>VWYP01008564.1:128559-180369 GCA_013400435.1 Pycnonotus jocosus | reverse complement strand
CGGGGTCCGGCCGCCTGTTGCGGTGGGGGGCGGGTGCGGGTCCCCGGGGTTGCGGGGCGGTGGCGGGCGCCGCCCGTACCTGCGGAGGGGCGCGGCCGCGGCTGTGCCTCGAACAAAGGGGCCGCGCCCCGGGGCTGGTACGGGGAAGGGGTTCGGGGCGCTCTCACCCACCGGCCCGGCGGGACCCAGCGGCGGCCACGATTCCTGCCCCGGCCGGGTGCCGGAGACCCTGTGCGTATACGTGGGCGCTGCGGTTCTAGGCTGAGTAAGAGAAGGGTTTCTGTAACATTTAATTGCTGCCCGCTTTCATGTGCTGGGCTTTTCTGTAGTTGCTGGTAACTAGAGCGTGTGTTTGCTTGTAACACAAGGGAGAAATACGAAGTTCCCCAAATAAAAGAACATTTCAATGCTCACCTGTTTGGGTAAGTAAGCGATTTGGTGTTTGCTTTTGGGTTTCTTTTAAATGGAAGTTAATAGCTTCAGCTCCTTCTCCTTAACTGAGCCTTTAAAATGAAAATGTTAAGTGGGCCATACCTATACCAAGAGTCACCTGGAGAGTGATCTGTGTGTTTGTTTTGTAGCATCCATAAACCATCCTGGCAGAAAGATTGCCAGAATGGTTTTTTTTTCAGATTAAAAATTACTCTAATGTTTTGTTTCATGCTTGCATTTCCAGTTTTTATTGAAAAACGACCTGCATTCTGCACTGCAAAACATTACACTTCCACAAGTGGAAGCGCTACATGCCTCTGCTGGCATGGCAGTGTCTGGAGATAGTTTGATGTTCAGATCTCTCCATAACCTATCAGTTGTTCTTTGTCTTTTCCTCTGAACTGTGGAGCTCCTGAGAGAGGGCCTGGACTGGGAGAAGATACTGCTCTTCTGTTAGTTTTCAGGATAATTAATAGTGATTATAACTGGATTCTTAATTTAAAATCCTCTTATTTTCAGCTGACTTATTAATCTAATAGCATGTACCTTAACATTTAAGCCCTGGGAAACTGTGGGCATTCTTAATAGAATGAAGAACAACTGTTTGATATATCAATCTCTAATGCAGAGTTAAATCCTTCAGTCTGTGCTTGTTTGACAGTTTGTCAAACATTTTTTGTGGAAGCCTCCAAACAGTAGAAATTTTAGGGATAGATAGTCCTAGTTTTTTCTGTAGAAGTAGGAGAATATGATGTAGTCTTGCACAAAAAGATCAAAAAAGCCTTCAGTCCGTTTCATGAGAGGTCAGCTATGAGGTTAAATAAGCTGTGATGCTAGATAGTGAATGTACTCCTTCACTATTGCGAATTCCTTGATCTCAGTCTTTGCTTTTTAGTGTTCTTTTGAATTTGAGGAAGGGAAAGATTACAAACATTCTAAGGTGAAGTATGTTGTGTAGTGTGTTCTCTGACAGTGTTGTAATAATGTGGGTGGGGGGGGGTTTGGTTGGGTAGGTTTTTTTGGACCTTAAGGAGAGAATCTCTAGCCATGAATGTGAAAACTGGAATGTGTCCTAGCTGTGCGTTCTTTGTAATCTTTGTCACCTGTGCTCATATAGTCTTTAGATAAATAACCCATAGAAATAGTAGGCTATTGAGGGGAAGGGATGAGCATGGGGATGCGGGACAGGGAGAGATGTGGCTGTGAGGATAAAGGTGATCAAGGAGGAGCACAAGACTGTTAAATAAATGTAGTTGGATAACTTACAGTGGTCCACGTATTCAGACTGACTTCCAGTTTCCATGAGAGCAGTTGTGTTAACCTCAGTTACCAAGTCATGCACTGACATCCCTGTATGTACTTTTTCCGAGGAACTACCCTGAAACAGAGGTGTTCCATCTAAGAAGTGTTTTTGCTCCTGTTAAATTTCGAGTGTATCTGACTTAGAAGAAAATTGCCGAGGCAGAAGATGCTGCTGTCTTAGAAACTGATACATGGCAGCTCTCCGATATCAAAGGATACTGTAGATACAATGTCTGATGTACAAAGTCGTTCAGGCACTGCATTTCAGCCAACTGACAACAGCATTGTTTTTGCTGCAGTTTTACAACTGAAGAAGAAATAATTACAGGAGAAAAAAAATCTTTTAACTTTGTGATTAGATTTGATTGTTTTGCCACCCTAGTGAGTGCTGTAGGATGTAGTGGTCCTGGGAATCAGTGGCTGATATCATGTCTTTTAGACAGGGAACTCCTCACCCCCTTGAAAGTGCTTATAGCCAGCTCCCAGTAAACTTCTAGTGGCTCCAAGCTATTGAAATTACTCTGCATGTAAATCGAAATCTATTTTATGTGAACCAAGGTAGTTTGGTAGGCTAGTGACAGCATTCTTTTGAACGTGCTGTAGTCTGCCTGCCTCAAACACACAATTACAGGACAACTGCATTAAGCTGCATTTCTACCCTTAAAAGAATTTATGTGAGGAACCAAGTAAATAGAATAATTAGTATTGTGTATGCCCACTAAGTGTTCTGCAAAATATTTTACATTCTATTAATTGCTAACTAGGGAAGAAATTGTTATATTTTATTAGTCTGTTGCAGTACTTCCAATCAGCTCTCAGAATAGTTATAAAAAGTTGTTTTTAAGGCTTGCTGTCTGCAGAATCTGAAATTCGTTATAGTCCTTGTGGATATAAATGACTTAGAGTCACTTTATAGCAAATGTACCTTGCAGACCAGGGGATTATTAAATTCTGTTTTGCTACTCATCCTGTTTTCTTAACTATTGTGAGTCAGAGTCAGCACCTAAAACCCAAGGATTTATTTTTTATGGTTACGTCTGCTTGTTGAATCTCTTTGCTAGTTGTGCAACCCATAACCATCAGGTTAAGCTTATAGTCTGGAGCCTTAGGAACTCTTTACAGCAGGAAAAAAAATTCTGAAATTCTCACAGAAAAAACAATATTGGATTGAAAGGTAAGAATAAGTTGCAAAGAAATATTGTATAGATTAAGTAATGCTGCTTTAGAATGAACCAATCAGAGAATTAATTGCCTTTGCCCACAGGAGGCTTAGTATGTACTGGTCATTTTTTGTTTAGATTTAGGTTGTCTCCGTCAAAATTCCCGGTACCTTTGGGACAATAGATTGCCAACACTGAAGGGTCCAGGCTTTGCACAGAGGGGGAATAATGTAGAAAGGTGTGTTGAAGATCTTAGATGACATAGACAGTTACTATAGAGAATTCAAAGTAAGCTGTGCTGTCATCAGTTTATAACAGAGAGGAGCCAAGAATGCGAAGAAGGTAGAACAAACAAGAGATGTAGAGTTGGTTGCATAGTAACTCTGCAATTGTTACTTTAGTGGAATTGATCATGCTTATTTTGTGATATTAGCTCCTTAGTTGAAGTAATTATAATGTACATTGAATTCCTACCAGTAAAGTTCATGCCTTGTATGTATGTATAATGCATTGTATTTTTCTGTATAAATGTATGTCTACTACATCATTTGATGCAAGAGTGTGGGAATGTCTGGTGCAGTGGGCCACAAGGTTTCATTAATATACTGTATGACCAAGCAAGTATTTCTGCGAATTATGGAGAATGCTATTTACGAAGGCTCTTTACACCTGTGCTTAGTAGGTGGGCAGCAGGGATCAGCCATACATTCAGGCATTGGTACCCGTTTCATTTTACTCTCTGAAATACTAATTTAATAGACTTCTGTACTACTGTAAGACTTGATCTTTACCTCTGATCCTTGTCTCTGAGAGTCTGAGAATGCTCTACACACAGTACCCACATACAGACAAGAAGAAATGTTTCTGTCAACATGAAAGAGATTGCAGTAAACATGGAAGTCTTGCAAAAATGAAAGATCTGTGAAGAAAATAAAAAGCCAACTATGTGTGGTACGGTTCTTGTCTTTGCTAGTACTCCCATTCAAGTACTCCCTGTCAGATGGTGTTAAGGAACTGTCATTTCAAGATGTAGCAGTGTGGTCTGTTGGTATAGCTGTGCTGTCTCCTGACAGGGCTTTTAACATGGAAGTAGTTAATACCAGCAGCTCTTGGCCCAGTGGGATTCATTTCAGACCTCAAAATAAGAGAAATTATACAGACAGGAAAACAGTGTTAATGTGACAGACATCTGTAGGCATGCTATGTCAGTCAAAAAACCCACACTTGATGGGTGAGATTATGCAATGGGAGGTGTTTGAGTAGATGGACCCGAAGGCCCTACTCAAAGCAAGGCTGGTAGCAGCTCATCATTAACCATCTGTCAGTGTTACCCTTGGAGATCAAAGTAAGCAAAATCACTGAATCCAAGTGACTGTTGTATGGAAGAGCTGTTTTGGGATGACATCACTAAATCATAAAGTTCTTGCATGCTTAAAACACCTGAATTAATTTCACATATATAGTGTAACATGCAAATAAGCTTCATTCCAATCCTCAGAACACTTGTATTTTAAGAAATAACACTGTACACTCGTAAGAACAGATTTTTGTAATGTCAGAATTTATATTGTCCAAATTAAGAGTTCATTGCAATGCTTCAGTGACTGGTCCAGTAGAGTCATGACTGGTAGCTCAGTGCACTTTGTCACAACTTGAATTCTCTGATTTTTAATAAGTCTACATTTTTGAAGTTGTCACTGATTTTAAAATTAATATGAAATTTGTTTTACATTGATGTAGTTTACATGTTGAAGTCACTGATACAGCACGGGCCTGTATGAGTATGATTTATTAAAGCATTTTTCTTTACTGCTCCAGATTTTTTGTCTGCTGCTGATAAGACCTGATGTTTTTGAGGTTCTAGGCTTTATGTTCAGTGGAAATAAAGTGTATAATAAACCAGGAAAAGTTAACCAAGAAAGAAAACACTGCACTCTGGATTCCTCTATACAGTCCAGTGTTGTCACTCAGAATTTAAGGAGCAGATGGATTCGACTAAATATAAGAAACTGCTTTCAGTTCAGCAAGTTTGTCATCTAAAATGTTATTAAATGGTTAATATTTTAAGGAAGAAAATATAGCTACAGGTAATATTCATAATTAATTCTAGGTATTCTGCAACATCTCAGAGTACCCTGTAGGAAGAGACACACTAATTTGAGATGTGTGAAATGCACATATTTCAAAGAAAAACTTGATTGTTTTTCCCTGTTTAATGAAGACTGTGAAAAGAAAAATAATGAAAAGTTAAGGTACTGATAAAGAATAAGAAGGCTGCTCATCAGAATTATTAATTTAGTTTGCATCAGTACTAATTTTGTTTTAATGTATAGTGGAACATAAAGGACACCTTTAGAAGAAATAACTAAAGAAACATAGATGCATTTGTTTCAGAAATATTAAAGAGCGTTAACCAAGTGTTCTCCAAGGTGCAGCATTCTGTCTGCAAAGAACTTGTTTCAGGTGTGGTTTTATAATAACAATTAAGCAGGAGCTGTTGCTGCCATTTGGACTTAGAGGAGTTAAATTCTGAATCTTAATTCAAGATATGTCTGTCCTATTTCTCACATATTGTTTTGATAATAACTTGGATCTTAAGTCATGATTTCAACTTTTTACCCTTGTGCTTCTGGTTTTAGGGGAAAATACTCATTTTTGACCTATATATATTCCACATCTTAAATGCCTCTGTGCTTTGTTAAGAAATTCCGTTGCAGGCATTGCCGACTGGTTTTTCTTGTGTTGAGAGTGTGGGAGGTTATAATTTATAGATTGATGGTGTTGAAGAGGCCAGTAGCTGATCCACAAAATACTTTAGGAAAGCCTGTATGCGTACACCCGTACAACTATCTCCCTGTTGATCGCTAATTTTGGGCATGTAGTTATTAGTTTACTGATGGGCTTAGGGTTACAATTACACTTAAAGATTGTATAGTGCAGCCACTCAAAAATGCTGGAATTTGTCAGCTCTTCTTTGCTCAAGAACCAGAGTGAGATATGAAATGTTTCAATTTGAAATAATTCTGAAAGCTTAGGAGGTCCTGATTTTTGAGAAACTTCTTCACTGTTTTTCATTGGATCTCAATGAGAGAGTTGTTTCTTTTTAGGTAACTTTGTTTAGTACATGTTGAACTTTAATAGAAGAGCATCTTTTTCTAAAAGTTGAGTGAAAGTTAAGCTGTATCTGTGGTATTTGCTGTCTTGCAAATGTTGAATTTTACAGCTCTTTCAGTCAAAGCAGATAGATGAATGAGGTAAACTAACAAAAATATTCTCTGCAAGATGCATGAGTTAGAACTGAGACCATGTTTGTAACATGCAGAGTTTGTGATTTTCTTCAGACTGGAGTATTTTGAAGAGCCTTGTAAAAGCAGTCTGAAGATCTAGTGATCTTAAGAGTAGTTTGGAAAATTTGGGGAAAACAGTCTGTTGTTTGAGGAGTGAAGTTTTATATTGTAATCTTTCTAATAAGTTTTACTACCATTTTAGGAGAGAAGACTTTTTTTACAAACGCGGGGGGAAATACGTTTCTCTGAGGGAAAACTGAAAGAGAAACAATCTTGTAGCCAAGTACTAGGATTTCTTTTAAGATAGTATGAACAATGAAATACTATATGATAAAATACTGAAACCTAACCCAGTCAGAATGTCATAGTTAGATGGTATGGGGTTTGCAGGAGATATTTTTAGGAATGTAATTCCTGTTTTACAACAAACTAAGACCGATCATGCTGTCATCTATGAACAGGAATGAGTTGTAATAACACTAACTTTTTCAGACTTTATGTGGGACTCTGACTGCATGTGCATTAAGGTAAAAGAGATAAATGCCTCGAGGGGAAAATCAGTAAAATTTGCTTCTGACTCTGTGGTGAACTGCTGCTGATAGAAGTACTGCCACTGAATTGAAAACTTGCAAGTGACCAGCTGAAAAGAAAATGTTTTCATAAGTCAGAGACTGGGAAGGTTTCTTAGGCTGGAGAAAACCATACAACATTGAAAATGTATTAGGTCACATCTCATAGGAATTTGAAAGGTTGTGTGTACAGAAAGGAAAGCAGCTCACACTTGGTACTGTTTAGCATTGCAACATGTGTAGAATTAAATTAAATGTTGATAAAGATATTTGAGTTCACTGTAGACAGGCTTCTATAGTAGTTTTGCCAGAGAAAAACTACTGGAAAAACTGCTGGGGAGACTGGCCTTTAAAATAAACTGAGTTTAGTCTCAGTTTATTTTAAAGTTCATACTGCAGTTCATACTGCTGGAATGCCTTTAGCTTTTGCATTTTGTTTCAGGTGACAGGAAGGGAGATACACTTGAGACCCATCCAGTGATGTGCAATAGTGCGCCATCCTTAACAGTGCCTTTTCCAAGAGTCTTTGCTTTTGGAGTATGATTTAAAAACTAATTTTTAGGTTGTTTATCAGAAGTTTTTGATAGCTGCTTCACTTGGTTCCCCAGATAGTCAGAAATGAATTATGCTTGCTCCTGTGTTCTGAAATTGATCTATGATTTTAAAATACATTGCTTTGTAAAGAACTTTTTACAGATAGCCTGTTCTCTTAAAACTTGGAATTTACACACTTATATCCTTGTAACGTAATTTAACAGTTCAGAGTTACTTTGTGCATTTTAAGAGCTGTAAGAATTGAAACGGGAGCAAAAAGCAATTTTTAAGTTTGGGAACATTTGATTTGAAAATACTTTCTGTGGTACTGTAAGAATAGTGTGACCAGTATTTTAAGTAGGAACTGATAAAAACTACCTTGCCCTGGCAGTTGATGTGAAAATTATCAAATTGATATGAATATTAATAATTTCATATTAATTTAATGAATGGAATGCCCTCTGTTTCTGGCCATTTCAAATTTAATGCCCATAATATGTGAAATAGGCATGAAAGTCTGTCATGTATCATATGATTGGTAAGCATATATTGAACTAAAAGACAATTCATTGGCTGATGGGGTCTTTTAGGTCCGATAGATTAACTCTATCAATTTTTCAAATCATATATCTAACAGTTTTAGAATAAATAGCATCTAAAAATGGGGAGGGATCTACCTAAGAGTGTTTCAGCTTTGAGTGCTGTATTACTATGCAACAGCAGGTCTGTAACCACTTGTGTTCTGGAATTATCTATTCAAAAAGTTTGTGTGTTTGCAAACCGGTCTCATTCAATGAATTGTGCATAAATATTTTTTTCTGAATAAAACAGAAAAATTATGATTTTAGGAGGAGAAATTTGCACTGCATAGAATATAAACAGAAGGAGACATTACCAGAACAAAATATGGCTACAAAAGTAATGCTCTTGAAAAAATACTACAAAAAACCCTTGTGCATTTCTAATTAGGTGGTAAAGTCATAAAATGAATGAAGTAACTTACTTTGCCAAGTTAGATTTCACTAAAGAAATTTGCTGCAGCTGCATGATTCTTTAGAGGAATAAAAGGAAGTTTTTGAAATACAAAACCCAACATGCTCATATTTCATTAGGTTCCATTTGGCTGGTGTATTGATGTGGTCTGCCTGTGGGGAGAGAGAATACTTGCCTGTATTTGTGAAGAGGAGACGGAGAACTTGGTGGTACCTGCTTCTTGGTGTCTCTTGTTAATGCCTTGCATTTGGTCCTGTTTGCTTGCATCATTTGTGCTGTGGCCTTTGATGTAAATGTGCTTGCACCTGCTGGAGCACTCAATTCCTGCATCCTTCATTGCTAGAAGCCATTTTATTAGCATGAGATGTGAAGGATAATGTATTGCGGTATTCCTACTCAGCTTTTGCTGAAACTTCATTCACCTAGCCACTTCCACTGACTTGTGGAAGAAGGCAGTGCCTGCCTCAAAAATGCTTTGTTTGAAAGTTTAGACTTTTTATTTGTCAAAAATTTAATAGGAGTGTTACTCAAACAAGGCTCCTGTGTTCATTCTGTCTGTACTAATACTTGAAAGAATTCAAGGGTGTTCATGTGAGTTTTCACCGCAGTACTGTTATGACTGGCTAACAAGGAAAAACAGTTGTTTGAGCAGGATAAATTCCTTGAGCTATCAGTGTCAGAACTTGTCTTGGTGTGACGAGATGCCTGCAAAACAACAAGGCTGCTTCTACTGGGCCCTAATGTATAGAAGAGATGCTGTCTGCATCCCTTCTATAGATTCCATAAGATTGTTGGGTGCAGCCTACCATGAGCCTGATGACTGTTTTGCTTTGCAGATGCCATTTGTTTCTAGATTTCTCTGTCATAACTTTTCTGCCTGTAGAGCAGTGAAATTGTCTGGGTGCAGTTTTAGGTTTAGTCAGTGTGGATCTTGATTGTCATTCTTTCTGGCTGTAAAAATGACCATGCAAATATTTGCTGTTTCTGAAAAATGCACATCTGACATCCTCAATTTCTAAAGGAAGACTAGAGTTTTTAACTAATTAAAAGATACTTGTGTTAGAGGAAAACCTATATTTTTTCAAGTATGTCTTTGGGAAGCCACCTTCAGACTTTTCACAAACAATTTACTTCATCAAGCCAAGTCAACATGCTTACATTTAAATCTTCCTAAAATTTCAATAGTATATATTGAAATGTAAATGTACCGGAGCAAAAAAGACACACTTAATGTAGTTGAGATTCCTTTTGAAATATAATTGACAAAAAAACCTTGAATTTTTGTTACTAAATATGCTGTGAAGAAGTTTTGAGTGCAGTGCTCTTGAACTGTTTTTAACTGCTTCACTGCTGAAGCTCATGCTGCAAGCTGTGGCATGGTGCCTTCAAGGAAACTCCATTCTTGTTGCTTTCTAGAACACCTGGAAGCAGCAGCCCTGTGCAAATTTCAATGAAGCCTAGCTTATCATTAATCAAAAATTAGCTTCCAGATGTGCTTTCTTGTACTTGAAACACATGATAAAAATGGCTGTATCTCATATGTCTTAGGTGACAGTAACTTAAATGTGTTCTTGAAATGTTTCACTGAGTTCTTAATGGAATAGCACTAGTTAAGAACCAGAGGTGTTGATTCTGCATTACTGAAATTCATCCTTGTAGGCTGTATGTTGACTCCTACATTTTTGGGGGAATGGGGGTTGGGAGAGTGTTGCAATAGGACACGAAATAAAGATGCTTGACTCTAGTCAGCAGGCAGAAGAGAATCAGAAGGCTTTATTTACAATTCATTCAGCCTTTTTATAACATGCTGCACTAAAAAAAGCACATTATTGGACTATAGAATGGACACCTCTCTCCATTGTTTAAGTAATGGAAATAGCAAACAACACTTGGGAGAGAGGTTGTTATGAAAAAGAAATATTGTTGACTTAGAAATGTTATGGGAAAAAATAGTTATTTACAAAAAGTTGTTTGGGAAAGGGAAAACTGTTGAAAAGTTTCCCTTGGGAAGAACTAGCAATTCTCAGGCTCAAAAATATTGGGCCCACAGGAGAGTGTCTTTATTCTGTATCAAATGCATCTCCCATGAATATAACTTGACTTTTGATTGTGGATAACTGAAGTGGGAGGCTCTTCCACAGATATCCCCCTCATCTGTTTCAGTCTTTCATGGTAGAAAATCAGCTCTAGTACCATAGTACCTGTTTGTCTGCTTTCCCTCTGAATCCATGCAAGTCTGTGGATAGCCTTGACAGGCTAGTGGCATGTAGAATAATTGTTAATTTTCTGTTATATCTGCTATGATGGTTAATTCTCTCCTCATGGTGTATAATCTTAAATCAATACAAAATGAATGCCTTCTGTTAATATGCTAGATTACAGATCTTCATGTTTACAAATTGAATATGAAAGAAGACATGACCTTTACACTTGGTGTTAAAGCACTTCAGCACCCTCAGCCTCAGAAAGCGAAGTTCCCTCAATGATTAGGATAGACCGAGAGCACCAGCCACGTACTGGACTTGTAGAAGCAGGAACAGTATTCTAGGCTCTTACATGTGTGTATTGCCAAAATTATTTCACATGTAACTTCAGTTTACTGAACTATGAAAGCAACCTTTAACCTTGTGTTAACCTTGGTGGTGGGCTTGACTTTGCTGCTCTTCCCACTGATCTTTGGATCAGTCCAGATAAACCATTGCAGGTATCTAGAATTCTTTCCAGTGTTTTGTAATAGCCATCACATAACTTGAAGAAAGTGAGGAATTTTCAACAAGTGCTAGATTATGGTGCAGGAACCCTAGAACACTTGCATTGTTTTGTCACAGTGTTTATAGGCTGGAAGTGCTGTAGTTTTGCTTCCTTGTGCTCAATTATGTGTTGTTCTGGGCTGTCTTTGGTACCAGCAGACTTGTTTTGGTGTGTTCAAAAAACAGTATAGGTTAATTTTTATCTAGAGCAATTTTTTAAGTGCTTTGCCACCCAGTAGTTGCACCAGTGCTGTTGGGAGAAAGGATGTGGGAATATCAGGCAGACTGTTGTAGGTTCAGTTTATATCAGCCTTGCAGACACACGCAGCTGGGCTCAAGGGCTGTATGTTTTTTCAGCTGTTTATGTGGACAGTGATGTAGCTGCTTTGTTTTCTTTTCAGTACACCACAGGGTTTGAAATCTTATGACCTTGATTTTGTTCTAGACTTTCTGTTGTTCAGTTTGTCAGGGTTTTCATGTGCTGTTCCATGTGGGTTTCAAGAAATTATGGAAGTACTTCCCCAGAAGTCATCTTGCAGGAAGCCAGAGGCCTTTTGGTAAGAAAATGCTGAAATGATGACTTAAAGCATATGAAATATATATTTTTTTTCCTCACTTCACAAGGTGCTGTCAGTTCATGGCCGTGCTCAGAAGTTGGCACTAAGGCTCTGTGGAGCCTCTGGGAGACTGCTGGAAGTCTGTGAACTTGTTTCTCGTGTTTTAGTGACTTCTTGTTGGAGATATCTCAATTCTTCTGGTAATGTCTTAAGAGTATAAAGCTTTGGGCATGTGGGAATCACTATTCTTTATAACAACACAATGTAATTTATGGATGGATGGGCATCTGTTACTGGGTGAAGAGTTCACTGGTTGACTTTTCTAGTTTAAGTGTCTGGATATGGTTATGATTTGAAGTACTTGTCTCAAGGAGATAGGAAATTTAGGCCTTTTGCCTGATGAGATTTGCTTCTGCTGAGAGATAGAACCGAAGTCAGTCTTCTACCTCTTACTTTTGCTAGTATATGTGTCACCATAGTAAATTTGTTCTGTGGGTGTGGGAGGCACAGCCACCTTCTAAGGTGTGCCCTAGAACGCTTTGGAAAGAAGGATTCTTGTGAAACCTTAAATCACATGCAACTGTCAAACTCACGAGAAGATCCAAATCCTAATTCCTAGCTAAATGTGTTTTTGTCAAAGGATTATTTTCAGGACATAGGGAAATACTTGCTGTGAAAGTTTCTAACTTGTTATGAGGCTGAGTTTCAGGCGGCCTATTTCATTATCTAATGAGATTAGTAATTTCTAAGATAGGTTTGAACATTTAGGTTCATTCCTCTCTTTCTCTAGTCTGCTACTTAAAGTTTGTAGTGATTATTTAACATTTAAAATACTTGTTCTACCTTAATAAAATACTGACATTACTTCATGCAGAGTTTGATGGATGTTGTGTATTTGAACTGTAATAAAACACCAGTCAAACTCGATGGCACAACAATAATGCTGATCTAACTTCTAAAACTTCCTTATTCTCTAGGTCGTAAAGCAGCTAGTATCATGTCCCATCCTGTGTCCTCAAGTATCCTATCAATTTCTGGGTCATGGGGTGTTGCTGCTGATCTGGTTTGAATGTTGTAATTGGAACCAGATGATGGGAGGGTTAGATTCTGCTTGCATGGAGTTGCTTCCCTCCTTTTCCAGGAATGCTTTTGTTGCAGAAATATCTGAATCATTTGTAAGGTGTCTTCCAGATGTTTGGCACTTAGAATGCTAGTGCTATTTTCAAACAATTCTCAACATTCTCAAATATACTTTTGCTCTTGTTAACCAAAATGCAACTGAGTGACTCAATAAACAATGAAGTAACTAGTTGAATTTGTGATATTTTCATAACACATAAGATTATATGGCTTCATGGTCCTTGGAAGTGAAATGTGTTGCCACTTTTCAAAATTCTTGTTCCTGTGCTTTTTCTTAGAAAATTGAACTTGTAATTTGTAGGTCACAGGAGGCAACAGAGTTTTGATTCACTTCAAATTACAAAACTTGGAGAATTTTTAAACTCACTTTAAAAAATAATGTCAAATAATTATCATAAATTTTCACTTCAGCAGGAAATAAGTTGTGGATTGTGTTTCTAGAAGTGATAGATTTTATACTAAGTGTAAAGTGCAGAGTAGTGTAGGCATTAATTTCTTCAAGTAAAATAAAAAAGATATTTGTTTAGAGCAATATGAGTTTCCATTGCTAAATTTTATTTAATTGTTCAGTAAGTAATGATAATTTTGCCTCTCTGGAAGTATTTTGGTCAAAGCATATTAACTAGTTCTGAATATTGTGCAGGCAGCTCACATACTGCAGTTCAATTGTTCCTGTTTCTTCAAAAGTATCAAGTTCTAGCTCTGTTAAACAGAGTAAAGACGGGTGCTATAATGTATCAGCTAGCAGTTGTAATTGATGCTTATTGTATAAAACAGTCTTCAGAGATGAAAGTTACTCATCATAAAAATGAGTGGGTAATGAGGTTAATATGACAGAGTTTCAAATCTTTATGTAATCTTCTCTTAAAGGAAAGAGGAAACTAACTAGGATTCGGTTTTGATGTGTTAGTTTTATGTAGGCTATAAAATTGACAATAAAAAAATTGTTTTGCAATTGAAGAAAGGCACCACTATCTCTGCTTATTAACTAGAACCAACTATGCTAACTGTACCAGCTATCTGTAAATACAAAGCTATGTTTAACTAGTCCCCTTCAAACAAATGTCTGCAGCAAATCAAAGTCCTCCTGTTAAGGACAACTGCATATTCACAAGGCCTGCATTCAGCTTTATGTAGAGTAGTGCAGAAGATGCCAGCTGAATTTGTGCCTGTAATGATGTGACTTTGGTGTAATGCTTTTTTTTTTTCCTGATCTGTTCTCATTTACATTGCATTTACGAGACTCCAAGGAATTAAAGTGGGTGGAATAGCTTCTTTTGGTCACCTTCTCTAAGAAAATGAGACTGATCATATGCTCTGTTCTTTGTTAGTTTTTGGCCTCCTTTCCAGTTTTGGGTACATTCTGATAGAGATGTAGGTGTCTTGGATATGATTGTTTCTATAAATTTCTTCAATATTTGGTGCTGGCTAAATATGGGGAATTCTGTACCCTGTGATCCACAGTGTTCCCTGTGAAGGAAAGGAAGCAATCTAAATTGGGTGTCTATTGCTCTCTTTGGATGGTACACAGCTGTTCTGTTGGCCACTTTTTTGCTCTTCCTTAGTGTATGAACCTTGGGATTATTGCATTGGGGAGGGATGTAAAGACGAATGGATATGTAAGGAAACATGCTTTGATTGATTTGGACCAAGTTATTCTGTAAGAAAAAGCCAACTGAGGAACAAGACAGCTTAAGAAGAGTCACCTCAGTTTAATCAGATGAGCAACATGAGTGAGGGATAAAACCCATAAGGATGTTTTTATCTCAGTTTATTTGGCTGAAATAGTAAATAGGAGGACAAAATAAAGACTTTTTATAAAGAGAGATCAAAGATTCTTGCTTTTTGGGTTTTTTCCATCCTAACTTCTATTTGCAAAAATTTCTCCCTGAAAATATTGTCCCTGAATATTAAAACTACTTTTTGTGCTGGCACCTGTTACCTGTGGTACTCTCCTGGATCTGGAGGTAACCATTCTGTGTTTCAAGACTTATGCGGAAGTTAACATGATACTTACTGTGTCCAAGTTGTGTTACACTATCCAGCTTACTCCTCTAGTGGGCGGAGCTACGTGTTGTGTGTAAATCCATGGGCGACTAAAGGTAACATCGCATTTTTTGTGCGGAGGACCTGTGCAGGCTGTAATGTATAAAATTTAGGAGAAGTAAAGTATTGATGCATATAGAAGCCAGTCACTCAAGACAAGCAACAGCTTTACAACCCCAGACAGGAGTTCCTTGATGATCTTAATACTGTAAAAATAATTTAAAAGTTATTTAGTACTTACTTTCCTTTGATCAGTTTTCTACTGTGTTGGACAAGATGCTATCACTGATGCTAACATTCCTACCCCTGCAGTTCTTAGTTAGTCTAATTGCTGGGTAGCCCAACTCAAAAAAAAAGAAAAAAAAAAAGGAAAGAAAAAAAAAAAATTCTAGTTCCAATTGGAAGCCAGCCATTAAATGGAGCACAGAATCATGGGTGTGTTTATCTGCAAGCAGGCAATAAAACAGCTGTAGGAGCTTTCAGAACTGCTTACTCTGTCTGAGCAGTCAGAGATACATTTGTTTGTGTCTTTATCGGCTCAAATATGTTGGAAAAGGGCAGCTTCCTAGGAGTTTACCTGCAGTGGAGGTGAGGACTGATCCATAGGCATGGTGGCCACTTAGAAGGTGGCCCTTCTGAGTGAAGACACTGCAGTACACTGCTGAGCCAGGTAAGCTTTTGCTTGCCTTCCAACTTGTTGAACTACATGAAGAAGTGTTCAAGAATAAATTTTTGTATATGTTACCATCTGAATTGATGTGATGGGATTTCCAATGGGTGTGGTAAAAAGATGACCTATATAAATGAAAAATATAGCTGTTGGCAACACCATGCTTGGCTCTTTCGAACATCTTTCTGCTGTAGGTGACGTAGGATTTGACTGTAAGATAATCCTGTGTTTAGCTTCTGACCTGCAAATAATTTTGCACTGTGAAGATTAAAATAATAATAAACCCCATGGTATGTGTAATGAGGAAGTATGCTTTTTTGTGCTTCATACAACAGGGTTCTTGCCATAGTCTCTGTCTTTTATTCTAATTATAAAGTAGGACAGTTCAGTAACTAGATATGACCCAAATTAGTTTTTCTTATGAAAATAAGTCAGGCTACATAAATTACAGGCAGAAAGACTTTGCATGAAACTTCATCTCAGGTGCTTTACTGTTAAAATTGGAATCTAGGTTCCTCTTTGTTTTTCAAAGCACACTGAAACAGGTAGAATCATGCTAATAGCTTAGAACTTACCACTTTCAAGGTCTTTCTTCTCTCTGGCACAGTATTTACTCTGAAGCAGTCTTTCTGGATTAAGTGTTGTTTGCACTGTGTCATATTATTTTGTACTTGCATTGTTTGTAACTTATTCTTCTCTCTTTCCTCATTCTCTGCTACTCAGCAGACCTGAGTTTTGCCAGCATTATATCTTTATTGGCTTGTGAAGAACTTGGGAGCAAACTGACATCCCTGAGCCACCCTCCTGCTACAAAATGTGGCATAGTGTTTATGACAAGCTTATCTTGAAGATTTGAAGTCTGTGGTAGTGTGAAGTTTTGTTATTTTCAGTATCTAAATGGAATGCTGTTTACTGATGAGTGTTTGGCAGGATCAAATTGGAAATGGAAATATGTTGGGGTTTTTATGGGTCAGCTGCTGCAGAGAGTACAAAAAGTGGCAGCTTGTTTGTCACACTGAGACACTACTTGTTGAATTTTAAGTTGAAGTAAAATACAAATTTTCACATTGCTCAATCTATTTAAAGACTGGAGATTAATTTACAACACATATTACAGTGAAATATTGCTACTCTGCATTTGAATCTTTTTCAGACTGTGGTATTGTTAGCCCAAACTCACCTGAGTGAGGTCCTGCTGAGTTCATTTGGACTTGTTCCATTATTGGAGTACTTACAGAGGAATAGTCTGTTTTCTTGCTCAGTAAGCTTAGAGTAGACCATATGCAGGTAGATATTGTAATCTAAGCTTTGCAAACTAAGCTATTGTCAGTTGATAGTGGAATTCAGATGACATTTCGTTCTTACTTGTCTGACATATGTACTAAGAAGCATGGCGTTCAGGGTATGTTTTTCCTTTTAAGAGACAAGTGCTCAAAGACAAAACAATGTAGTAGGTTGAAAGCATCCACATGGCTTGGAACTATTTTCATGTTCTCATACTCCCTCTTGAGTAAAAAGAAAGCAGTGGTTCTTTTTAAGCCAAAACAGAAACGTGTGTTTGCTCTTTTCCATCTCCTTTTAAAAAGAACTTGTACCATGATATTAGTTGATTTTCTCTGCTACTCTGTGATGAGTATAGCACGTTACTTATGTTTATTTTGCTTAGGTAATATTTCTGGGGGAAATAACGTGACTGAATTTTCAGTTGCATTTTCAGAATTCTTTGATGGAGGAATGAGTAGCAGTGCTGATGTGTTCCAAGAGATTTTCACATAGGTTGTGGGCTTAGCTTGGTAGGCAGGTAAGTCCCACTGCTTGCTCGCTCCCCCTGCTACCAATGGGAGAGAGGAGAGAATTGGAAGGGTAAAAGTAAGAAAACTTGTGGATTGAGATAATGATAACTTCATAAGTTTTTTTTAAAAAGGGAAACAAACTCAAGAAAAATTATTAAAAGAGAATTTTCTCACTGCTAGCTGACCAATGCCCAGCAGTTCCTGAGCAATAGCAGTGCTGACAGATTTCAAACCTCTCTGCCAACTGTTATTGCTAAGCTATGGCATGGTGATATTCCTTTGGTCAGCTGGTCCAGCTGTATTTCTCCCAGGTGCTTACTCATCCCCAGCCTGCTTGCTGGCATGGCAGTGGGAGAACCTTGATGGCATGACTTTACTTCTATGAGGGATTGGCTTAATCTCCAATGAAGCTTTAGTCATCATGCTTTTATACTACCTGTACATCAGTGCTAACAAAGCCTTAGTATAATATGGCTTCAACTAGGGGTTTTGATATAAGTTTTAAGAAAGTTGTGCTTCACATTGATTGTTTAAGCTGCACAGAAGGGTAATTCATTATGCAGTAGGATGTAATTTTAGTGTGACATTGTCAGGTAATCATGATGTCTAAAGGTAACAAGGTAATCATGCCAAGTTACTATGCTGTTTTATTATCTAGTACTTATATAACTGAGCTGCACTGCCATGTGAATGTGCTCCTTTTGATTTTTTTAATTAAAAAATATAAGTTACATTTGGTTTTTAATTGTTACCATAAATCGATCTTGTATTTATATATGTAATGTAGATGTCATTGTCTCCTTTGGAGTTCAGACCTTGTTTTGACCTTAAGTCTGTGAAGGAAAGTGCATTCTGTCGCTGTACAGGGATTTTCCTGTGTTTTAAGAACAGTGCAAGCATTCACAAATACAGCTTTATTACTATTGGGATAGGTAGAGAATGAAACAAAAGTGTGGGAAAATAGAGATGCACTAAAAATACAGCATGCGTGGGGTTTTTTAGTTACTAGAATTCCTACTTTTTGTGCTTGTGCACATGTACATTAAACTGTGTGAATTAGCTGTCATAGAGCCCTTTGGTGTTGCTGAGATGCAGAGATTTGTGTTTAAACTAGCAGTCACGAGGCTGAGACAACTACTCCAAATAGACCAAATAATTACATTTATAGGCAAGTTGAATCTTTTCACTCAATATAAACTTGATTCTTATTTTGGTTTCTGACTTATTGAAACTGGGTGTTTTTAGATTTTAAGTTTGCTTGCTTTTCCTGTAAAAGTACTCTAGCTAATCCTTGCTGCTATGTCTTAGTGCTTGCCATTTAAACTGGAAGTCTTTTCAAAAGTCTGTTTCCTTCCCCTGCAGCTGTCATATCATGTTTTCTTATATGGTGTTGACTCACTGTTGCTTTTAAATTTTTGTGTAGTTAATCATCAAAAATTCTTGACACCGACTGTGCCACTAAAAGAAAGTACTACATACCAAAATACTGTTTCCAAATGGTGAAGGGTTTCTTTGCTTAATTTTATATATATCTATATCTATATATATATATGAGCTCAATATAACTTGTAGAATGGTTTCCAGTGAAAGAGCAGGTAGCTTTCAGAAGTAGAACTGAAATTAAGTCACTAAATATATAGAGATTTGAAAATCCATTTTATCATTTAATGTGGGAGAAGGAAAAGAAGACTAATGAGGAAATATTTTTCTTCTAGATTTTTTCATTTGATACCTTTGAATTTTCTGCAATCCAAAGATGGCAGCAAATAAACCTAAAGGACAGAATTCATTGGCTTTACACAAAGTCATCATGGTGGGAAGCGGTGGTGTAGGAAAATCTGCTTTAACACTACAGTTTATGTATGATGAGGTAAGAGTCTATAGTAGAAATTAGCTCAGGAGGTGCATGCTACAAAGTGTTGTTTAAGTTACATTTGTATAATTATTTTCTGAAAGAGTCTAAATGTATGTGATGTGGTATGAAACTCAGCAGTTAAGTGGAACAAAAACATGTTTTGACATTACTGATTTGCCCTCTAGAGGTACCTGTGAAGGAAAAATTTGGCCTTTTTCAGACTTCTCAGCTGTTAAATACTCTGTCATATTACTGGAATAGTCTTGCATTTCTCACTGGACCTATTAGAGCTTGATTACTATAGCTCAAAGCTTCTTGACTTAGTTAAGTTGCATGATACCTGAAACAACCAATTTATTCCATGTTTTTTGTGCTGCTGTTAAAGAGAGGAAAAGAAAATCAGTTTCTTTTCCTTTTTTTCCAGTGAAAGTTATCCCTTTTTATTAAAAGTCAGAAGTTAAGCATTCAGTGCACTTCAAAAGTTGATACTAAATATATCCAAACTCAGGACTATCTGATTCCATGATGGAACACAGACAGATGTTGTGCTTGAACCAGAAGAAGAGGTTTGAGTAGTGTACAGACACTGATGTTTTGAAGTTACCTCTACATTTCCTTATAGTGGCTGAGGAAATCAAAAAACCTAAAAACTGTTTAGGGCGATGAAGTCTCCTTTAAATAGGAGTTGTTTGAGTACTTCACAGGGCCTAAATGCACAATGCTTAGTTACTAGTTACAGTACCCATTTAATATTTTTGTTACCTCCTCATGTGCAAACAGAAGCAATTGCCTTATGCAGACTTGATTTTACATCATGAAGGGGTTTTTTTCTAGTTTGTTGAAGACTATGAACCCACCAAAGCAGACAGCTACAGGAAGAAGGTGGTTCTGGATGGGGAAGAAGTCCAAATTGATATATTGGATACAGCAGGGCAGGAGGACTATGCTGCAATTAGAGACAACTACTTCCGAAGTGGAGAAGGTTTTCTTTGTGTCTTCTCTATTACAGAGCTGGAATCCTTTGCAGCAACTGCAGACTTCAGGTAATTTACAAGGCAATAAAATCATTCTAATTACACTGAAATTATTGAAAGGCGAGGGGGGGGGGGGTGTTCTGTGTGTTTTGTAATATCCTTTTGATGGTCCAGAGTGGATGGCAGCTCTTACTTTGAACAGATGCCTAGCCAGACCTTTGCTATCTCTACCACTTCAGATGTCTTAGCTGCTATGTTTCTGAATACTAGAAAGGCTATTGCCACAGAGCAATAGCTAGAGCACATGCACAGCAACATTCAGAAAACAGCTGCCTCACCATGGTCTCAACTACAGACTGCATCATATTAAAACTCTTATGATAGTAATAGAATATTATACAGGTAGGAGTGTATTATAGGTGTTTAATTTCAGTTGAGAGACAAAACATTTAAATAACTCATAACTGTATTTTTTTAAAAAGACAAAATATATCAGAAAACAGTTTTACTGCTTCAAAGTGTAGTAAAGTAGGAAGGGCCATAATATTTGAATGAAAATTAAGGAAACAATTATAAAAAGGAGTTGTCCGCACCCCATTGAAATTAGTCTTCTTGGAGATGCTGTCACAGTTCAACTTAATAAGCACTAAGTAAAATCATGTGTTTAATATTTCTAAAGGAGGAGGAAGAGGTATGGAGAGGGGAGAAAGTTAGTTAGTTTTTCATCTTGTGGTTTTTTTAAATTTATTTGTGTTTCTATATGTCAGTGTTTATACATTTTGAGGGAGGGAGGAGCAGGCCTTTTTTGTTTGCAGGCTTATGCTGGGTACTGTCAATCGTGACGTACAGTTTAATATAGTTCAACTCCCCTAGAGTGCAAGATGGCCTATTCAAATCTGTTTGAAATCATGCCAGTGCTTCAAAGTACATGATCTTTGGCCTTAGAAAAAGTCCTACTGTCCAGTAAAGGTGAGAGTTAACAGTATACATGTTGATACAGGAAAAATGAAAGAAAAAAATCCCTTCAAGTAAAGATATTAAAATTCTCCCCAATACTAATATGAAAGTGGACCGTAGAAGACTAAATGCTAAAATGTAACTCATGAATTTTTTTTTCTCTGTGTAAAAGTAATCTGTATCTCTTGAAGGTACAGTTCAAGTACCTTTGGCACTGTTGTGTAGTCTGAGGGCTTACTACTCTACTAGTCCAAAAGCAAGTCAGTGAGAGATTCCAAGTCAGAAATACAATTTAATAGGAAAATTAAAGTAAAGGCAGAAAATACTGATTTAAACTGACAGAGTCAGGATACAACCTGAGGCCCCATTGGTCAGGGCAGTGGTAGCAGTCCAACTAAATGGTGGCTGCAGTCCTATTGGAGTGATAGGTGTGGTTCTGTTGAAGTGGTGATTCTGTAGAAGTCTTCCTCTGAAGGTCCAGTGGTGGTTATGGACCTCTTGTCCTCTGGGAATTTAGTAGGTTGGGTTGGCTGTGGTGTTCCAAAGCTCAGAGTATATGGTGTGTATACTAATCCTACTCTATTACGAGTAAGAATGCTTGGTTCCTCCCTGGGCAGAGCATCTCACCATGTGATGATGTCATTTTATGAGTCATGCAGTGAGACTTGGTGGCCCATTAGCAGAAGATATCCCCCAGAGGGAGTTATCAGGGTTGAGTCATGGATAAGAACACTACCCCGCCTGGTTTTAACAGCTTATGAAGATGGTGGCAGAATACATACTTCTGGTTACATCTTACATTGCAACCTAAGACAACTACTTAAGAGCCAAATATTAAAGAAAGTGACAGGAAGAACTTGGATGTTTGTTTTCCTGGAATTTTGTTCTGCTGGAATGGCAGACCTTTAACAAGAGAGCTTTTTATGCAATTCAGTGGGGTTCCTGGTATGCTCTGAAATGCCATTGTTCCAAGTAATTTTGTCAATTGAATACAGACCTGCAATGACTATACTTTTAAATACTTGCAAGGTTGTTTCTTAAAATTTGCTTTGAGAAGAATTGGTCTGGCTCTCATAGTGTGGATTTTTTTAAGTTCTAGATTTCAAGCTGGCACATCATTAATTAGGTATTTCTTGTTTAGTCTTCAGAAGAGGCTCAAAGGACAATACAAATATCATAATCTGAATTGCCATTAGGTTAACATTTTACATGGTGAAATTGTTTGGCATCTGTGGTGGTTTGACCAGGCATTTATCCCAGGTACCCACCAAAGCCTCTCTATCTCTTCCATCCTCAGCTGGACAGAGAAGAGAAAATAGGCTGATCAGTTTAGGACAGGAAGAGATCAATTACTGATTACCATCACAGGCAAAACAGACATCACTTGGGGAAAGGAATTGAATTTATTGCCAATGAAAATCAGAGCAGAATAATAAGAAGCAAAACTAGCCTTAAAAATGCCTTCTACTCTACCCCTCCCTCTTTCCGGGGCTCTACTTTCTCCTTCCCGGGGAGGCAGGTGGCTCAGGGAGACAGGAAGTGGGGGTTATGGTCAGTTCATCACATGTTGTTCCTGCTGTTGCATCTTCCTCAGGGAGAGGAGTCCTTCCCCTTCTCCAGTAGGAAGTCTCACCCATGGGAGACAGTTCTACATGAACTTTTCTAGTGTGAGTCCTTCCCACAAGCTGCAGCTCGCTAACTGCTCCAGCATGGGTCCCTTTCCATGGGCTGCAGTCCTTCAGGAATAGACTGCTCCAGTGTAGGTCCCCCACACAATTCCTGCCAATAAACGTACTTTAGCATGGACCCCTCTGTCTAGGGGCCCACAGATCCTGCCAGGAGCATACCTCAGCATACTCCTCCGTGGGCTGCAGGACAATCCCAGCTCTGGTGCCTAGAGCATGTTCTCCTGCTTCTTTACTGACCTTACTATCTATATAGTTGTTCCTCTCACTCCTTTTCTCTCTTAGTGCAATTATACCTGTGCAGTATTACTTTTAAATAAGTTATCACAGAGGTGTTACCACCGTTGGCCTGGCCTTGGCAAGCAGTGCGTCTGTCCCTGAGCTGGCTGGCATTGGCTCTGCCAGTAATGGACACCGGGGAAGCTTCTGGCAGGTTCTCGCAGAAGCCACATCTATAGACCCACCACTAACAAAACCTTGCCACACCAACACAGTATAGCATTGCCTGGATAACTAGTGTTGAAAGCTACCAGTTTTTACCAGAAGTCTTTACACAGGTTCTGCCATGATGCCCTGAGTTTTCTTCTGGCCACCTTCCTGATGCCCTTACTATTCCAACTTCTTTTAGACAGCTGCAGACTTTGTTAAAAAAATTGCACTGTGTGTGTGGAAGAGGAGAAATGTTGCTTTTTAATTATATCCCATACATAAATGTGGTGTCACAGTCTGCCTCAAATGCACAGTTTAAAAAAAAAAAAAATGGGCTATCTGCAGTTTCTCAGCTCTGTGAGTAGACTTCCTCCAAAAGACTGCATGCTATTCAGAGCTTTTTGTAATGTGAGCATCCTGCCATATACCAAATCAAGGCCCTTTGGACTATCAGTTACTTAACTATCTTCCACTTCTCTCCCTTCAACTTTAAATTTGGTTTTAGCTCATCCATCAAAAGAAGTTTATTTTTCTGTGCTTTTTGTCAATCTTTCAAGAATTGCTCCATAATAAAGGACTACATTTCACAACTAACTTTATACTCCTTTTTTCATAGACAAAATACAGAATATTCTCATTCTGAGATTTTTCTTTCTGATAGTATTAATGGATTTTCAGTTAGAAGAAAACGTCCATTATTTTTTTAAGTGTTGAAGACTTGCATACCAAACTCTTTGTAGTATTATTTATAGTTTTAAAGCTTTCATCCTAACAGTTAAAACAGTCTGTCCTTAAAAATCTGATGTATGTACAGCTTGTGTCTGTACACAGATTTGTAATTAAATTAAGATCTCTGGAGAAATGAAATATAATTTACTTGAGAAAGATTCCTGAAAGGAAGAGATTTTCTCTTGATATGCTATGAGCCATTTTATCAGCTTTAAATTGGCACCTTTTGTTAGGAAAGAATCAGCTCTAAAACTGAAGCTTGGATAGCTTAAAAGTGGTCATCAAACATAGTAATGGTAGATGCTCTCAAATAACACTTTTAAAGGGAATGAATTATTAATATAAATTCTCACCTAAACTAATCCTTTTCCATTTTTTTCATTTCTTGCTGACTCAACTCCTTTCTTCCTCGAGAACTAGTTGTCTGTCTGTCTTCATTCTGTAAAATGTCATAATTAGGTTTAAGACTTTGCTGTTATATAAACTACATAAAAGGAATAAGTGGCTTTTCACTGTAAGATGTAAAAGTATTTAGTATGAGTTCTTCTTTTTGTGTTATAAGAATGGTACTCTATGCAAAGTTTCATTTTCCTTCTTTTTTTCCTTCTGCAGGGAGCAAATCTTAAGAGTAAAAGAGGATGAGAATGTTCCTTTTTTGCTAGTTGGTAATAAATCAGATTTGGAAGATAAAAGGCAAGTTTCTGTAGAGGAAGCAAAAAACAGAGCTGATCAGTGGAATGTTAATTATGTGGAAACTTCTGCAAAAACACGAGCTAATGTTGACAAGGTAATAACTGGCCTCATAAACAATCTGTCCATCAAATTTCACTTTATCCCTCTTTTTTAATGTGTCATACTCCTTATGTTCTTAATTTTAGCAATAATTTTGTGGAATGTTAATCAAATACTTTTCTCCCTTAGCTTGCTAGGAGTGCGTCACTAGGTGACTCCTTGTAGAACAGTGAAAATGTTAGGCATAACACTTTTATACCATTCTAAACTGCAAGGAATCATTATTATCCAAGACATGATACAAGACCTTGTAAAATTTTCTTGGGTCTGCTCTTTTGGCCTAGACTTCATACTGCATTTTCTGTAACTAGAGGAGAATCTGCTTCTGAACAGTGAAGAATACTTCCTGGTCCTCAGTCAGAATAAAACTCCTTATAAAAGCAACTAAAGGAGGGATTTGAACCTTCCCTACCCTCATTGAACCATCTTCTTCTTTGTATGTTGTTTTGATAAAGAATGGATGAACCCGAAAAGCTATGAAAAGCCCAGAAGTGCCTCATGAATTTTCAGAGATAAAACCTGGGTCAGAAGCTCATAAGATAAAGAAAATATTTGTCTCCAAGAAAAGAAAATGCTGCTTAGTTGTAAGTGCTCCAGCAAGAATGCAAGATGTTGCAATTCAGAATAACTGTCAGCCTTGTAGACTGTAAGTGTCACAGTTGTGTGGCAAAAGAAATAAGCAGGTGTAGTGCAGTGTGCCAACCTTTCAGAGCTGTTGACAAAATTGATCCCACATTGAATCACTGTGTTGGAAGGAAACTTAAAGATCATCTAGTTCCAACTGCCCTGCCATGGGCAGGGATACCAACCACTTGATCAGGTTGCTCAGGACCCCATCCAACCAGGCCTTGAACATTTCTAGAGTTAGGGCATCCACAACTTCTCTGGGCAACCTTCTCCAGTGCCTCACTGCCCACACAGTCAAGATTTTTTTTACAATTAATCATTCAAATCTCTCCCCCTTTTAGTTCCCACAAGAGTCTTATCACAAGTTGCCCATATGTCTTGGTTTGGAAAGATGGATGTCTGCAAGGGAAAGTTGGAGCTTCCATTGGAATGGAGAATGTAAAGCTTCTCCTTCCTAATCATCATAATTTTGCAATTAAGGGGGCTTTCAGGCAAAGATATGGGAACAGGAACAACAGTTCTTTACTAGGAATATTTTAAAAAATACAAATGTAGTAGTACAAAAAAC
The DNA here is from genome assembly GCA_013400435.1 of Pycnonotus jocosus. Lineage (NCBI taxonomy): Eukaryota > Metazoa > Chordata > Aves > Passeriformes > Pycnonotidae > Pycnonotus > Pycnonotus jocosus. The sequence continues at coordinate 154,520 of VWYP01008564.1, read as the reverse complement.
AAAGAACCAAAAATGAAATCCTAGAAACACTGACAGAGTCAGAATACAACTTGACATTCTGTTGGTCAGGGTGTTGGGAGCAGTCCAAAAATAAGTCTTCCTGGAGTGACAGACGTGATTCTGTTGGAGTAGAGCTGATCCTGTAGAAGGGTCCAGTGATGGTGAGATGGGTCCAGTCTTCCTCTGGAAATCCAGTGGAAAACAGGCTGCCCTACTGTTCTGAAACCTCAGCTTTTATCCAGGTAGGAATGCTTGCCTCCTCCCACTGGGTGGAGCATATCACAATGGGATGATGTAATGTTTTCAGTCATGTGGTGAGCCTTAATGGCCCATTAACAGAAAATATCCCCCTGCAGGGAGGATAGGTTGTGGAAGAGATGAAGAACACTGCCCCACCTGGTTTTAACAGCTGGCCCATTAACAGAAGGCACCCACACCCTCTGCCCTGGAGTTAAGAGGAATGGGTCATAGAAGAGATAAACAAACACCTCCCCAGCCCATTTCACCAGATGGCAAATAGAATACATACATTTTGGCAAAGGTGACCCACTAAACATTTTCTCAGAAGGTTATGTATCCCAGACAGCTAAATACTGTTTTACAGTATCAGTACTTAAGCAGGCTGACAGTTGCATCTTGCCATTAGCACAGATTTAAATACAAGGAACTTAGCACACATTTAAAAATCTAAAGGCAATATAATTTCTTGATGGAAATGTTCAGTTTGATTGATTTTCTTTGGATTTCATGTGATGAAGGTTGATACTTTTCCTGCAATCAATATACGATCAGTGTCATAAAAACCTACTGAGCTCTGTAGAGGAGCTGTTCAGCCGCTGCACGGTCAATGTTTCACAGAAATGGATGAAGTCCCTTGACATAGATGTATTGCTTAGTTCAAATTTCAAAGTATCACAGAATATTCTGAGTTGAAAGGGACCCACGAGGATCATTGAGTCCAACTCTTAGGTGAATGGCCCATGATCTTGGTGTTATTAGCATCATGCTCTGACCAACTGAGCTTGCCTTAGGGGTGAAAAAAGAAGCCTAGAGCACCTGGTATTCCAGGTAATTTCCCATTCAAGTACTAACCAGGCCCAATTCTGCATAGTTTCCAAGATGAGATGAGATTCAGCATTCTTGAGGTGATGGGGTATCTAGAGACTCTCTCCTGAGAGAGAAGTTTTAGAATTGCTCAGCTGATTACGTACAGTAAAATTATAAAGATGTATACATATTATTTGCTCTAACCTTCTGTAAGTCAAATCAAAATCTGCTGTTCAAATTAGTAAAGTAGCTTTAAGCAGTCCAATCATAAAGCCTTAACTATCTGTCAGTAGGATCTCTCTTACTAAGTCAGTGGCGTATCTCCAACTTCGTCCTAAACCATTTGATGAAAGTGAACTTTATGTGTACTTTAAGATCGTAATATGGCAGCTGCAGCCAAGATTACCTGTTGTAAGAAATTGTTTATGTAGTTGTATGATTGAAAACTTTGCTTTGAAGGAAATGCTGGGTTTGGGTTTTTTTTTTCCCCTAGTCTCTTTGTGCTTAGACATGCATCACAGAACATACCATGCATAAGTTTCAGTCTATGCTACTGCTTCGTTAATATGTTTCTAAAATTGGATGTTGCACTTTTTTAACCTTTGCACCTCATCACTTAAAATACTCGAAAGATAAACTGATTTCTTAAGTTTCCTCAGTAGTATGTACATACAACATCTGAAAATCTTGGCTGGTGATGAGACCCTTGTTTCAATTCTTGTTTAAAATTGCCTAACAGGATTCATAAGCAAATATCAGAAGACAGGGGAGTATTATGGTGCTGTGAAGCAAGCACGATTGTATCATTTCAACTTGACCTTCAAAACCAGTGACAGATTTGTTGGATTAATATTTGTTTGCTCAGATTGGTTGCATGTAATTGATTCTATTTGAAACAACTGAAGTGGATGTGAGTGATCGCTTAAATTAACTCAAGTCTGTGATATGTTTTTGCATTTTTCTTCTTTCATCTTTTTCAGGTGTTTTTTGATTTAATGAGAGAAATTAGAGCCAGAAAAATGGAAGACAGCAAAGAAAAGAATGGGAAGAAGAAAAGAAAAAGCCTAGCTAAGAGGATCAGAGAAAGATGTTGCATTTTATAATCAAAAGCTTGGATTCCTTTCCTACCCTGACCATACTAATAAAAACCATAATTTATAAGCATGCCATTGAAGGCTGAAGTGACTGAAATTACCCTAACACGTTGGAAAATTTAATATACCACTAAAAGCATGATTTGGAGCTGCACTGGAAGTCAAATTCACTGAAAACAAATTACGTGGCTTCAAGAGAAGCAAAGTTCAGTCCATTTCATAATTGCCTACCTTCTCACATTTCTTCTGAATGTAGTTGTTTCATAGCTAGTCTTTTCTTTATTAGTGAACAGAGGGGCAAAGTATTACTTTGTGGGTTCTTATAAAACATACTTTTTTATCACAGGTATTTGTCAATTCATCTAGTCTTTTGTTGCCTTGAAAATTACAATTGTGAACATGATACCAAACAAAGCAGTATGCAACTGTTTTGCCATGGAGTTATGCAAATTAGAAAAGAATAATGTATATGTAAACAGCTATGTTGAGGAAAACTATATGTGGTCCTGCATTACCTGATTAACTTAGAAGAGCAATGTAATCTTTTACATTGAAACATTTGAATATGCCTTAATTTTAAAACCCAAACATAGCAGGTTGCTTAATCAAGGGTGTATTTTCAACTCTGTTGCATGGAGACTGTCCCCTTGCATCAGTGCGAGACTGCCTTCTCTGTGGAGTGCAGTTACATAGATGATTTCACTCACTGGCTGTGTGCTAGCAGTGTCTGTTCTTTAAATGTGTGCCATACTCTGGTAATGTGAATAATACAGAGCATATTCTGTCATCTGTAGCTTGGTAGACAATATGGTATCTTAAAAGGTCAGAATACACATAAAACTGGTGTCATAAGTCTATGGCACATCTAAGCCTGGAATGGTTGTTTAAAATTTAACATGCTGGTACCTTGAAACTTCCCTTTTGCACATAGAGTTTTGTCTAGATGTTCCTTGGGTTTTAACTCCCTGGAATTGGGTGGAGTGGGGCTGATCTAGTAGTGCTTATGTGTTTTGAGTTAAGATGTTGTCTGGGGAATTCTGGTTTATTTCTTTTGTGTTCCTAATACTTAGCTATTGGAACATGGTGTGTTATGCTGAAGCTCTTTACAGGTTTTGTACTGTTTAGTCTATGTTGATTTTCAAATGGGGAACAGTGTAGCTACTTTTTCTAGTTAATGTTGATATCGAACAATCAGACATGCTTTGCAATACAAAAACCTTTAACATGCACATCCAAAATCCCCAAACAAAACATACTGCCTCAGTTGCTTCAGAACAACAAGAATACTAGCACATGGTTAGTGTGCTACATCTTAACTGAAAATATACCAGAATGTTTGAGGGTTTTGGACTCTTCTGGGGTGAGACAGGCTAGATCAATTCCACAAACTGTTACACTTTTTATACATGTATAAGCCTATAACTGACAGTTTAAAATGTGCTCAAGCAAACTAGGTAACAAATATTTAACTTTCATGCTAACAGACGTTTTAGGGACTCAAGTCTTAGGAGTTATATTTGTCATGTTGAATATTTATCAGTAGGAATTTTGTATGTGCATTTAGTAGACTGCCAAGTGCAGAATAAAAGTTACTCATGTAACTGGCAAATATAAGCCAGTCTTCATCTTACTGTGTACTCATTTGGGTCTATTTAGCCAGGGAGTCTAACCACTAACATTGTGACTTTGCTTTGGAACCTGTATATTGGGAACTGAGGTGTTATGAAGCCACTAGACATGCAAAATTTGTCTTGGCTGATGCCCTATCCTGTCCTTTTTATTTGCTATTTGAGCCATTGAAAGATAAATAAACTTCCATTTTTCTAAAATGCTTGTGCAGTGTTAATTGATAACTGTGTTATTCATAAATACTGCTATAGCCGATGCTAATTGTCAAGCAGTTAAGCCTAAGTACTCAAGAAGACTGATTTGTGTGCATGAAGAACATTGTACATTAAACCAGATTAGTCTGATAAAAAGTGACTTTTTAAAAGCTGAGACTATGTATATGCTACCTTTTGCCTACAGCTAATTTGCCTAGTTGGTACAAGACTACCTGAAAATGGACAACAAACTGAGGTAAGCTTGTTCCAGAATTACTTTTCTATGAAAATGGAAAGGGAGATTTAAAAAACTAACAGCAACAACTAAAAACCCCAAATAAAAAAAAAAGGACAACCTATGGAAGTTTTAATAAAATAGAAATGCATTCCAAGTAATTTTCTTTTGGCACACTCAAGGAGAACCTAAGCGGGCTTCCTCAACCTGCAGGGAATATAGCTTGCATTATGTGTTACAGGATTTGGGTGTATCTTGACAGAGTCACCCAAAGTGAGTGTTACATTTGCATCATAGAGGAGTGTTTTGCTTAGTCTACTGAGTGTCTGAAGTTCCTAGGTCTAGCTGCTCTGAGTGTTTAGGTGCCTGAGGGCACTTTTTATCCTGTATTTCTTCAAGAGGCTGAAAGACATTCTCTTCCTGGCAAGATCAAAGCCTTCCATGGTAGTTCCCTCCAAGTTAACATAATGCTGGCAGTACTGTTGCTCCCTTTTGTGGAATTCAATGTATGGTAAATCTGCAGACCAGAGAGAGAAGACTTAATTTGTAAAAAGTTATAGAGTTGAGTCTTCTGTCATGTATGAAACCAGTGTTGAATTTTTATGCTAATTTTATTTTATAGATTTCTATAGCTTTAAAATTCAATTGACTTTCAAAAATGTTGGCTAAGTAATCTGTGGTGTCTGGTAATTTCTGTGGCCTCCTGCTGAATATACAGTAGCTTAACAATAGTGGTCTCTAGCAGTTTTCTTTGACTATTCTGCAAGGGTGTGCAGGAAGTCGTTTCCCATTCATAGAGACCTTGTTAACATCAGAGCAGAGTGCAGAATGACCCTTCTGGCAATTCCAGTAGCAACCATAATGCAATAACATGTGCTCCATATCTGAGACTTGTGCTCATTATATTCATAGGTAGGAACCAAATCTTTTATCTATTTATATGTGAAATGGGCTTGCTGAAAATCCTAGGCTCCATTTGGAGACACCAAGGTTTGCAATGCCTCTATGAAACTACAGAATCAGAATATTCTGAGTTGGAAAGGACCCACAAGGATCATCGACTCCAACTCCTGGTGTCCTGCACAGGACATCCCAAGTCACATCACATGCCTGAGAGCATTGTCCAAATGCATCTTGAACTCTGTCAGGCTTGGTGCTGTGACCAGTTCCCTGCGTAGCCTGTTCCAGTGCCCAGCCACCCTCTCCGTGAAGAACCTTTTTCTAATATTCAACCTACACCTCCTGACACAACTTCATGCCGTTTCTTCGGGTCCTGTCACTGCTCATGAGAGAAGGAACAGTACCTCCCCTCTGCTTTCCCTCGTGAGGATGGTGAAGAGTGCAATGAGGTATTCCTCTGCAGGGCAGGTGTCCTCTACTTGATTATAGTTCAGTGCAAAATATGGAATAGCAGAGCGATGACTGGTGTCACGTGAGTGCATACAATATATTTAGCTGTGTCAGAACGGGGTGAGAAGGTAAGACTGAGCCTATGACAACTGAGAATTGAAGAGGAAAAACTAATTGCATACCTTAATTTCTAAACTTTCTCATTGTTGGACATGGCTCTTATATCCATGTGGATGCACAGTCAGTCATGTGCATAAAAAATTTCTTTACAAATTCACAAAAATACAATTTTTGGCTGTAATTAATTTAAATAACTGAATCATGAGAGAAAAATCTTGCATATTTTTGTGGTAACTTCAGCTTGTTACTAAAATTGAGTGGTAGGAAATGTGCCAGTGTTGCTATTACTAGAGCATACATTAATATTTGATCTTAATATGTTGACCAGACTGGGATATTTTGGTTGAAGCTTCATTGTCAAAAAAACGCTGAAATGCATACCACTTGAGCTCTGCCTAGGATTGAATATATGCCAAGGCTCTTCCCATTTTCAAAAGACCCTGAGTAGATCTAACCATCTTGTTTAACTGGTACAATCCATTTTGGATATAATTTGATTTGTGTGTGCTCTTAGGTATTTAAGGTATTTTCTTTTTTTTCAGCTGGTCCTGAGCTACCCGAAAAATGTGTATTGTATTCCATTTTTCCTCTACATCAATCCATGCAGTTTGTGTTAATGTCCCTTTAAGACCTGAAGGCCAGAAGTAGACCCAGAGTGTTTTACCCTGGAGGGGTAAGTTCTTATGGGGGAGAGGTTTGAGGGATCCTTTTAAGAGACAGGGAAGAGGCACACAGAGTCCTCTTTCTTGCTGAGATGCCAAGGAAGTTGCCTGGCATATGTTGCCAAGAAATTGCAATTTTTTCAGTCCAAAACTGTTCCAAAGAGAATTTCACAATACATAACTGCAGCACCGAGCTGGAGCTGTTCGGCCAGGGCTGTGGGTTTCGGTGCCCAGTGAGTCGGTTTTCTTTCCCTACAAAGCAGCAGCAACTTGGAACTGCAGTGCCCAAACCAATGGGGTTTGCCTGGCCAAAAAGAAGCAGAGGAACTGACACCACAGGTTGGGAGCTGCCCCAGGCAGTGCCAGTTGCAGGAAACTGACACTGCAAGGGGAAGGCAGAGACAAGTGGGGCTTGTCTGCCATCTTGTCTTTGTCCCCTGGGCCATGCGATCTTCTTTGGAGGCTGTCATATTGGGATGGGTCTTCTCCACCATCTTGTTTTCTTTGTTCCTGAAGAGTCCACAGGATTCAGTACCTTTGTACCTTGTGATTATTACTGTTACCTAGGTTGTGCCTATTTTCTTCTTAGTAAACTCTTATTTTTTCACTTACACTTTCTCAAATTCATCTCTCCTTATTGGTGAAAGGTGGGTGGTTAAAACTGAAGTAGTTTTGATAGCTCATTTCTCAGGCTCCACCCCATAATTTATCTTAAACTAAAACATGCTGTACAGAATGTTGATTTAAAAATATGCATCGATTCACTTAATGAACTTGGTAGCGATTACATTTGTTTCTAGTCCGTTTCTATTTGATTTGGCCATATTTATGGCAGAAGAGCAAGGAGAGGAGGGGGGAAACTTGTTTCTGCACCATCTGAGGGCAAGTGGCCATCATCCATGGGCAGCTGTGGGGAAAGGGAGAAATCAGGAAGTGTCTAGAACTCAGATGAAATCTCAGTGGATCTTTGCAATTCTTTGGGAGGTAAGAAGAGGATCAGGAACTAAAACTGTGCACACCAGGGACAGGCACAAAATACTGGCATGCTGGTGCCAAAAGCAAGGTGGGACAAACAGCCAGTGAGGCCCACGAGGCTGACAGGGCCAAACTGCAAACTGGATACATGCCTTCTTTTTGTGTCCTCTTCTGGCAGCATCATTACTGATTTTCAGGTATTTTCTTGCTACCTGAGTAACAAGTGAGATAGCACCTGCAGCAATGTTGGACCCACATTTGCTGTACTCCTCTGCTGTCCTCTTCACAGACCTCACTCTCATTCTACTAGGAAAGGGAGTAGGCAATAAATGGTTACAGCGTGTGGGCCACTGATCTGGTTAATGTTGCTGCTTGTGCTTGTGCTGTGACCATAGAGTAAAAAGAGGTTGAAGGCAGGTAGGAAGAAGCTTCGTCTACAGACCCACTGCAGCCGTGACCACAGCTGTGACAGCACCCCTGCACTCTTTTTCCATGGAAAGTCTGAAGGAGGATCTGGGACCTTGAGGTAGCATAGTGTTACTCTTCTCTCTGTGCTTCTTACGGGTTGTCCATTTTTCACCCTTTTGTTCTTGATTGATGCTGTGACAGCTTAGTGTTTGTCAGTATCCTAGGCACAAAGGAGAGGATCTGGTAAGATTGAGCCTGTGCTTCATTGATGTCCTGGCTAAGCCATGTCCAGGAGCCATGATGATAATCAGCAGTTTAAATGCTATGTTTTAGACACTGGATGAGGTCCTGAAAGTAATGAGTTGAGGTTTACCTTCAGCTGAGATCAGCATGCTTGGTATGCTTCTGTTAAGAGTTATTTTTGCTTTTTGCTTCTACAAAGGAAAACTTATTAGATAGGATTGGAGTTTTTTCAGTGCAACAAAGCAGACCTGTTAGCTAAAATGCTAACAGACTTATGTGTTGGTTATTAGTCATCTCTAAAGAATGATTCTAAAGCATTAATCCTGTATATATTTCATAACTGCCAAAATGCCTATTGAAATAGACAGGGGAAGTGTCAGAAAAGGGGTTAAAATAATGTACTGTGTCTTCAGACAGCACTTTGCTATGGGTGGTTGTAACTTCTGTAAGTGCTGAAGGTAGGTGTTAGATAGTGTGTAGTTGAGGAGCACATCTTGCATCAGACTGAGGGGTTTATCTTCTAGCCTTGATAATGTCAGAGATGTGGGGGTTTGTTGTCCTTTGGAGACCCAGTGAAACTGGATAAACCTAACAAAATTTTAAGAAACACTTTTTGCAAATTTGCGCAGATGGTTGCATTATCTTGAGATGATCCACAGCTCTCCCCCCCACTCAGAAGGTACATTCCATTCTTCCCAAGAAGTGACAGAGCCAATGCCTAGACTGGGAGATAGTTATGGGTATTTAGTGCCTTCTGCTAGTCCAGAGCTGGGAAGAAATGTCATCAGGGGAAAATTCTCTGTGTATATTGTCTCCAATTTCTTGACATAGTGGCCTTCCAAAAGTTTCACAAAGAGGACCAATGGAGCACCAGAAGCAACACACAGAAATTAAAAGACAGAAACACTCAAACGCAGAGAAAAGACCCTTTTGCTCCAGTAGACATCAGATGCAGGAGCCCAGGAGTCAGAGAGGTTCAGCCAGGGACCTACAATGGTAGAGCCAAAAAGCACTGATAAATCCACAAAGGCAGGAATAGGAACGACTTGGTTCCCCTTTGTGTGGGACAGTCTACAAGGAATTGTTTACAGTTGTTAGAGTTTAGTCCTGTATGCTTTTTCTTTTTCTTCTCAGGGAATTTTTCCCCATATGTTGCTAAGTAACTAAGTGCTAGACACTTATGGGCACTTTGGCCAAGACAAAGGGGACCAAAGGAANACACCCGGGAATTGGGAGCTCCTGTTTCCCTGACTGCTAGAGTGAAGCCGGGGGGGCCCGGCCCTGTCCCATCCCTGCGTTTTTTTCCTCGGCTCTGCTTTCCGTGCTGCAGTGAGACCTGCCTTTTTTCCCCCTCTGCCCTGCCGGGACACCCTGCTTGGACACCTATCTGTCAGCTCATCTGCATCCTTCCCAGCCCCTTGCAGGAGCCACTGAGACCCACCAGCTGCCGGGAACTCGCCGTCCTGGGTTTCTGGGAGGCAACGTTTTCAGGGGGTTTTAGTACTGTTGTTCAGTTGTTAATGCTGTAGTTATTTTCTTCTGTTGTTTAGTTTGTGATTTACACTAGTAAAGAGCTGTTATTTTCTTACTCCCACAACTTTACCTAGAGAAAAGCCTCTTTAATTATTTTCTTGCCTAAATTATAACAATTTAAAGAAAAAAGATCTAAATGGTTCAAACACCTATCCTCTAAACCAAGACAACAGTCCAGAAGAGGAAGCTAGTGCTGGCATTGGTGATGGGCTGGTGCCTCATCCCCATGGGGAATAATGCCTTTAGAAATGTGAGCCTGTGCACAGAAAACTGCTCTTGTGCCAAGTGGCAGAAGTTGATGGGGGGTGGGATGGGGAGCTGCCACAGAGTTCTTTCTGAATCAGCACTAGTTCTTTCTGCAGAGCACCATCCCTGGCCACCTCTTGCTGTGGAGCTGGACTGATTTAGAACAGTGTTGAGTTGGGAAGGATGGGCAGGATAGATTGCTACAGCCACTTTAGGGGTGCACATAGGCAGTGTGGGAAGCTTCTTCCCCAAAGATGAGGGCCACGAAGGCCACTTTGTGGAGCATGAGCAGCAGTACCTGGCCAAAATGATCCAAAGGAACCCTGACAACAGTGCTGCAAATGAAGGTAAAAAAACACTGGAGGACACTTGATAATCCACCACTGGGGGGAAAAAAGCCCTTCTTTCTCAAGCAGCAGGTCATGAGAGGCCATCTTCATGAGGCATGGGCAGCAGCCCAGCCAAAAGAGACTGAAGAAGCCCTAAGCAGTGGTCAGTCTCAGTGCAGCAGAGGAAGCTAAAATAACCCCAAGTACCATTATCAGTATGTCCCAGGAGCAAAATTCCTTCCTGACCTCAGTGCTGGCGACCAGCTATTCCCTGAGCACTTGGGTGAGACCTTTCACCTCCTTCTCACATAGGGTGGTAAACCACCAGGAGATGTCCAAGCCAAATTCAGACTCAATATGGAGGCATTTCAGGTGCTTGTGAGAGAAGCCACATGCACCCAGCCTAATGGGTCCTGGAGGCAACATTCGTTTCTGTCTCTGGCAGGACATCAGTGCTCCAAAGCACTGGAATCCCATGTGGCATATCTGCATCCTATATCTTACAGCTGCTGCCCTGTCTCTGCAGGGCATGAGAACAGAAAGCTCTGCAGTGCTCCTTCTGAAGGGATCCCCTTGGTCTTGCCAGTGGTCTCCAGGAGATAAGGGCTGAGAGCCTTGGGCACACCTCCCTCATGTTCTAGATCTTTGCACTGCCAGCAGCCCCATTCAGCCCCCCTTCCCTCTTCCCCTCAAATCCTGTTACTCTGAGTCCTGTCTCTAGCTCGGATGTCCGCGCTCGTTTTCTGTGCCTCCCTGACAGCCACCCAAGGAGCGAGGGTGCCCTGGCTGACGTCGAGAAAGCAGAGCAGAAAGTGACAGCAGGTAGACGGGGAAGAGCGCTGGGTGCAGGCTGAGGCCGTCGTTCCTGATAAACCAGCTGTCCCTGCTGCCCGCTCCACCTGCAGTGCAGCGGGGATTGTTACAGAAGCTGCTGCAGCTGCGGCCTTGCGGCTCCAGAGGCCCATGGCCGTGCCCAAAAGCAGGCAGTTGCCGGCCACGGTGGGGCGTGAGGAGAGAGGGGAAAGACCAGGACAAGGGGGAGAAAGCAACCCTCAGAGACTGCATCAAAGAAACATTTATTTCCTACTTCTACAGGCAAGGGTTGGGGTTAGGGTTTAGGCTTGCGCCGCCGGCGGCGGGATGGCCTCTTAGGGGGCTGGGGAGAGTCCTGAGGACCAGAGGCCCTCCTCTTTGCGGGGCGCCGGGGCCCCTTGGGCAAGCAGCCTGTGTCCCGGCCAGGAGCAGGAGGACTGTGGCTGCAGCCCTGGGCAGAGGAGCCTGCTACTGCTGCTGCCCTGCCGGGCTCCTCCTGGCGCTGCTCCTGCTCTGCAGGGACCGGCGTGGATGGAGAGCGCCGGGGCTCCCCGCAGAGGGTGGCTTCCAACGTTCCAACGTCAGCTTCCACATTGGAGAATACAGGGCTGCAGGAGGAGGCCAGGATGGGGCTGGGAGTCCCCTGGCGGGAGGCAGAAGGGCCAGGGATGGCTGTGGGACCAAAAGCATCCTGCTGCTCCTGCTCCTCCTGCTCTTCCTGCTGCTCCTGCTGCTCCTCAGCATGGGAGTTCAGGAGGTTCATCTGCCGCAGGATCTCATCACTGCACCTGTCTGCGGCAATGTCGATGAGGCGGCGCACAAATGCCACTGTCTGCTCCTGCAGCGTGGGATGCAGCTCCCGGACCAAGGCCTCCTCGCTCAGCCCGTAGCGGCACAAATTGGCGACAACGGCACTCTGTGCCAGAGCCACCTCCCACCAGTGGGTCCTGAGCAGCTCCGACAGCTCCTGGTTCAGCCAGGGCAGCAGAGGCTCAAGGATTTCTGAGCAGTCTTGGAAAAAGCCTGCCCAGAGCTCAGGTGGGAAGCCAGCTACATAAGTCCTGGGCATTGGCTCCGCAGCCCCCTGCTCATCCTGGTGGCCAGCAGCCGATGAGTCCGAGGGGCTTGGGAGAACTATCTCCAGAAAGTCGTCCTCTGACCGAACAGAGTAAACGATGCTGTCGATAGCCTGCCTGCACAGGGGGCATGAGGGATTCCTCCTGGCCCACCGCACAATGCAGCCCAGGCAGAACAGGTGGACACAGGGTGTTACAGAAGCGATTTCACCTGGATTGTCACGGCAGATGGGGCAGTTCCACTCTCTCTCTGTGGCCATGTTTGCGTGTTGCAGCAGAGCTAGGGACAGCAGCTGCTCCCTCTTGCTGGCGTGACACGCTGCAAAACGGTCACTTGCTGTCCCAGGGAGATGGGTGGCTAGAAGAAATGCCCAGGCCCCTCAAGAAGGACACACTCACAGCTCCCCAGACGCCATCGCCCACCCCAGGGCCGCCCTGTAGGCATGTTTCCTGCACCGCTCACCTGTGCTGCTGCAAGCACCACCCACAGCACTTGGCTTCCTGAACCAGGTAGGGCTAAGGAAACAGGCAAAGTCTCGTGAATGAGCACTGAGAGTTGCTGGCAGCAGCTCCCAGTGACCTCGCGGGCTTCCAGTCCTCCCAGGCACGCTTGCCAGGAGTCCAGGCACAAGCGAGTCTGAGCCAGGCTCTGCCCCTGCCCAAACATAAGCAGTGAGGGCTGTGAGGTCACAGTGCATTGCTCACTTAGGTTGCCATCCATGGAGTCTGTGGCCACCGCTGATGTCACAGTCTGCATCAGTAGTAGTCTACAGAGTCTGTTCTGGCAGCCTTGCCTGCCTTCTTAATCTGCCATAGCAGGCATTTCTCATCTGCAGGTACACGGCATCAGGAGAAAAAAAATGGGCTGCGTGGGTGTCAAGGTTTGGTTCACTTATCTGAGTTACGGTGTCATTTATGTGGTGGCTTTTTACATTCACTGAATTTTGTTTACTAGCTGGGAGATGGGATTTGGGAGAAAAAGGCAAAACAGGTCCAAACTTAAGGTTAAACAGTTTATTAAAACATGCACTTGAAAGGAAGAAAAGGAAAGAAGAGAAAAAAACAGATGAAAACCTTCAAAACTTCTCTTCCCTCCACACTAGTGTTCACTTTCCTACAAACAACATAGAGACGAAACCTGTGATTTTCAGCCAGTTTCTCTATTTGAATATAGTTTTTCATCACTTCTTTAGGAAAGGAGCTCCTCTCATTTTACTACTGAAACTTCCCTCCACAGATACAACCTAATACAGTTCTCCTGTGGGTCTCAACTCTTACAAAAACAGCTGCCCAGGGAACCTGCTTCCATGTGGTCTCCTCCCATGCAGGTTCCCAAGCTGCTTGGGAGGTCATGGGAACTTCAGGCATTTAGGGTGCCACCTTTTCAAAAAGAGCAACTTCAGAGGCAAAGGATTCTTCGTCTCAAGGAACAGAGATGTCTTCTCACTTCTTTCACTGGCACAGGTGGCTTTTCATGTCTCTCTGCTCAGGCATCTCATGGAACCAAAAGGATCACAGATTCTGATACACTATTACTCAGTCCATCGCTAACACCTTTGCTCAAACATCCACAAATCATTCTCCCCAAATGCAAATTCTTCCCATGATTTAAAGGATAATCTACTTAGAGTTCATTTCCATAGATTAAATAAGAAAGTCCAGCCAGTAGGCAACTCCATCTTTCCTCTGATTAGTCTTTCACTCTCTTTCCAGCTGACTGTTATGCTGAGTTTTCTCTATATTCACTCTGTATCTCTTCTCTCACTGGGAAGAGCTAAGTCTTAAAGGCTTCATGTGGCCAAGAAAGGGTTAAATCTGCCCATGTCCTCTTCTCTCCTGGCTGCAGCAGACTCCAAGGCCAAGGCCATGTGGATGAGGGTGGGAGGTGGAAGGGAGAAACTCACTCCCAGAGAGATTGGAGCAACTCAATAGTCAGATCTCAGCTGCAGCCTCCACTCCCACCCCCGGCAGCCGATGGGGGCCCTTGGGCATGGCCAGACCAGGGCTGGCTCGCCCTCACAGGGTGGGGGGCAGTGGGGCCTCGCCAGCCTGGCCCACTCCTTAGGGTGATGTTACCTTCTCCTCCAGCCAGAAGTGAAGAAGTCTGAGTTACCTGGGATCTCTGATTTAAGCCTGGGCTGTCCAGAGGCGTGAACAACACTCCTATTGGTCAGCCAGAGTCCATCCCTAGCCTCACATCCATGCTTAACCACCACAGTGGGCCATGCTGTGCTATCACTCGTTCATGCCTCTGATGTTTATAATCATTTTGAGTCATTAGTCCATGAACTTCTCCTTTAGAAGCATGTTACCTGCTAGTTTTACATTTTTGTGATGGGAGGGTCTGTGTACATCAGGCACATGGGTTTGGCTTGTTCAAATCAGGTGAGATGACAGCCCATATTCTCTATTCTCAATGCTACTTGCCTGCACCACTTGGAGAGGTAAAGAACATCCTGACATTTCATGCCAGTCTCTGCACATACTTCTTGCCAGGTTGTTCTAAAATTCAGATTTTTTTTCCTTCTCTACAGCTCCATTGGATTTGGGTCGATGGGCACAATGGTGTGGTCATTAGCTCAGTGACCATTAAAACCCTCTGTTGTTCTCATCCTGTTAGAAAATAAAGTTGAAAATGGATAGATAGCTGAAAAGTAAGCAACAAGCACAATTTTGGGCAAAGCAGGCAAAAATGTGGAAAACATCTATATTGTCATTGAGTTTTAATCTCTCTCCCTTATGGTAGTGCTTGCCACAGACTGGGCCACCCAAAAAAGGGCAGGTCTGTCTGTTCTTGCTGTGCTTCCTAAGCTGCTTTGCCTGCAGCTTTTAGGGAGCTGTAAATCACTCCAGGCAGACTTGCAGCTGGGCATTTTCTGCCTCCTTAGCATGTTTTTACTAAAACTAGTGGGAAGTGATCAAGTGAGTTACAGCTTGACACCAGCCTGGAAGAGAAGGGGATTTTTAGGAGAGTTTTCCTGCCTCATCTTTACCATCTTCTTGGGAATACCTTCTAGGGAAAAAGCCCTAGGCACATCACACGCTCATCCCTACCTTCCTGAACCCTAAAAATTCATACCCTCAATCAGTGCCAGGTGAGCAGAAGTTTAGTTCATATTCGGTGTGAAGTGAAACCTCTAAAAGCCAAGTTTCTGCTGCCTTGATGAATGAGCCCGGTGCCCAGGGTTCTCTGTTGGGGGAGGGCAGATGTGTGTGTCGGCCTGAGCTTTTTCTTGGCTCTTTCCCTGCACTGATCCCCTTCAGTGCTGAGGGTGGCACCAAGCTGTCACCTGGTTCCTCCCTGTGCCCCAGACGGTTGTCATTTTCAAGGGCAGCGTCTTTTAAAGATCCCTAGAAGAGTTTTGCTTTATTATGACAGGGAAAGGTTAAAAGGTTAAAAATACCAACCAGTCATCTATCTCTTTGGATCAGGGATGTGCCTGAGCATCCTCAGAGGCTCTTATCTGTTGTGCCATTGGCACTTGGCCTGGCTGACCCTGTGTTGTCCTGTCCAGCTGTCTCTGGTTAACAAGCAGGATGGGATGTGGTTCTCTAACTAACCCAGTTTCCACTGGGTGCCTTAATTCCAGAGTCCATTTTCAATATGGCCAATGAGTAGCACTGGGGTCAAGAAGGAATTTTCCCCCAGGGCAGACTGGCACTTGTTCCCTGGGAGTTTTGCCTTCCTCTGCAGCACTGAGCATGACCGTTGTTCAGGGCTCCTTCAGGCCCTTCTGGCTCAGTTGCTGCCTGCTGCTCATGCCCCATGAAGATGGCCTATCATGCCCTGCAGCTGTGGGCAGGAAGCTTTCCAGACTCCCAGGGTGGGCCCCAAGGGTGACCGGGGGCTTGCTTCTTGTCCTCCTGTAGCACTGGGCACAGCCCCTTGTCAGGGCTGCTCTGGGCCCCTGTGGCTCCCTTCTTGCCTGCTGCCCTCACACCTCCAAGGCATCACTCGTGCCCTGGCTCTCTCTGCCTCTCTTGCCCATTGCAAGCTTGGAGTGAAGCTGAGCTCTGCTCTTCCCTTGCCTCCATTTTCCATGGCATCCTTGCATCCATCCAGAGCTGCCACTTTCCAGTTCTCCCACCTGCAAGCATGGGACAGACATGAGAGTGCTTTCTATGCATCCCTGGCCTGGGAGCACAGCAATGAAGCAAATCTTGGAAGGCAAAAAGTGTGTTTGTCATTGATACTTGTTACACTTTGCAACATGCCCAGGGTAGTACACACCTTTTGTGTTGTTGCTTCTGATTCTCCTTTTTCATGTTCTCGCTCTTTAGCAAACAGGACCTGCTGGGCCTGTATTCCTGCTGCTGCATTATATAGGTCTGTCACTTGCCTTGGCCGTACTACAGAGGATTTTTCCAGCTCAAGTGAAGAACCCATTGGCCTGCTCCTGGCTACACATTGCACTCTGTGGTCATGGTTGTGAGCATCAGCTCTGAAACTGATTCAGTAAAACAAAAATTAAAATAACATTCAGTTTCCAGTTATAACCTGTGTGTCATGTGTTCTTGAACATGCTTTTTGATCAGAAACTCCCTGGAACTTCACACAAATGACAATCTCTCCATCATTTGACTCATGGTGATACAAATGTATCAAAAAAAAAAAAAAAAAAGCCGTTAATACAAAGCAGGTAAAAAGAAGAAGGCCAAATATTTATTGTTATAATTATGAAACAGCTACAGGAACAAGAGGCTGAGCTAGTCTCAGCCCCTCATGGCAAGCCAGAGCAAACAAATATGTGTACACAGGCCACCCCTCATAACCGTCTGTTCATGAGAGCGAAGTGCCCCTGAGGGTGGTCAGTCCCTTCTTATAGTTTCAGTCCCCTCAGGGATTGGTCCATTTTGGATCCGTTTCATGATTGGTGTGTTTTCCGGGCTCTCATTGGTCCTTAACAAGATTTTTTCATCACCAATCATTCTTTCCCGCCGCAACTTGATTGGTTGGTCGTATCCACTAGTAAAGGCTCTGGATTGTGGTCTCAGTCTCTGGGTAATCTGGGAAAGAGTATCAAATCCCCCCTCCCCTTCGGTGTTCCCTTTAACTGTTCCATTACAACAGCAACTGCATTCGAGAATGCAGTCACACAGAGTCCTTACAAACATTCTTAACTGTACATTGCAACATTATTTAGCAATCACTCAAACAACATTACAACTACAAACATTAGTAACCACCCAGAACCATTTGAAAAGTAAACACAGTTGCAAATGGAAATTAAAACATATTGTCAACATAGTAATACAACCATTGAAAAAATTTCAACTCTTCTTGTATCTGTAACAAAGGTGAGTGCAGGGAATAGACTCGGACAGGGCAGTTACGTCAGGTTAAACCCGGAGCTGTGCATGACAAGGTCCGCCCCAGGTGTGAGGGCTCCGCCCCGGAGAGCAGCTCTCTGCAGCGCAGGTCCCAGGCCCACCCAGGAGACAGGGGCAGAGACAGGCACACCTACAGCGGGGCTCGGGCAGGGACTGAAGGGGCCAGGCAGAGGTGGGACACGTCCCCTGGGCCCTTGGCAGGAGATGCTGGGGCTGGGGGTCCCAGGGGAGGCCAGTCCCAGCCACTGAGGCCTGAGAGCACCCCCAGGATCCTGTCAGGACTAGACTTCAGTGCTCACGTGCTCTTCTTCAGACACTGGTGGTTGGACACTTTGGAGACAAAGTATTGGCCAGATGGACCTTCCCTCTGAGGCAGTGCTGCTGTCCTCAGGCTCTTGTATTTTGGTATGTTCTTCCATTGAAAACAGACCAGACATTTCTAAAAATGAGTACAAGGAGCAAGAAAGAATATTAATGGGGAAATGTTGCGGTGCTTGTCCTCTCCAATGATTTGTTCCTGTGTTCCCCCCCTCAGTTCTCCCTGAAGTTGGTTCATTCCTGAAGTTGCACGCCCCCCTTTTTTCTATCCATCAAGGTAATCCTGCCCCTTTATCCAGAACCTTCCCTTCCAATCCTCAATCATCCCAACCCCTTTGCCTAAACCTCTCCCTGGAATTCCCCTAATCCTGGAGGCACTATTAGTTGGTTCAAATTGCATCCACGCCCTCTGCTGCCCCAATAGTTTAGGCTTTGTAAGTCCATCCCTACGCTCCTCCCTTGTCAAGTTCTGATTGCTGTAGAACCTATGTCAATGAAGTATGTTTGGGTAACAGGTGGCTCTTCAAAATGCTGTTTATTGTATAGAAGATGTTACAGCATTCCTGGGTAGTGGGTGACAGAGCCACACACGAAGCTGCCAGCTAGAGCTTGTAGGCAAGCCTGAAGCCCAGTTGGTTCTTGTTACAATGCATTATATAGTTTTCTTTGCTGAGCACCTTAATACATAAAAACCAATCAGCTTCATATACAATACCTTTACCACTACCTCTAGCCTATCACAACTACTATCATTACCATATTATATTACAGTTTCAGCTTAAAGTTGTTTTTCTAACTTCTCGCAGTGGAAAATTCTTAGATCTTTTTTCTACTTGGTAAAAACATGTTTTTGTTTGCTTATGGGTATCTTCTGCTTTTCTTGAGAGTTATTTCTGCTCGGTAGAAACATCTTTGTTTGTGGTCAACATATTCTTCGCTCTTGCCATAAAACCTCCCTCCAACTCAACTACCTTTGCTTTCTTAGTTGTCCACTAACAACTGGCTCAGCAATCCTTAATTTAGACATCTTTTATCAAAACCTGCTCTCATTTCTATTTCACTTACAGGTTTTACATTCAGAGAGCTATCTGCTAAGCATTCGTATCTGTAAAACTTTCCTGTTAAACTTTCATCTTCCCCAACAGATTAGTTATGGTGTTGTATAAACCCTTTGTCCAACCCCTGCTTAAAAGTTGTGTTCTCCCCTGCTTGGGGCTCTCTCTTGCTTCTGGACCCTTCAGCACCAACAAACCTACCCTCGCTGGAACCTCAGACAGAGAGTCTCCTCCTCCTCCTTTACCCAACCCTAGACGTCACCCAGCTCAGTGTCTTAGAGCAAGAGGCTCTAAAGGTTCTGCCTCAGGCAAACCCAACACCAAGGCAGTTCCCCACACCTGGCACAATGCCAGCGTGGAGCTAGCTGGGACAACAGGGGTTGAGGGCCACGTCAGGGAAATGAACAGGTATTGGTCACCTCCAAGTGGACTGCAATCATTTAGATGAGAAGCACATCTTGCACCAGACTGCAGGCTTGATCTTTGAGCCTTGCTAGTGTCAGTGATGTGGTGTTTTGCCATCCTGTGAAAACCAATCTCAGTTGAACACTATTGAGTTTTAAGAAACCACATGACACTTGCTTTTTGCAAATTTGTGCAGATGATCCCTTTATCTTGAGATGATCCACAGCCCTGACCCCCCCCCTCAGAAGACACACGCCTCCTTCCCAGAAGGTGACAGACCAGTGCCTAGGCTGGGAGATGGTTATGGGNGAAGAGGAAGGGAAGGGGAAGGGGAAGGGAAGGGGAAGGGGAATTGGAAGAGAAAGGGAAGGGTGTTGTTTTGTTGTTTGTTTTTTAATGGCTCTTGCTTATGGGAAAAATTATGTTGTTTCATGCACTTACTGGATAAACTGAGATAAAGCAGTGAGACAGTCCATTGTCCATCATACAAGCTGTCTGCTCAAACATTCATTCGACACTTCTGAAAAGTTAACCCCCATTGTTGCAATGTGTAATTTTGCATTTTAATACCCCACGGTTTATTCCTTTCCCTCCCCTGGAGTGGTGGTTTAGCCTGGGTTGTCTGTTTTCTCTGATACCTACCCCTATTCACAAACGCTCCCTGTCAATCCTTCCTGATACCAGCCCCTGTCTGGACTGCCCCTTGGGGAATCCCCTATTCCTTGAGGCTCCACACGTCTGTTTATATAAATGTCATCACATTAGCCTTCCCACTGGTTTTATGTTTTGTAAACTTCACTTTGTGACCTTCCCCGGTCTTCTCCCTATTGGCCCCTTGACCCCAAACTCCACCCTGATTCTGCCCCTTAAAACTCATGGTCCAGCCTTTGTTCCTGGTCTTCACCTCTGCACTGTACTCAAGTTATGCGAATAAAGAAATCCTGGACTACATGTGAAGTCCACTTCGCTCCTTTTTATGCTGACCAGCAGCGACCGCTTAGGATCTAGGACCCTGGGAGTTATGTTGTCCCCCTGTTAAGTGCCATATCACCAGGCACGTGATGACATCCCATAATTTCTGAGGCAGAATTCTGTTCTTTAGGTCTAGGGTTCTTGTATCATCTTCCCTGTTGCAGCATGGGCAGACGGTAGGTTGCTGCAACCTTCCTGACATGTATCACGTGGAGAGCACTCCACCAGGCACACAACAAATACCACACTCACATGTAGCAGCTGGTTAACTAAGACAGCAGAAGTAGGAAGCATCTTCGTGTGGATTGCCGGTGGTAGTTTATTTCATCCACACACCAGAAAAGTACAGGGACAGAGATGGATAGAGGGTCCAGGATTATATACGGGTACAAAGGGGCAGATCCAACAGCAACAACCAATCACATGGAGGTGTGGGCAAGAAAAGGATTACAGTAACCAATAGGGAAACACAATGATAAACAGACAAGGGTACAGACCAATGAGGGTCCAGAGAACAAAGAAACTGCCAGAACCTGACCATATATGGTTAATAGGGGATTGAACAGCCAACAGGCTAACGGGGGGGTGTCACTGGGGTTGATTGACAGGGTGTCACAAGAGTGCATGGGAGAGGTTAAAGTCTAGAAGAAGGTCTTCCAGGGCACAGCCTAGCAGGCCCAAAGGCCTCCACAACTCCCCTTTCTCAAATTATTAAGAAGGCTTCTCCTATGGATCTCTGTAACATTTGATTAAGCAGGAAAACATAAGTAAGACTATGACTATGACAACTAAAATCTCCAAAATCCCTTTTACAAAAGATAAAACCCATCCAATCAGTCTCCATTGCCTAAAAACTTTGGTAATTCTATCTGGGTTCTTTTCTTCCTTCAGCTCTTTTATCTGCTCCTTTAGCTTCCAGATGTTCATGTGGATTGACTTACTGTGAGATGACAGGTTGAAGCAACAAAGTCCCTCAAAGCCTTGGAATCCATGTCCATGGGCAAGTAATAACTTGTAGTAATAAATAAGTAGTAATAAAATGATGGCTGCCTTATTTTGTAGTGTAGTGTGCCTGTTAGTTTCTTAATCAACGAATAGATTGTTGAGGGCAGCAGACATTGCGTTGGCCTGTTTACCAAGCCAGCACCCCAGCTGAGAAAGCTCACCGAGAGCCTGAACTGTGGCCACTCAGGGTAAAAATATGGAGACCATGACTCTCTTACCTTTACTCCAGTGATTAATTTGACTATCACAATTTTCATCAAATTCTTCATAATATCTTTTTTGGTGAGCCAATTCACTTTTTTCTTCCAATCTTTTATTAATGTAATGTTGGGAATGAGGTTGGTAAGCTGGCCAAGGCTACAGGGAGATGTGAGATGTGAGGGGATCCCCTTGGAGATGTGAGGGGATTCCAGCCCATACTTCATCTCCACAGATAAGAAACAGCCCCTGAGGTAACACCTTGGGATGAGATGAGGACCAAGAAAGAATGGGGCTGGTGTAATTGTACCAATTTGTAGGGGTATACATATTATTATTGGGTGTTACATTTCTCCTATAGACTGTTCCAGCCTTACCTTTAGCAATTTCTCTAAGTGTCCAGTGTTGATTTGGTCTCCTATAATAAAATTGGACACAGTACATAGCCTGGGAAGACTCCAATAAGTCCAGTTCTTGGGGTTCCTCTGGTGCATGTGACAGAATCTTGGTCCACTCATCCCAGGTATCCACCAGGTTGGCTTTCTTACCTGCATACAGGCAGTCAAGGAAGTCCTACCAGGCACATTGACAAGGGATCATTTAAACTGCCCATGGACATGCATAGACTATCTTGTTGTAATGTCTTTGCCAAGGTAACCCAGATGTTTTGTTTCAGCTGAGGGACAATCCACATCACACACATCACTGCTGCTGGGAGGGCAAGGAGCACCCAGATTATTATGATGACTGGATGATGGTTTTTCGCCATCAGAAACCTGGTGGGGGCTCCCAGAAGGCGAGTTGTTCTGAAAAATAAAGAATAAACTTAACACAAATTGTTTAGTAAGTATTTATGTCATGAAGAAAGCCCACCCCAGTCTCCCCTTTATTTATTTATTTAAAAAGTGAAAGAGATGGGGGGAAATGGGAAAAATAAGTTAAGGAAGAACGAACAGAATTACATCAACAGAAAGGTGTGACTGGAAATTTAGTGTGAGATTCTTAAGCTGTGTCGTTAGTCTCCAAGTTGTTGAGAGGTGGCTGGGGATGAAGTTTCTTTCTCATCCTCCTTATCCAAGCTGCTTTTGTTTGTCTTAGTTCTGTTTCTTGTTGTTCGTCCGGGTTTTTGGTAGGTGCAGAATCTAGTGATACAACATAAGGCTTTACATTTTTTTCAGGAAACCATTTTGGCCCTCACCCTGTGGATACACAGGCATACCCTCTCTCTCTGGTTATTAATGGGAAAGAGCCCATTATTTGTTTGATTTCAGGGTCCTTGATTACCACAGGCAGCTCCTCTGAAAGCTGGGGTTGACTAGCATTGGAGTAATGCCTGATGATGGAGGGTTTTGGCTGCATGAATAAATTGTTTAGGAAGTTTGTAACATATAGAGCCTTACGGAGTCTTTCAATGGGACATGGTGTTTCAATAGCCCCACGGTGCTGATCAAGGACCTTTTGATGGGTCAGTGTGCCCTTTCAACAATGGATTGCCCTGTTGGGGAGTGGGGTATGCTGGTAGAGTGTTTCACTCCTCACTGGTCCAAGAAATGTTTAAAACTTTTGGAAGTGTAGGCAGAGCCGTTATCAGTTTTAACGGTTTGGGGAATGCCCAGAATGGAAAAGGCCAGGAGAAAATTTCATTTTGCATCTTTTGTTTTCTCACCCACATGGACTGAGGCAAAAATTGCTCCAGAAAATATTTCTAAAGAAACATGAATATACCTCCCTAGACTTAAAACCATGCTCCACCATGGACTCTGGTCTTTTCCAGGCCATCCCTCGTACTGTGCACACCATCCTGTTCATTACTTTTTCCTGTTATTAAAGTTCTGTTACCAGATAAGTGGATCAGACTTGTCTCTCTCATCAAAGTCACCAGTAGCCAATTCTCCTGACAACAAAGCAGCCAGTCCAGCTATCTGAGCTGGGACTGGGCGGCTTCACCAAAGGTTCAGTTTGTAGAGCTGACATGAAAATATTTTTGAGATTATAGTATTTTGGCTGTAACTTTCCAGGTATGTTTTTCTCTAGTGTTTATCACGGTTTTCATGTGCTGACCATATAGAAATACTTTTCAAGATATGAGATCCTTGCAACCAAGATTCCTATGGCACAAGGTTTCAGTTTGCTGTGGAACCACCTATCTTTACAGAGTACTGGTTCTGACACCACTGCAGGTGCCACTGCCAAAACCTAATCTGGAACTCCTCTCCCTAGTATTTGCTCTTCCACACTAAGCCTTGTGGAATCAAGCTGTAATGCATCTTGAATTTTCTGGCTCTTTGTGAATCTAAGAATTGGCACTATGCCATCAGTGTCTTCAATGCTTCTGAAAGACTTTTTTCTGTGTGAGGAATCTGTTTCAGGTCTGCTTTGTTATGTCAGGAATCTATGGATAAGTTTCCACTGTCAAATCCTACTGGGGGATCAACTGTCAGCTGACAGCTGACGTGATTGCTGTTGGCACATCCCCCTACAACCTGGTGTAGCTCATTTCCAGGCAAGGCAAACCTGCTGTCATTAGCAGCTTAGCTTCTAGTTAAGCTTCTCTGACAGGTCATAAGGCTCACTCCAGATGCAGAAACACCAGCACTCTACTGCTAATGACACAACTCTTTCAAGCAACGTATCCCTCCTCCAGAAATGCCAGGTAATGCTTGGGAATAAATTAGAAATTGCAGCCTGTGTTGCTTTGTCCAGACCTGCACTGTGTAATTTTCCATGGTCTCTACAACTGCCTCTGTGATGTAGGGTTGTTGGCTTTCTGCGTTTTGTTTTTGTTTTTCTCCCAACGTGCCAGAGGCCTGATGGTGCACTGGCTTTGCTGAGTGTGCTGCAACAGCCCTGGAGAAGCTCTTTATAGTTGCTGAATGCACACACAAGGTAAGCAGAAAAGGATGTCAGCAAAGGTGAGAGCAGCCTCCAGACCACTACGGAAAGATAAGCTACTCCCCAACAGCAGGGAGATGAAGAGTATTTCCATAAGGCACAGCATGCGGATAAAACTCCACAATTTCACGAAGTATGAATGCAATCACTGCCTAGGTTAGAGTAATCCTTCTTGGACAGGGACCTTTTCTCCTGCAACGGCAGGTGGGCCAGCACATCAGGCTTTTTCCTTCACCATCCTATGGCACATAGTTAGAGAACAGAAAACAAGCAACTTGGTTGTTCTCCAAGTAACTCACACCTTAAGAGGAAGCCGAAGGAAAGCGCACGTGCCTCTGTGCGTGCGTGTGTGTACAACTAGAGAAATACGTAATGAATGCTTTGATGACAACGTTTGAAAGACATGTGAGTTAGAACAGAGAGGTAAAGGGTGAAGTACTGAACACACTTGCAAAAGAGATTTGCTGGATAGCAGATGATGCACAGGACCTGGACAAGCAGAATATTTTTGTTTGGGTTCAGAAAAGGAGAGGAAACAGGGATTCAAGGAGCTGAAAACAATGTAACCAGTATGTACAGAAGCTAGCTAACAACAATTAAATAGCAAGGTGGCTGGAAAACTATTAAATCCCTAACGAAAGACAATAGATTCTGCTTTTAAAGTGCTCACAACAACATTCAAGATGGTATAGCAGATGTGCCTGATAGAAGATAGCCCAAGAAGCTGAGTTGAGGCACACTCAGCAGATCCAGCTCCAGTCATGAAATTAAAAAACCCCATGAAAATGCTAAAGGCTAGAGTAGGCAGAAAAAGGGGGAGGGGTGGGGGGTGGAAAGCTTGAATCTTTCATTAGAGCATGAAATCAATAAGTTTGGAAGGAAACCTAAAATACCCTGTTTCCTAAGTTGTATTTAGTTTCAGTAGTGTAAGGCAGAAAAGAAAAAAAACAAAACAAAACAAAAAAACCAACAACCAAACAAAACAAAACAAAACCCCACCCCAAAACCAAACCCCAAACTTTTCATGAAGCAGTGAAGTGGCTTCACTGTCTCAGAGCAACACACCTATTTTAACTGAAGGGGTTTTCTCTCATGCCCCCCAGTCAATAACCAGGGCCTACGTACAATAAAAGCAGGGAAAACCACCCGAGGACCAGTGCGTTTCCTACACCACCTCCCAGAGCCAGAGGCGGCGCCCGCACTGCTCCAGCTCACAGAACGGGGTGAGGTGGGCAGGCAGCACCGTAGGTCATCTGGGAAAACCTCCCTGCTCAAGCAGGGTCATCCCAGAGCACGTTACACAGGATGGCGTCCACATAGTTCTGGAGCACCTCCAGTGAGGGACACTCCACACCGTCTCTGGGCAGCCCATATTGGTGCTCAGGCACCCACACAGTAGAAAACTCCTTCCTTATATTCGAGTGGAACTTCCTGTGCATCAGTTTTTGCCCATTGCCTCCAGAGAACGCCGGGAGAGAGATAAGGAGCATGCCCGGCGGGCCAAGCACCTCTAGGTCGGGCCCCGCTGACGCTGCCCGGGTCTCCCCTACCGCCATCTTTGGTCCCCTGGCACGGAACCGCCCCCTCGCGGCGCCCGCGGCGGAGTAACCGCGAGAGGGTCATTTACCGCGAGAGCCGCCGGGGAGAGGGGCGAGGGCGGGGTGACGTCTCGCGAGAGCAGGGTGGCTCTCGGGCATGCGGCCGACGGCGGCGGAGCCGCGCGCGATTGGCGGGGCGTGTTTCCCCTCCCCCGCCCGCTTCCGGCTTCGCGCATGCGCCGCGCGGCGCCGGGCCGTGTCCGTGTCCCTCCGGTGCGTGTGTCACCCGCGCG
>VWYP01008564.1:51927-127725 GCA_013400435.1 Pycnonotus jocosus | reverse complement strand
GCAGCGGGGCGAGGCGGAGCGAAGCGGCCGGTCCCGTCGGGAGCACCGCGGCAGCAGCGGGCGCTCCAAGGAGCGGCACCGAGAGCATCGCCGGCGGGGAGAGGAAAAGGCGCAGCAGGAGGGGGCAGCGGCGCCGGGCCGTGGGGCATCCGAGCCCTCGTCGTCCTCCAAATCCCGTAGCCGCCACAATCACACCGAGAGCCAAGACCGGGAGGGACTCAAGAGCAGCAGCGGCGGTGGCGGCGACGGCCGCAGGAAAGGCTCCCTCGCCTCGCCCAGTAGTGGCAGGAAAGACCGGGAGAGCAAATCGCACCGGAGCCGGACTAAAACGGCTAAAGAGCCGCCATCGGCATATAGGGACCCTCCGAAGGCTTACCGGGACGACAAGCCCGAGCCCAAGGCTTACCGGCGGCAGCGCTCCTCGCCCAGCCCCGGCCGGGATGACAGCCCTCCTCTGCACCGCTCCTCGCAGAGCCAGCGCAGCCGCAAGTCGCTCAGCCCTGTGGGCGCCCGCTCGCCACTCAGCCCCTACAGCCGACGCCGATCCCCCAGCTACAGCCGGCACAGCTCTTACGAGCGCGGCGGGGATGTGTCGCCGAGCCCCTACAGCAGCTGGCGCCGGTCGCGGAGCCCCTACAGCCCCGTTATCCGGTAAGTCCGGCCCGGAGGCGAAGGCGGGGTGAGGTGGGGGTGCGGTGTGTGGAAGAGGGGGTAATGACTGGGACAGGAATGCAGGAGAGGCCGGAGAGGTTTGCATCCAGCAGCAATCCCTCCCTCTTGTCCTTTTGCTGCCAGAAAGCTGGGTTGAGGGGCAGGGGACAGGGACAAGTACAAAGATCTTCCTGTCGTGTCTCGTGGGAAGAAAGGGAGATAAGGGTGCCTTTAACATTTCTGCAGCTAGTTTCTCTCCGTGCGAGACCACCTGGCTTGGAAAAAGGCTTTTAAATGTTAAAGGGCACAACAACATTTTCGGGTGAGAGTGACTTAAGGAAGATGCTCCTGGCAGGACCGGTTTTCTGAATGATCAGTTTTGATTTTTAAATCTTTGCTTACAGAGTATAGGCGTTCTGTCATACATTTTTATGTATCTTCTTCCTGAGTAAAATAGGATGCATATTGAATATATCTGAGTTTGGTTTAATTTCTGCTAATCTAAAGAGAAAACCAGCTGACAGGCAGTTGGTGTTTAAAGGGTTTTCTCGTTCTTTTTAGAGGTCTGTAGAAGGACTTGGGCTTTCTGTTTTGCTAGAAAATTGAGTCAGTATCATGTTTTGATAAACTGTCTAGGACTCTAACATAACCTATGAGAAAATAAGCTCTTTTCCTGGTAAGGCTATGCACGTGTATAGAATTACTGTATGCCTGCAGATAATTTTTCTTCAGTGTTAGTGGGAGCTCAGGGTGTAAAGGTCAGCATTGCTTGGGTTTTTGAATTTTATGTGGAGAGGAAGTGTGGGCTGTATCTTTCTAATCAGATGCAAACCGTGTTGTGGGATTAAGGCTCTTCAGAATATTTTAACCAGAAAAGTACACTGGAAATTTAAAAGTACTTGCTTAGTGTGTGTTTTTAACTGAAGATTTTTATTTCCTATATTGGAATCTTCCTGTTGCCTCGTTATTTGTAGACCTACTTAAATTCATGGCTGGACTTTAATTTTAAAGGTTCCCAGCAATGTGTTGTTTTACTGGCAAGAATTTTGTTTGCAAGGCGTTACCTGGTGGTTTGTCTGAGAACTTGCTCTGGTGTTTTTAATAAGCACTTTGTGTTGATCACCATTTGGGGTGTCCTGTAGTGTATCCAGGGAACATGATAAAGCTGATCCGTGTTTCTCTGACTCTTGGCAGAGTCTGCTGTCCTGGGTGTGCATCAAATGCTGTTTAAAGAGCAAAGTAGCAAAGCTGTGTCCTACTTTGTTCAGAGATAAAGCCAAAATGCTTTGGGATAAGAAAAATGATTATCTGAAGGTGTTGTTGTGGAGTAATTTTGTAAGCAGTAGGGTGTTTCAAGAAGAAAATACTGTAATTGATCTGAAAACATCACGCTGTTCTTCTGTGAGAGTCTGTTACAAGTGGTTAAAATACACTTTCAAAATTACTTGAATAATAGTGTAGCAGGAATATTATGTGCATAGTTTGGTTCGAATGCCCTAAGAATCGGATTATCTTCTGTAGTTGCTTATATTCTGGAATAGGAAAGCTAATAATGATGCACAGAACTATGTATATGAGGCTTGCATTTAGGAATAGCTCAGTAGTTAGGAATAGTCAGATGGACAGCCCAGGTAAGTTCAGGATTCTGTCTTACGCCCTGACTAATTGGGCTATAGTACAGTTTTGTAGGAGTGTGCTTTTTCTGTTGGTAGTGGGCCGGTGATTTGAAGCATAAGAGTTTAAATCTCGATTTTGGTATTCACTCTGTCGCGAGTAAGTCTTTCTTGTGCCTGCTGATCTGTTTCAGGAAGTTAGCTTTATGACTCCTTTCTTCCTCCTTCCAGTTGAATTGTAATTTGCATTCAGTTTTTAACAGCTTACAGACAAATAAATGCAGAGTGTCAGGTTTACAGGAGAGGGATTGGAATGGCTGAGTGAAAAGGAGAGGTTTCTGTATGTGGAAAGAAAGGTCTGTCCTAAGGGGGCATTCATTGCAAAAATGTCACTGTCATAGAAGACAAGAGAAACCTAAAGTGTGAAGATAAAATGAGTTGTTGATAATGTTTACCTCTTGTGGAGAAATGAAAGCAAGTGGTTTTTTCCTTCCGTACAGCTTTTGATCATGATATGTCTTGCAGTGGCAGTGGGGAAATAGAAAGGAAGGGGTTTATACTTTTTTTTCAGCCATTCAAAACTATGTCATAATCGCTTTTCGCTTGACTCTGTGGCACTACAGCCAAAATGCTGAACAGTTTTGCTGTCCTGTTTGGTAATTATACGGTGGCGTTAGACCTGATGGAGCATAACAGTTTCATGGAGGCAACAACTTCTTACAGCACCTGTGTTCTTCATCTGGATGATTTAAAAGCTTAATTCTGGGCGTGTATCCAGCTGTAATGATGTTCAGACATTAGGAACTTTGTATGTGACTATTGCAGCCTGCAAGTCTTTTTGCTCTTTTCATTTTATGTCTCATATATATCTTCTCTAATGTTACATAAATTACCCAGTTATTTGGTTATGTAGAAAATGATTACCAGGCAGTTCTAGCATGCTTGGAGAGCTCCTGTGTTTAGTGGTGATTTTTTGATCTAGGTGTCTGAGCTTCTTAGGGAGAAACTTACAGTAAACAGCAGAAGACAAACGAGAAGTCGGCTTTGCCACTTTGAAGCAGCCACAGTGTGTTGTTGCTGTGAGGTTTGAATTGCGGTACTGACTGAGCTGTTTTTAGGTGATCTTGTTTAGTTGTGTGCTCTAAGGAGAAACAGCGACACTGGATATGGGTTCCGTACTTGGTGATTTCTCTTGAAATGACTAATTACTTTTTCCATTATAATAGCAAGAAAAGTTTGTGTTTTGGATAAACTGATTGAGCTGTATTCACTTGTTGGACAAAACTTTACTTGCTGCTGGTGGATTTGTATTACTCTGTTTTCTTGTGGATAGGGTAACGCAGCTGTTCTAAAGTAGTGCATGCATATTTTCAAAATGGTAATTCTTCCAAAAGTATGAGGTATTTATTTCTCTACTGGTAAAATGACTGGATTTAAAAAAAAAAAATTCTTAACTTAACCCAATGGCTGACAAAAGAAGCAGACACAGCCTCTTTCTTCCTACAATTTCATGCTAAGGTAGTTTCTGGAGAACTACTTTTTGCAACTTGAGTCGGGTCATATGTTATGTGATCACACATTTAATTCAGTTAGCAGTACAGATGAGTAATCACATTTTTCCAAATTTGGATACACACCTACCCATCTGCTCAGATAAGAGTAAGTGGGTGGGGCACTACTAGCATTGTACTACTGTGTGCATAGATGTTGCTTACAGAAGATTTATTTTCGTTTTGGTACTAGAGAGTCATCTCAGTCTATATTGATAGCTAGTCTGTAGTAGTGAGGCTCTGCAAAATACAGGTCATTTATGTGCAAAATCACAAGTGTAAAGAGTAAAATACATATTCAGCTAGTAAATGGAGAAGCCATGGTGCCATACACTGATATGAAAATAGCTTTAATTCCGGTAATGCTACTGTTTTTGCATTTAAAGGATTAAGAGAGAGTTTGACTTCCCCCCACCTTGATTAGTAAAAATAGATTTTTTTTTAATGTATAGCTCTCTAATTTTGTTTAGTAAAACTGTATCTTGCAGAGTTGAAAATGGACCACTCTAGGTTTTCACTGTTTTGAGTGGCTAGTTTTTCCAGTGCACGTTGCTGGCCTTTGCCTTTTGCTCATGTGCCTTTCCTTTTCCTTCTTGCTGCTGCTTCTTTCTTTATTTGAAAAAGGAAATTTCATTTGAAAAATTTAACTTCAAATGTGTTTAAAACACAGATTTTAAGTTGACTTGACCTGTTGCTGGTTGATTTCTTTGTAGGCCAAGTTCTCGTATGAAAACAGGGAGTTTTAAAGCAGGTTCAAGAGCAAATAAAAGCCCAGCTCAGAGTTTTCTGGTGTGTATTGGAGACCCTTCTAAAGATTTACAGTTTGAATCAGTAAGGAGGTTATGTAGTCTTCATCTACAAAGCAGCTGAGTAGGAGGTTGAGTGCAGAGCTGCATAGAATACAACCTTGAACTAGGGGCTAGGGAAAATAAATAGAATTAATGAAAAAAGTATCAAGTGAAAGAATACTGTTACTGTAATGGCATAAAGAAATGAGCTATATGCTTGCCTGCTAGAGCAACATGGAAAAGCTATGCTATGAGCTAAAATGTTTTGTCAAGGTGGTTTATGTTACGAAGGGATTGTAAATGTCTTGGAAGGTCTGTAGCGAAGCCAGTTGATTAAATTTAGGTCTCTCTTTTCAAGTACACTTGCTGTGCAGGGAGGGATGGCAGCGCTTAGTCAGTAGTCCAGCATTGCCTGCAGGTTAAAGAAAGAGCTCAGCTACAGTGGTTGTTTCAACCTCCTTTGGACTGTTAGGTTTCTTGGTTTTGCCTTTAAGTTCTCATAAATCCCTTTGTGTTGTGCGTTTGTTAAAAAGTTACTGACAAAGTCAGTTCGCTTGTTCAGCTCATAGACCCTTATGTATTTCAACTACAGAATTGCTTGTACTTAGGTAACTTGTAGCTGGCCACCAGCATGATGGATTTAGCTTGCTCTTGAAGCAGCTAAGAAAAAAAGAGGTTTTCAAGTTTAGAAACATGAGAAGATAAACACGGGATCGTTCTGATCTGTCAAAAAAATGTAAATCTTTCTTTGATACTAAGGGGCTAAGGAAAGGGGATAGAAAGAAACACCTAGAAAAGTAGATGGCAAGAAAAACAGTGTAAGCTAATGAAATGTATTCCTGGAAATCTAATGTAGGTAACAGTTTTGTTTCCTCTCTGCTTTCAAATATCAAGACAGTAAAATATAGCACTCTAAGCTACTATTTGTATTTCTTTCATTCTCTGCTCCAGAATGGAAGTGGTATTATGACAGTAGATTTTTTTATTTTGTTAAATTAATTAGTAAATTTACTGTTTGGTGATTTATTAATGAGCGAGTTAAGCGCAATAAAATGTTGCCTATCTGGAAGAAGAAACATTGTAACAGTTTGGGAACATGTAATTCAAAACGTTTTGATCTTTTAAGTAGTTTTTCTCTAAAGTAACTAAATACATTTTATGAAGCAGAGAAACAATACCTGTTTGTTTTATGAAATGTTGAGTACTAGGCAAACCCAAAAAATTAAAAAGAAAGAACTATGATACCTAAACCAACATTTCCCCCCCTGCCCCCCATCTTTCAGGGCACTGTTTCTCTTGGTCTGAAAAGTGGAATTTTGGTTTCAGGGTGGTTTCCTTACTAGCGCTTTCTTCCTCTGTCACTTTCCTTAAATTTGCCTCTTCTCCTACATGGTTTGTAGATAATACTTTAACGGGTTTTTATTTTTTTGTTTGGGGTTTTTTCCTGTTATTTTATGACTGTAGCTAAAATGTAGTTTCTTCCGTGTCCCTTTCCAGCTAGTCTGGTTGTTCTCACAGGCTTCTTCGTTGCTGTCTCTAGGGAAGAAACAAAGCAGCTTTAGAACTTACATTACTGATACTTACGGCCTTCAGGTACATCAGTTTTCTTTTTTCTTTTTGTCCCCTCCATATATAAAAAACCACTGACATCTGTGTATGGCTCAGAAGGGATTTTACAAGCGTCATAAAATGTGGCAGTTGTCTTCTCTGTAGGGATCTACACTCGTGTGAAGTGAATTCAAGATGCTGATAGAGAACTATTAATGGCTTAGTGGTGAAGGTCCCCCCTACAATGGGGCAGAACTTCTGGGTGCAAACAGGGAGAAGCATCGAAGGAAAGTTACCTTCTTAGTTACTTAGGCTTCTTATTAGCCTCTCCCCTTGTGTGTTAGCAGCACATGCTGGTGCTTTTGTTTAAGAGTGAAATGTGGCCTTTAGGTTTAGTAAACTTCCTGATCTCTCCTTACTTCAGGAAGAGAAATTAGAATTGCATTGTTCAAAGTATTTGCTTTTTGCAGTGCAGGTCTGTGCACTTGGAGCCACTGTTCTTTTGTTCCTTTTGTGTTAAAAACAAGCTGCTGACTACGTCTAAAATAGTTGGTGTCAGATGTCAGATAGGGCATTTTATGTGTGTGTGGATACACACATACTTAATAGAGACCTGCTGGAAGATTTAGACTGTGTGCTTCAGATGTGTCTCCGGGTGTTTCTTCGAGGTCTCACTCGGCAGTCAGTGTCCTGTTAACGGGCAGGCACTGGCTGTTGTGTGAGCGCATTTCTGTGCTGCTGTGACTTCATCTTTTATGTCAAATGTTAGGTCTGAACAGAGTGAGCTGGCTGGTTTAGTTATGTATAAAGCAATATTTCTCCACTCTGAGTACTGTATAAGCTTTTGAGGGAAAGCTTGTAAATGTGTCCATATTTTTGGGTTTGTGCCATTTTTGTATGTGAAAGCTTGTACGTAAATTATCTAGTCTGTTGGGACTTCTGAACTACACAGATGAATGAAAGTGATAGCTGAGTGTTTGAAGAGATTATTAGGTTTATGAAAACAGCAGGTTTTATAATTTTAAGTTGAATAACTAGCACTTTGACAAATCTGCTTTTTACTTAAAATTCAGGATTTGTCTGTTTAGTTGAAAATGTTAATGTTTTCCCTGTATTCTCTAGGGTCCAGCTCAGTGGTTCAGGTACAGCAAAAGATGGATTCTTGCTAAGGTTTTTGGGTTACTAAAGATACTGTATATAGATAATATAATAGGGGGTTTTGACATAAATAATGAAAAGTTTTTGGAAAATTTAAACCAGTGCGGGAGTTATAATCAGTCAACATATTTCATATCTCGGCTGCTATCGTTTTGATCCGCTATTAAGGACTACAGTAGGTACTGGGACTGAAACGTCATATTTCTGTGCACGTGTATCTGCTGTCTCCCACATGAATGCAGTTCTGTCATGAAAAAGTTGTGCAGTTGTCATGTGGAGTGTGAAACCCACAATAGACAATGGTTGGGTTTGGGTGTTTTTTTAGCTGAGCTTACATAAATTCATGTTCATGTCCCAAACTCTCTGACTAGTATTGGTAAAGTACAGACATCAATCCACTGTCAATTCTTACTTGTTTTTGGAGTATAGAAGTTTAGGGTATTTTTGCCCTAGGTTTTCAAAACTGCCTCGTCATTGAGTTACAGTAGCTGATCAGATGATCAAATTAGTTGTCACTGATCAGAGCAGGTTTTTTCATTTTATCCTTAGTAGTGAGCTGAACAAACCTGTTTTATTTTGTACCAAGGTGGAACAGAACCAGTCTTAGAATCAGTCATGGTGTCTCACTGTGTCGTTTTAAGCTGCTACTTCTCTTTTCTAGTGCATGTGAGATTATGTCTGTATTTGTTAGTTATGTGATTACTTTCTTTGTTAGGTATCAATCAAAATGAACATATCATACATATGAAAGAAATAGGGCTAATTGACCTTTAGGGCACGTTTTAAATTTAGTAGAGATTGCAGTGAAGTACTTTGTGTGGGGATTGTTCTACAGGTAATTGGAGAGAGAGAGAGTCAGTCTGAAATAGCTGATTTATAAACAAGACGTGCAAGGAATTTTTTTCCAAGACAGGTCAGTGACATCCTTGCAAATGATGCACCATTTATAGAAGTCAGATTAGGACTAATGGGGACTATGAGCTTGTGCTTGATGCTGGAGAAATGTAATTATACTGATTCCAGGGCGGGTGCAGATCTGCAGCAGTAACACCTCTGTTTGAGAGCTACAGTAATTCCTCTCCAAAAATGAGACAGCAGTGTGATGAGAGCTCTGGTTTAGCATTTGAAATGTGTGTATTTCTAGATTTTTCTCCCTTTTTCTTCCTGCTACATTATCTCAACTCTGTATAATGGAACTTTCAATCTTTTTAGTTTTACTCCTGTTTGGCCAAACTTCTGAAAATGTTCTGTGGGATTTAGTACTTAGATTTTCAAAATAATGAGAAAAATTACATCAACAACAGGATTCATAATGGAGAAGAAGTGAGTTTACAGTGGAATTTTTGTGCCCAATATAATGATTTTATTTGGTGTTTATTAGACATGAACATTGATATCTCTTTACTGAGTGAACCAAACATTAGATTTTGGTTGAAAATTGTTAGAAGAGCATTGTGAGGCTTTTTTCAATTGAAGTGTGAAAAACGTTATACTATTATCTGTCACTGTTACCCTGCTGTGCCAGAAAATCCTATAAAATCTGCTTCTTGGCATAGAATTGAACTGTGCGAGTTTCCAAGAGTTTTCTTCGTCTGGGATTTTTTTTTTTTCTTTCATGACTCTTTAGCCATTTGGATGAATTTCACCTGTAGAATTTTGAAGCTTGTGCTGTACTACACAGTGTGCATGCACATTGTTTTCAGTCAGTTTTGATTGATCTGAGTGACTTTTTATTGGGTAAGAGCTCCTGCATTATAAAAAGAAGAGCGTGTAAATTTAGAAATTAGTCAGTATTGCACACATAAGAAATGTTATTGTACTAGATTAAATATTTGTTCAGTTGAAGCATTGAGATGTAATTTCTTGTGCTGATAATTAAAACTGGATTGATTTAGTTGTCAGTAAAATTAAATTTGGTGTGAGATGGGTAGTCCTGATCGTAAGGATTGCAGTTGACATGCTTTTTGTTTATTGAGGTGTGGTGGGGGTTTTTTGGTGTGTTTTTTGGTTTGGTTTGTTGGTTGGTTTTTGTTTTTTTTTTTGGTTTGATCTGGGTTTTTTGTTTCCTTTTGTTTTGGCAACCTCCATACACTGGTGTGATCTTTTGAACTCCGAAATTCTTGTATCTTCAGGAAGTCTGATACTTTTATCTTTGTTCAGCTGATAAATACTGGGTGTTTTTAATCCTGAGTATGCTTCTTCTTTCTCTTCTAAAGATTAGGAGATTAAGCAAAATGGATTTGCATTAAAATTTAATCAAGAAAATACTTGTAAGTCTGATAAATATCCTTGTTATTCTTGGTATGGTAAGATGGATTAAATCCCCTATATTTAATTCAATTTATTTCATAACATTACTGTGTGGTAGCAGTGGATTATGCTACTTGTTCAATGCCTTTCAGCTCAATCGAATTTTTCCCTTTATTTCTTAATGAACAACTGACTCAAAACTAGTACTAGGCAAATTGGAATACCCCTTTGAAATTTTCAATGAAAGGTCATTTGTATGAAATGGTATTGTTTTGCTGTAGACATTTTAGATTCTGCCTGCCCCACCCCCCTAATCCAAGGCAGTTTTCTTGTAATGATTTTGTAGATGGCTTGGATTTTTTTTTTTCTTGCTATTAGTCTCTGCATGCAGATGCAGTTATAGCATAGGCCCATTTGTCGGTTGTGCTTGCCTGTCAATAGCTGTGGCAAATATTGGGTACTTGGGCTTTTTTGGGGGGGAGGTTGTTTGTTTTGGTTCTTTTTGAAGTTGTACAATCAGATTTTTAAAAAAGGAAAGCTGTCTTTCAGTTAGCTACATTGCACCCTTTAGTATTCCATTCTTTTTTCTTTAGTATTCCATTTTTTGTCAGTTAACTTATTTTAATGATATGTACGAAAGTGATGATTCAAAAGTTAATGCTTCAGTGTTGTTTAGATTTCTCTTGTCCTGTTGTAATTTTAATTTCATTTTGTTGAATTCTGATTACGCAGTCAATTGAATTTTTCTCAAATACTGTATATACCGAAGGTGTTTGTACAAGTTGCATACACTGATTATTTTTTTTTAAGGAGAAAAGCATCTCTTAAGTAGTGAGGAAAGCAGCACATTTCTTGCCTTACATAAGTATTGTATTCTGCAGTTCTGTGAGAGGAGAAACAACACCAAGAGTTTTAATGTTTTCTGACAGAAAGATGTAGAATCTTGATTGATTGATTACCTGTAGATTTTTATTTTTTTTTAATGCATGGTCTTTTCTATTTCATAGACTTCTGTTTATTCCATGAGCATGGTGATAAGAGTTGATTTTAAAAATGTAATTTGTCAAAAAAGTAGATGTGCTGGGAAAGCAGCTAGACTTAATTTTACCTGGGTAAATCTTTACTTTTTTGAAACAGGAGATCAGCAAAGTCTCGAAGCAGAAGTCCATATTCATCAAGGCACTCCAGGTCTCGTAGCAGACACAGATTGTCTAGATCCAGAAGTCGTCATTCAAGTATTTCTCCTAGTACATTGACTCTGAAGAGTAGCCTGGCTGCTGAGCTGAACAAAAACAAAAAAGCAAGAGCTGCTGAGGCAGCCAAAGCCAGTGCAAAAGCTTCCAATACTTCAACGCCTACTAAGGGAAACACTGACACTGCTATAAGCGCACCTCAAGTGAACAACGTTAAGGACCTGAAGAAAATCAAAACTGAACATACACCTTCTCCTACCAGCAGTGCAAATCTGAAAAACGACAAGACAAAAGCAAAGGTCTCGCTTCCTGAAACAAAAGCAGAAAATAATTTAAGTACAGACAAAATTACTAAACAGAAGCCTGCAGCAGTAAAAGAAAATAAATTGACTGCTGTGAAACAGCCACCAGTCCCTGTAAAAGAGAAAAGCAAACCAAGTGCACCAAGTGTAGTAGCCAAGGAGAAGGATCGAATTGTTGCACTACCGACCTCCACACTGCCACCCTTGCCTTTGCCTCCCACGCTGCCTGAAGATAAAGAAACTGATAGGTGAGTTGTAACAGAGATTTGCTTTTGGGATTGTTTGTTCCTTTTTATAATGGTTGTCGTTATTTCCTTTGGAAAATAAACACAAAACTACACACTATATCAGGCTAATGCTTTGTTTAATTTGTTCTTGTTCTTCAGCTGTTCAACTGGTGACTTATTAGTGAGCTGGAGGAATTTGATCTTAAAAATAATTAGTTCTTGAAAAAAGAAGAGTTTGGTCTAAGAGGAATCTTTCTATAAAAAGTCTACTAAGGAAATGTTTTAAAAATTGCTGGTACATAATAGCTTTAGGACTGCTGAAAGGATGCATTCAAGGATTCAAGATTTCAAGTTTGGTGTGAACATATACATACTTCTGGGGAAAAGTTGAATTCAGTAGCAATATATGAAAATTCTTTATTTAGCTTGGCTTTAAAGAAAAGATTCTCTTCCCTTTGAAAGGCAATTGTTTTATAGCTGGGCATTATTTTAGTGTAATTTATTTCAAAGATCAGTATTTTAAATATGTATAATAGAAGTGAGGCTCTTGGCTCATCATTTGTGTTAATTTTGAATTTTAAAAATTTGTCTGTAGTGAATAAATAAATTTCTGTGTTCCAAGTGTCATTTGAATTTAGCCTATGTTAGGTCTGTTAGTAGTCCTAACAGGGAATCTGTGTTGTGAGTTGTATTGGAAAATTATGCTGTTAGAGAAGTGGTTTTTGTTGTTGTTATTGTTTTTTAAATCTGTTCTCTTTTTTTTTTGTTTTACTGAAGGTGCTGCATGTCTCGCACATGTATGCAAGAAGTCATAAGTAAGCTAGAAATTTTTAGCTAGCGGTGAAAAGAGGTTTCTCTTGTGTTTGCTAGTAATTTAAGTTTGTGTTAAATATTAAGGGTGCATAGAAGGCCTTAAGAAATAAATACAACCTAACATAGTATTAGACAGCTACACATTTTTTTAAATTATAAAAAAGAAATAGTTTCTTGCCCTTCGGCATTAAACTCCAGCAAACGTAATAATGGTGTAGCAAATGTATGATTGAGTTTACGTGTGTGACTAAGCCGTCCTGTAGGTAAATGAGAATCCTGATACTGTGAGCAAGATTTAGTATTTTAACTAAAAACTAGTCTATCTAGTTTAATTAAAAATGACTGGCATTGCTGTATTATTCGCAACAACATGAAATGAGATTTCATATTGAAGCTGGCTGATTGCTTCTGATTATTATTATTATTGTATTTTAATGGATTGTCTGTTTTAAGTTAGCTAAACTGAGGAGTTAAGCTGCGATTGAGCAGTGGTTCTTTCAGCACTGGTCTCATTCTCCTTTCAAAACAAAAAGCCTACTGCTTGCAGACACCTGCATTAGAAAGATTAATGAGAAGTAATGGAATGTCTTTTATGCTTTGCTTAGTTTTCCGTATAGGATGTTAAAAACTTTGGATCAGAAATTATAAGTCATGATAAAGCTTAAGTCATCAAAGGAAGAAGATCAATGTTTTTAATGGAAGAAGAGGGCAAAGGTATTTACCTTGGGCTCTGAGTTACTATGGGGAAATTGTGTCAACAAAGAAAGCTTGAGCTCAGTGCTATGCAGAACTGTATGGTTCCTTCAGTAAGAGTCTCATAAATCCACAAATAAGCAACCTAAGGGAACATCAGTGTTGCAACCCCACAGTGAAGATCAGCTGAAAGGGAAAATTGCCCTGGTTGTCAATGATGTGATTTAGCAGAGCTGAAAAAAAGGCTGCTCTTGGCTGCTTCCATTTTCATGTTCCACTTTTAAAATCTGTGTCAGAGCCTTTCATATGTTACGTTTTCACTCATGTTGAAAATTTTGGGGAAAAATTGAGAGAAATACTAATACATGAACTTCAAAAATGAGGGTTTTTAATTGCTATGACAGTTACATGCACTGCACTAAGGTGGTTTGTTCTTTATAGCGTGTTAACCATTATATTTGTGGTGAGGGCACTCTGTGCTTCCTTGTGATGCGTCTTTAAAATGAGGCAGTGGCAGTTTAGGAAGTAGTAAAAGATACAGAAGTGTCCAGCTTTCACAGAGAAGCATAGACATATGCAAAACACTGGAATGCTTTATTTGAATATATAGGGATTACTCATAGCACGAAAAGTAAGAGAAAATGTATGCATTCTCTATTATGGGAGTTAGTGATATCTTTCCATTTAGAGAAGTTCCTGCTTTATCCATGAAACTAAGCAGGTAAGAAGTTGTAGAAAAACCATCACAGAGAAGGATGACTAGTGTGATTTGGCAACTGCAGCTAACTTGGAAAATGTCCCCTCAAAAGTGGTCTTCAGTTTTATTGATACAGTGATGAAAATTAAGAGTGAATACTATATGAGAGCCTATAGGAGAGAAACAATTGTGTAATTATATAAAGTTTAGAGATGGCCATG
This sequence comes from Pycnonotus jocosus, assembly GCA_013400435.1. Classification (NCBI taxonomy): domain Eukaryota; kingdom Metazoa; phylum Chordata; class Aves; order Passeriformes; family Pycnonotidae; genus Pycnonotus; species Pycnonotus jocosus. The sequence continues at coordinate 114,021 of VWYP01008564.1, read as the reverse complement.
ACTTTAAAACTACTGAATATGCAGTAGCTGAACAAATCTAGCTAAACTAAAAGAAGTTTTGGTAAAATGGCGGTATGTACTTAGGAAAAAAAATAGTGCAGCATTTGTGATTCCACATTAGATTGGGAAGAGCATTTCTAAGATCATTGTGTAATTGTTAAAAAACGCTCTGTGTGTGTTTTAGGATTTTTCTCAAGACAGAGATGGACATTATCTGTTATCTAATTACAGCTGGTTAAAAGTCAGATACCAGTAACCCATGTCAGAAAATCATTTCCATTTTTTTAATATTGTATTGTTTTCCCACTTGATATGTATGCTGATCACTAGAAATGTGTTGAATCTGGAGTGTTTCAGCAGATGTATGCAATTAGAATTTGTAAATGAGGTGATGTGGACAGCCTTGTAATGCCTTGCAGTGTTAATGTAAGCATGAAGCTCATGATCTGTGGAGACCAATTTTAGAGAGAGCTGGGTTAGTCAGAGCTTCTCTCTTATATGAGAAGTCAGAGTACAGATTTTACCACCATCCTTTTGATGTCTGGCAGTACCTGAGCGCTAAATATTTTTAATAGTGTAGGCCATAAGCTTGGAAAGAAGCTTATGTGGCAGAGAAGCCTGGCAAGGCTCCCTGTGTCATCTGACCTCAGCTTTCACCAGAAAAGTCTGATTTCACATTTCTGTAAAACTGTGGTATTTAACTGTGCATCTTCCAAAGAGTTATTTGTGAGTCATTTATCCAAGTCCTGCAAATTTTAAGAGCAGAGATTTTAAGTGTTGGTGCATTGACAATCTAGAATGTATAAAAAAAATTCTACCAAGTTTTGCTTTTATGTTAATATTCTACTGTCTTCAGCTTATTAACAAAATGATTTTTTTCAGTAGTTTGAGAGAGAATCTTTCAGTGAAGTCAGTTAAAGAAACAGAGAAGAAACTTCGCCATCTGCTTGCAGACTTGCCACTTCCACCTGAGTTACCTGGAGGGGCTGAGGTACCCAAAAGTCCTGAAGAAAAGAAACCAGCAGTTCAGCTACATAGCAAGAGAAGACCAAAGTAAGTCTATTAAACTTTTTTTCAAGCTTATCAAGCAAGCAGAAATAATAGCGTCTTTAAAATGTGTTCTTGTCAAAAGAGTTCTACTTTTTGACATTTTAAATATTAATGTGGCTTGACTCAAAATGCGTGGTTAACTAATTATGTCTCAAATAGTGCTGAGGTGTCTTCAAAGTTAAGACAATGCCTAGATATACTAGCTGTATTCTTAAAAATACTTGTTGCTTTCTAGAATATGTGGACCACGACATGGTGAAACAAAAGAAAAAGAAATAGACTGGGGAAAGCGCTGTGTGGATAAATTTGATATCATTGGTATTATTGGTGAAGGCACTTATGGGCAAGTTTACAAAGCCAGAGATAAAGATACAGGTGAGTTCAAAAAAAGTAAATGTAATCCTACAATTTTAAATCAACTGGATGGTTTTGGGTTTTGTTTTATATTGAGTAAAATTTGTGGTATTCTGCCCTCTTATGTGTTAGGAAGGTTTTTAGTTGTTAGCATGTTCAGTTTTAAGTCTAGCATTTGTCTAAATCAGAAATTATTGTCTGCTGTATTGGAAAACCATTTATTTGTAAAGCTGTGGTTGAAATCAGGCTGGCTAGTTCTAAATTCTAATTCTTATTCTTTGAGTTTTGATGCTCTGTATAGAGTTGAACTATTAAAGAAGAAAAATGAAATATCCTGGGGAAACTAAATGTCACCCTAGACAGGTTGGCAAACCGTAATGAAGTTTGTAAAGGGATGTAACTGTGAAAGAAGCTGTGTGTAAAACTTGGTCATGGTTGGTTGTACTCCAGTAGACACTAGTTTGCAGTAGGAAGGGAATCTGCTTCTGTGCAACACAGCCCTGAGGAGTTGCACATGGGATATTCTTGTAATATAACCAACTTCACAATAGTGACATTATTTTTTAATTTCATGTTAAACTACTGCTGAAATGAGCAAGCAGTCACCAGTAGGATACATAATATTGCCACTAGTTCTAAATAGATTATCCGAGTTCTTTATATATGCTGTATGCTCTGTGATTATTTTGTGTTCGGTTAGTAGTTCTTTCTATGATTGCTTGCCCTTCTGGCTGATTTGTGCATGCTTTGAATGCTGGACCATTTTCTACTTCAGCCGTAACTGAATCCCACAGGATCACGTACCAGCCTCAGTTCTTTCTTTCTGATCGCCAGGAGAACAAGCAGTGTAATTACAATTCCTTCTTCATTCTTTACCTGTCCTTGTCTGAGTTTGCAAACTCTAGTTCTAGTTGAACTGTCACAGATTTTTACCTCTACCTTGAGAATCTTTGCAAACCATTGTTAGGATCTCCTGAGATTCTCTTCTTTGCACATTTGCGTTTTAATCCTGCCATAACCATATTGCCTTTTTGGCAAACTTCAGGTTATTTGTGCGTCACAGTCATCTCTTAACCTCCTATAGACGTTGTTGCTTTCTGCATGGAAGGCGTCCGTACAGATACAGCAAGTACATCTGTTAGCTTTGGATTCAAATCCTGTGTGGAGAGTGGCATTATGGCCTTTGAGATACCTTAGAAGAGCTGTGTAATGGGCCTTCAGAGCAAGTGGATGTGGTGTCATGCTGGAATATGATCTATTGTGACTGTCTCTTGTAAGTTAGTGTAGAGTAAGTACTTTTTAGAACTAACAAAGATATCTGGGCTGTCTGTAAACTTCCCTGACACAGCAATAAACTTCCAAGGACGAAGTGATTGAACTGGCATGTATGGTGTGTAGACATCCTCCATCATGACTAGACCATGCTCCTGCCATTTTGCAGAATCCAGTTTGATCCAGCCCACCCTGCAGTAAAATAGTAAGGGAAAACCTCCTCACTGTAAAAACAGCAGTGCCACTTGTGCTTGTAGAAAGTATACTGATGAATTTGAGAACTCTTCAGTCATCTGCCTCATATTGTGAACTGCGTACTATTTCTGGCTAGATATATGCATTCTGACCAGTGGTGATGTAGTATTAAGAAATCCAGAGCAGTCACAGGGCTCTGTCTCTAAAGCTGCTCCTGATAATCACTCAGTGGTGGACATGATGTGGAATATCAGGATAAGTGAATGAGTTGTGCAAGAGGACGAAGGATAGGTAGCCCTTACAGTGTGTAGCTAAAAATTCTCATTTGTAGTTTTGCTTCTGTATGTGATGCTGATTTCTGTTCAGCATAGTGCTTCATACAAGCATCAGGGTTTTAAAGAACAAACATATGAATCAATACTAAATCCCATGGTTTGGTTGCTAATCTTAATAGATTTTATTTAAATTTTCTCTTAGGGGAAATGGTAGCACTGAAGAAAGTACGCCTAGATAATGAAAAGGAAGGGTTTCCAATTACAGCTATTCGAGAGATTAAGATTCTTCGACAGCTTAATCATCAAAGCATTATCAACATGAAGGAAATAGTGACAGATAAGGAAGATGCTTTGGACTTCAAGAAGGACAAAGGTATGTATGCTAACAGGGGTTGCTCTTTCTGGACCTGTTCTTAATGTGATAGATAGTCTACTGTGCTTGATTGGAAGTTATGCTTCATTAAAAATATGTTTGCAAATTGTGATGCTTGATGAGGGATTTTAATTTTGATTTAAATACTATAAGCAGTTGTTTATTTAACTCAGTTATGCATTTTGCTTATAGGAACATTTTCTGCAAATATTTTGTGGGATAAAAAAATGTATTGCTTGATTGTGATTTTGCTGTAGAGGAACAGATGTTTGACTCATTGACATCCGTGGATTAGGGAGGCCAGCAGTAATAGGCAGCTCTTAATTGTGAGCTTTTTCAACCTTTTATTTTTTAGTACTTTCTTATCCCATTTAGAGTATAGTAGGCTGAACACTGAAGAGACATTTTTCATTTTAAGCCTTGGTTTTATTTGAACTGCTCTTCAGTTACTTTTTTCATGTTTAAGCATGTGTGTTTTGTGGGCTAGAAGAGTAAATTAAAAGAATGAAAAGCAAGACTTGTATAATGGTAGTGTTTTTCCCCAAAGAGAAGGCTTGCAGACTTCTGCTCTTGGTTCGTTCAGTTTTAAATCTGTCTTGTTTGAGTTGCTTCAACCTCAGTGTAGAGGGTCAAGCAGAGTGAAAATCATGTAGTGTTGTTGCTTGGCACTTTTGATATTGGAGTGGTATTTTGCTACTGGAGGCATTTTATTTTAGGTCTAAGTGTTACAAGCCTATTATTTTGGAGGTTTTTAAGTGTTCTGTGAGCAATTTGTTACATTGGTACCTGGTGGTACCTGTCCTTCTTCCCTTCTCTTCCTCCCTGTGTCTCTATACAGCATGCCCAGCAGCAGTGCAGGTGGAAAATGCTCTAATCACTGCATGGCCAGCTGAAACACCAGGTGATGTGATGATTTCAGAAGGTGGATATGAAACAGGAATTAGTTTGGATTTTTTTTCCTTGCGTCTTTAGAGAGTGTAGGAAAAGACAGAACAGACAAAACTGGGATATACAGAACTGACAAAAGTGGGAAGTATCTAGTGAGAGTTTCTCAAGAGTTGTGCAGGTTCAGTGGTGAGGACCCACTCAAAATCCTGACAGTTTGCAACAGCCAATTTAGTCTTTGTATGTGAATCTTGAACTAAGTTTTAATTAGGTCTAACCTACTTGGCTAATGAGACTGCACTGAGACTTGACTTAATACAGAATGACTCATTAATGAATTTTCTTTCTTTTTATTTAGTGCCATGTTTAGAATTGAATAGTAAATTATTTTTTTGTACTTCAAACTGTGTCTCATTAATTTCAATTTTTTTTGTCCAAGTCTGTATTTGTGCTTTTGATATTACTTCAGATTTAATTTCTTGTTCTTATTTAACAGCATATTAAAACAAGTAGATTTTCTGAAAATTTACAAGGACAGGGGTGGCTCTGGAGATGCCAGAATAGAATTCTGATAGTTGAGTAAGTTCTGATAGTTTCTTGAAAATCTTAGCAGGATAATGAGACTGCTGTTACAACTTAGCTGTGAAAACGTGGAAGTTGCAGGTTTTTTTCAGTCACTGTATTCAGTATTTCTCTAATGAGTGGTTCATTGTGAGATAAGGATTCATAGCTGAGTTGTGGCCAAATTGTAGTCCGTGCAGGGAACGAATGCAAGTGGGAGGAAGTTTGGTCATTTTCACAGTAAAGTGTTGCAAATGCAAAAGTAGGCTGCCTAACAAAGAACCATTAGAGAAGTGGTAGTGATATCTTACAACAGGCAGAGCTTGCAGCAAAAGCAGGGTGTTTTACCTATATGATGAACATGCTTATGCTTAATGTATGTTACATGTTAACCATAGCTTTGAAATGTGACTTGGAAAACCCTGCTGATGTCCTGCTTAGAAGAGCAGGGAATGTTTTTGCTATCACATGTTTTTCTAGTTAGTATGAGTGAAGTTAATTTTGTTTCTAAGGCTGTGTCTCATATCCTGGCATAGTACTTATCTGCTTTTTCACTTGAAAGCAGTGTGGGTTGGGTTTTTTTTTTGGTTGGATCTCAGTAGCTGAATATGCAGTACATTCAGTTTTATGATAATAATGTAAGTGTTGCTCCCACTTTACAGTACTTAATTTAAGGACACTTTCTGAGATAGTAACATTGGACTGCAAGCCAGCAATAGCTTAGCTTGTACAACTTTGTCCTGATATTTTCAGCTGCATTATGTGTTTTTAAATAACACAGTCAAAAGCTTGGAAGAGAGAGGGTTGCTGGTTCCCCATGTTAAAGCCTGTCTCAATATTTTCAACATCTTTTGATTTTCAAAGAAAATGGAAGAAATTATACCTGTGTTTTATTCTGGCAAGCTTGGACTATATATTTAAAGACATGAACAACACTGATAGATAGTTTTGGGTTTATTTTTTCTCTACTAACTATTAGAAAAAGAGTCGTAACGCATTGGAGCTGCGTATTACAAATTTTGTAAGTGCATTTCCCTCCATCAGCGCAAGTCATCACCTTAGGTAGCATAATTGTTTGTATAGATTGGGTCTATACAAAGCAGAGTGGGCGATAATGGATTGATACATGGGTCTGTATACTGAATATCAGAAGTTTTTCACTTTGCAGTCTTCATTATGCATGGGATGTGCTTGATGATAAAGTTGGAGAATGGCATTACTCCTTACTAATTAGTAATGTAGCATCTTGAATCTCAGGCACAATCCTGACAGATAAAACATGTATGTTGGGTGTGGCCACAAGGAGTACCCATTTTAGGTGTTTCTTGTGTAAGCTTTTCTCACCTACCTGTCATTCGGTGGGAGATGGGTGAACACCCAAACTTTATGATGGGGACTCAAGGCTGAGGTTGTATTCAGTGTTTTGTGTGTCGAGCCACCTTCTCAGTTACAAAATGAATTATTGGGAAAGTGCCCTTCTCACTTTGGGCTGTTGTCAGTTTTGGTTTTTTTTCCTTTGTGAGTGTATAATTTATATGAATCCGTATATATTTTTACTTGGGCACTTGAGATGGTTCTTCAGTCCTCAGTTGCTTCTAACAGCTGGGAGATATTTGCAAGTGCTCAACAGTCTAGCTATGGGATTGACATGATCCCTTTTTACTAAACAAATGGTAAATGCCTGACTTAGCTTTTGTTGCTGTGAATGTAAACAGTAAGTGTACTGCCTGACATCCCTTCCTCCTTTTGACTGGGATAGGTGTTTCTGCTAACTTGAGGGAGTATGTAAAACTTGGCATGGAGACCAGTAGTAAAAAATCTGGTTAACATTGCAGCTTAGGGGGTTTTTTTTCTGGAGGGGGAGGGGATGTGTGTGAATTACCTGTTTATTTATGTGTGTTTCTGTAATGAATTTTAAGATCTAAGTTTACTTTAGATTAAATTTTGAATTGATTTGCAGTGCAAATTAGCAATTTTTTTTAGGCATGAAGATGGTATTTGTGTTGACAGTACTGTAGTACAGGAGAACACTGACTCTGCAGTACATTGGAGTGTGACTGACGGGTTACTTTCTCACAGCTGTCAAGAAGTACTCATTATGAAATCTTGTGTTTTGGAAGGAGTCTGTTACAGCAGTCATGTAGTCAACGTTACATGGTAGCTAGTTTTGTCTGTGTTTCCTAGGAAGTTGAGTAAAAGCAGAGATCTGAATTTCAGAAACCTCTGATCCTCTGCAGCTTGCCTTGCTGCTTCCAAAACAGCTGATAGAAACTTATCCAAATAGTTTTCATGCTAGAGCTAAGTTATCAGGAATAATGTGACTGCTTGAGTGGTGCTTCGTATTTCTGTATGCTGTACTGGGCTTTGGCCTGGAATGAGTGCAGACCTAACTGTGTGGCTTTTCAACTTGTTCCATGTGAAAATGAGAAAAAATTTGTGATTACTAATCAAACTGCTTTAAGGTTTTGGTTTTGATTTAGTTGTTTGGGGGTTTTTTTTGTTTGTTTGTTTTATTTTTCTTATTTCCTTGTATTATGTTATGAAACAAGGAGAGTATTTACTCCCAGGGCTTCTGAATGCCCTTGGCTTGTATCTCTATTTCAGAATATATGTGGAGTTCTTGCAAGAGGAAAATGCAGTTGAACTTGAAAGGGGAGAGTAACACTGTCATTAAATAGAAACTTAATATTGGTTGAAAATATTAAAAAAAATACTTTAGCAGCAATGTTTTCTTTAGTCTAAAGGTGATTAATTCAGTAGCTATGGCTATATTTGTTGTTCTGGAAGTTAGAAAATAGATTAATAAAACCTGAGTTGAAAGAAAAGACAAACGTCTATTAAAGGAACTCTAAGGAATTTAGGTGTAAGGAACTTCAAGGAATTGGTGGACAATTTCTTCTTTAATTTTCAAGTTGTGGTTGATAAAATCCTGTTTAAAGCTCTTAGAATAGTATATCATAAATATTGGAAGAGAAATGTTAAGGAAATAGAGTAGTAAATCTAATTATATTTAATGAATCAAGGTAAGAATAATCTATGTATTGCATAGAAGAAGCTGGAGAAGGCTTAATAGCAAAATGAAAATATGATGGAGTCTCATTTTGAAAACTGAGTGCAGAACAAATGTTGAAAACCTGTTTCACAACTCAGCATTGTATGTACTATGCACTGAACGAGGCAGGGATACTGTGATTTCTGTAAAGCATTTCTGTATTTCTAGATATTGTTGTAGTGCATTTATGCTAGAATTGAATTCAAATTTGCATGTAATAAGACATTTCTGGTCTCCTAGGTCCTCAGATCTCTAATCAGATATTTAAGAAACACTGAATACCTTTGCTATGAATTATGTCTGGAAAATAACTGCTTAAAAGCCATCATCTATGGAGGCTTTTGGATAATTCTCCCTTGCACCACCACCCTCCCTTTACCGTCTGAAGCACTTGTCTCTTTGGGAACAAATGGTGTCCTGTTTTGTTGGATCTGTGTGATCTGAATGCAGTCCAAAAAAGTCCAGAGTCTGCCTGTGTCATAAAAACACAAAATATGTTTTATTGGGATTTTTTGACCTCTCAGAAAATCCAGTGTTAATTAGATCATTATGGCAGATCATTAGTGCCATGTTTTGTTGAGTTACCTCTCTTGTATGCAAACCTTTATTGCATTATACCCAAGCTCATTTCGTGTTAAGAAAGTGCTTCTTTTAGAGCTCCATGACCTGAAACATACAACCAACAGGAGGAGATGTGTTAATACTTAATTATTCTAAATTGGTACCTCACTTGCTGAACCCCATCAGTCTTAACTGACAAAATGGTCAGAAAGGCACATTTTTCCAAGTGCAATCAAAAGGAGTAAGGTGAGGATTATTTCCATCCATTGGAATCTCCTGTGTTTATTGCATACCTCCCTAATAGATTCAGCTGCTCTCTCTCATCCCATATTCAGAAATAGGCAGTGTTCTACTATTCAGCTGTTCCAGCTGCTGCTCTGTCAACATGTAGTGACATTAAGATTTCTGCTTATCTCAGTAGATGAAGGAAAGTAGATGAACTTCGTGGTGTTAGCGAAGGAAATGGGCCACCCAGGACACAACCCCTCTGTTAGTGCTTTGTTGCAGTGTGTGGAAGTGGACTGTAGGCTTTCTCCCACCCCACAGGTGGGAAGTGCAGGTCTTTAACACAGCAGCAGTAAGATGAGGAACTTTAAAGTCACGTAAGTAATTCTGAGTTCATTTGAATTGCATGCACTTTACTGAGAGAGGGCTTTAGGTGTTTTTATTACACTGCTTCCCAAAATGAGGACTGGGCAAAGCTAGCATCAAACAAAACATCATTTTAAAATCTAATCTCCAAGTTACAAACTGTTTTGCCCACATAAAAGAAGAAACTATTATTTTTTTCTGTTATGTTTTCCTTTTCTGAGAAATGGATATTTGTGTGGTATTTGTTTTGATAGAACTAAAGTACGCTGTGAACTTGAACTCAGACCAAGCTGTAGTAAGCACACTTCTGCCTGTGCATAATTCAGTTGTGATGTTTTCCATGACTGTTTCCTTCTTCCTGAATGACTAGATGCTTTTCCTTTTATGGAGGATCAAATCCCCCAATGTGATGAAAAGTGATGAAGATTTGAAATTGTCAAGTGGAATAATGCACCAATTTTGTTGGGAGAAACTATGGAGCTCTGTCAGAAAAGGGCACCGTGTTTGTCTAGGAATAAAACAGGAGTTCCACTTCAGTTTGCTTGATAACTTTTTTGCAGCTACAGTCCCTTCTAAATATAGCTTGAGTAATACTGAAAATCAGGTTTGAATGGTAAGATTGCCAAGGTTAATAGACTAATTTTCATGTTTTCTCATACTGAAGATGATTACCCATTTTTCTTTTGAAAACAAATTCTAATAATGCATACTTAAGAAATAGTCATCAGTTCACAAATGTGATGAATCTGTACATTTGCTCTTGATCTTGAAGGAATATTTGGCATTATACATGTTTTAATGTATGTTTCTTATTAAGAGTTGCAGAGAATGTAAATAATCAGATGTCACCTGCCAGGTACTACTCTACTTTGTGAATCTTCTCTGTTGTTGTCAGCTTTCCTTCTTGCATGAGGGTACCAATTGTGATTGCTGGTTATAAATAGCAGTGAAAAAATCTTGGTAGTTAGTGACAGGGCAGGAAACTGCTCAAGGCATGGATCCTGCTTTGTGTATAAACACGAGGTTTCCGTTCAGCTGTCCTCACTAAACAGTTCTACAGTCAATCTTTCTACTTGTCATATACGCATATGCAGCCAGCTGCCATGACAGAATTAACTTTCTCCAAGAAGGTACCAAGATCCACTGGTGTTCATTCAGTTTTGTTGAGCTGACATCCTCTGAAGGGCATATCTAGGTTATTCTGATACTGTAGCACTAATATCAGGTGTTTTGTTTTGAGGCATTTTAAAATACGTCATGGTTCACACTCCAGTCATTGTTGAAGTAGATCTAGCAGCAGATTGATAGCTATCTAATTGAAAAAGACCAAGAGTAGGAGGCTCTGTGCTTTTGAGCCATGTTGAACTGGTGAACTGGATTGGTGAACTCAGTTATGCAAATAGTAACACAGTAGACTTTTGATTATTCATAGCTGTTAATACTTCCCTCTCTCCTTGCAAAGTGGTGGATGGGATTGTGTTGTACCTGCTTGATTCACCTCCTATTTCACCCGCTCTGTACACAACAGCAGGGGTGTTTTATGATGAGTATTTTGCTTCCTCTGTGTAATACACAACAGGACAAAAGGACCTAAGACAAAAACAATGAACTCTCGAATGTCTTACGCAATAGCCTGTGCTTTAGCTGATGTATGCTGATCGTTGTTACAAGTTTGACACTTGCTGTATGTGTAATCTTCTTCCTGAATAGCACATGGACCTAGCATTCTTTTTTCCCTTTTCAGCTACTAAACAAGAAAAGAAGTCAGTTCATTAGAATGTGGCTGTATATGTGTACAGTTTGTGTCAAGTTTACTTCCCATTATTGCTCCAAGACTTTCACTAGTTTCTGAGTTGAAACTTTTTTAGGAACAAGAATGTGTTCTTGCTGGACAGAAATTACTTGTAGTGGTAGATTTAAGGTGGTTTTGGAAATGCAAGGTAGACAGACCCACTTGAATGTGGTTTCTGCATTGCTTCTTTTGCTCTGCAGAGGCTGCACTCACTGTTTTATGTGTCCTAGAGTGAAGAAAGGAAAGAAAGAAGTACTAAAAAGTAGATTGTACTGGGAATGATTGTGTTGGAAATTGGTTATTTGTACTTCTGAATCGCTCAACACTTTTCCTCTTTGAGTGCTTATATGTATTAAAGAGCCTTGACTTTAATAGCTTTATTGGTAGAATTATACAGACTGATGTGAGATACGAACAGATTCTCTTGCGCTTAATATATGGATGTGACAACTTAAAATATGAAGTCAGTCTTTGTAGAGCTGCTGTTACTAGTAGGTTAGTTCTGCTTTCTCATCCTGTCTAATAGGTATTTTTAGTCTGAGAAGGGCAAGCTTATTTCTGACCCAGTTGCACAGAAATCTTAAAAAAAAAAAATCACTGAGTAATGACAGATGATCAGTAATGCACAATAATGTTTGTTTATATTTTGTTTCTAGATTTCTCTCCAAACTTTACATAGGTAATATTAACACAGTTATTTTTTCTTGAAATAAAACGGATGGAAATTGAGAGCTATAGGGAGAACACATATTGATCTAAAGCACCACGTGGTAATATTTTTCTTTTTACAAACATTTGACTAGTATAATTGTTTATATGGAACAACAATTTATTAAAACTTTTTACTGTACTATATTTCATCGGACATGAGATGCAGTTATATGAAAAGCAGAAAATCTAAGTGGTTGTATGAAGCAGAAAATCTAAGTAGTTGTATGAAAAATGCTTCTGATTTTAAAAAGTAGGCAACAGCAATGCTTTGGACTGCTGTTAAATCAGTTTTTCTGTGTTTCTCCTACCCTTTCATTTTCTTTTTGCAGGTGCATTTTACCTGGTATTTGAATATATGGACCATGACTTGATGGGACTGCTGGAATCTGGTTTGGTTCATTTTAATGAAAATCATATTAAATCTTTTATGAGACAGCTGATGGAGGGCTTGGCCTATTGCCACAAGAAGAACTTCTTGCACAGAGATATCAAATGTTCAAATATTCTGCTAAATAATAGGTATGGATATTACTTAAAAGTATGTAACAAAAATTGTATGTTAACAACATCTTTAAATTGTTCTTTCAGTCTTCACAGTTCACCCGATTGGAGTCATTAGCAAAACTTGTTTTCTAAATTGCCTAGTTTAAAATCAACTGCAAAATACTAATCCATTAATGTTCCTGCTTAACACTGGAGCCTGCACCTGTGTATTAAACTTAATCTATGTTAAAAAAGACTCAATTTTAATCCTGCTAAGTCAGAGTATGGGGAAAATTATCTGAGTTCAAATGTATTAAAACAGAATTGTAGGATGTGTTTCATGTGTATTCTTTCTGCCATCTCATTTCAAGATTGAAGTGTGGCTAGGATGGTTCTTCACGACAGTTCTGAGGTCCTTGTCATCCTTGTCAGGATACTGCTTTAAGAGAGTATTTGATCAGGCATGTTCAAACATGCCTTAACTTGCAGTTACTGCTATAATCAAAGGAGGAAAACAATTTGTTTCTTAATACTTTAACACATGGTAATTACTAATCATATTAGTAAGTGTGGTGTTTTCAGTGTGCAGCACCAGCAACAAAAAGCCAGTGTGAAGGTAGTGGATGACTTCATTACCAACTGTTGAGCATCATAATCTGGAGTACTAAATCCAGGGAGCAACATAAGAGCAAGCTTTATAACAGCAAAAAAGGGTATAGTTAAAAAAAAGAGCAGGTAGTCAGATTCTGGGATTTGTTGTAACAGAAAATTTTCTGGGTAGTGTCAGGAGTTTCAGAAAAGATGAGACACATTCAACATAGGATCATTAATACCTGCTAATGGGAATGGACAGGGATCCCTGTTTTGGCATTCTTAACACAATGATTGTGGGTCATGGTTAAGTATGAGGAAGATGAGCCCCAAAGAGAGTGGGTTCACATGGTCTCCCTAAAAATCTACTGCTGCTGTTGGAGATGAAATACTGGGCAAAATGGATCAAGGGTCTATTTTGATAGGGCTATTTTTCTCCCAGCTTTCTCCAAATTAAATTTTCTATTTCTTCTTCCTTTTTCCCTTAAAGTGAACTAACACTGACTGCTTTCCACTCTGTATCCCACTGCAGCATTGCCAGATTATAATACAGATTCTTAAACACCTGTACACGTGTCTCCCCATTACTCTGTGTGCCCACACACAATCTTATTATCTGCTAATCTCCAGGGTTAATGTTTCTGTGTGCACCTTTGGGAACTCAGAAGCTGGGTGTAACCCGACAGTGGACAAGAGTGCCTTATGGTAGAGGAGGAGCGTGTTATTTTACTGTGCTCTCCAATTCATATTACAGAGTTGAATTTTTTCCCCCTAGGATAAGTGTCTGAGCATACTCAAATTTTTCCACCAGTAGCAGAAAAATGTGATAGTAGATCTGAGTAATTTTAACCAATGTTTCAAAAATCTTATTACCAGTTACAGCCTGAAGCCAAACATGTGGATTATGTATCTTTTACATAGGCAATTTCAACGAATTTGTGAGCAAATACATTTATCTTCTACAATTACATTCTCAGAAATAAGCATGTAAATTTGAGGGGAACAATGCTTTGTTTATGGGTGTTCTTCAAGAAGTCAGACTAAAGATCTTGGGAGAAAAGTGGATGGAAACTATAACCTGTATATTTTGTCATCACAAAATGGTCATGCACATGCTGTTACTACAAAACGTCGTGCTAGCAGCAAATCTTGCCATAATTTGGTAAAATAATATGTATTTGAAAATGGTGGGTGTTACAAAAGTTTATCAGTACAGAAGAGGAAAACCACATATAACAGTCCAACATTTGTTTTATGTATTAGAGAAGCTTGCAGATAACATTCTGTTTGAATCATCCAGAATTTACAAATAGTGGGAGTTTCTGGTCATAGAGCAGTGCCTTTTAGCTGTGGGAACTGCCAGGCAAGAGCTCTGTATCTTCTACTCTTCCCCTCATATATGGAAAAACTCAGGAATGGGTTAGGGGTTGTGTCATTCAGCAAGTTGGCTGCTGACAAAAATAGAAGCCCTTATCTGGTCGGACACTGTGATGTAAAGGCTGTATTTAAAATGTACAACCACAGAACAGGACTTTGATGGCTTCCTAGAAGGAAGTATGACTGCTGATAGCTGTTTGCTGTACAAGTGCTCATGCTAGCAGTAAGGCCTGAGAAAATAATGGTTTCTTCCCCCAGTTTTTTCCTGTAGAGTTACTGACTGGAATATTTTATGGTATAGACCTGAATCTTGACTAATATCCAGTAATATAAATGCCATTTGATAAGCATACCTAATTTTGCTTACTTATCTTTGCTATTCCATAATCAGCATACTGTTTAACATACTTTAAGAGATGCAGAGATAGCAAAGCATTGCCTCTTCATTAATGTGGCTTGGTGAAGGTCAGCTGTAGCTGTTTCAGTCTTAAACTTTACCTGATTTTGGGGGAAGAAAGCTTAACAGGATTAACCACTAAATAATTCTTTGCTTTTTCCACCAGAGGGCAGATAAAACTTGCAGATTTTGGGCTTGCTCGGCTGTACAACTCAGAGGAAAGGTAAGATACAATTATGCTATGAAAAAGCATTCAGAAGTTTAATCTTTTTGTGTAACTATTATGAGGGACAGGAGACTGTTTTGTTTGGAGGAAATGTTACTGTACTGTAATACAAGTAATTGCTTAGGAAACTGAAAGAAATACATGTTGTCTTACACTGTATAAAACCACAAAAGTCTCTTTGTGCGAGTGTATTGCTTTTCCAGGCGTTCTGGATGAATATTAATATGTGAAATTAATTTACACTCTTGGGTTTCTGGTCCTGTAAACCTGAGGTATATTTTTTCTCTTGGTATATCAAAGATGTTACTTAGAGAAAGCAAGTTTTTTTTCTTCTTGCTGCCACAAAGTATCATAGTGTTCCTACTCAATAAGCATTACTTTTGTGTAAGATTTAACTTTACATTTCAAGAAGTTTATTGTATTGTTTAGGCAGTCAGTGCTGTTGAATCTGCTGGAAACAGATATACAAGTTTAAATAAAAGTTATTCTGAAACTTCTTGTGACTTGTGCTTCTGTTGTTCTTGGCTTCCTTATGCTCATACTCCAGGAAACAGGTGCACAGTTTTTTATGATTAAGGACTTAAGTGTTTACTTTGTAATGTAGTATTTGTCATGTGGAACTGACTTTTCAAAATCCAGGCCGAATGTTCACTACTGTAGTATGTCCATGAAGTGTTCGGATACAGAGATGGTTGGATATGTGAGCTTACTTTGATTTCTGCATGTCTAATTTGGGAAATGATATCCATAATGCCAGCTTTATGGGTTTATTGCTTTCTACACAGCTCCTAGGTTGTTAATAAATGTGTTAGCATTAGTTTCCCTGAGCTGTTGTCTCAGAACTCTTATTTCAGGAAAATATGCTTAAGTACAGTTATAAAAACTGTTGAGTATAATAGCATATTATACATAGTATAAAGTAAAATAATCTTAAGCATCTGCTAGCTAATTATTTTTTTTCCTTTGGATGTACTTAATAAAAAAAGGATTTTATCCTACCTTTGTGTTTTAACATGCACCAAACCAGCCTAATGTTTGTTTGTTTGGGGTTTTTTTCCCCTCTGGTTTACCATGTTTTGCTTGGGTTTTTTTAATGTCTGTTTTTAAATTAATTTAAATTTTGTTTGTAAAACTCACTGTTCATTAAGGATTAGAGGTTCAGTGTCCTTATAATGCCAATAACCCATGTTACTTTACACAAAACAGCAACATTATTAAACCATTATGCATAAAGGGAACAAAGGTTAGGATTTAATTAAGCTAGCTGATAGAATTGCCAATTAAACATGGGAGAATAATTAGAATCTCAGTAGATTTTGGGCAATTCTTTTGTCATTCATTTTCCTTCTGACCTGCAGTAACAGATGTAGTTAATGTATATCAATGAGTGTATAATAGCTGCTGTTTTTAATTCATGTACTTTTGTGTTTGGTTTACTGTTGTTTAAAATTTAATACCTTTTGAAAGGGTGCAGAACTTAGGATGGGGAGGAAATAAAAATTTAAGTAAATTCCCATTGATTGTTATAGTTGTGCTCCTTTAAATGTTATTCTGGTAGATTTAATGTGTTTGGAGTAGGAGATATGACAGATTGCGTGACAAGACAACTGTTCAAATAAAAACCACCATATATTAATACATACGAGCAATGTATCTGTAGAGATAATCCATAGAGGAATGCTTGTTTCAGAGAGAAATATGATAAGTGATGGGATCGTTTCCAAAAACATGCTATCTTTTAAAAAGGAATTGGAGTTAAGTGCGTTAATGAAAGGACTCAGATGATTTTACAGAAATGATATCTGTACTACTGAGAATATTATAAGAGCTTGTTATGCTGCATTCTATGGTTGTCCATACTTAATGTTGCTCTTTCTGTTTAGGGTTACCTAGTGTTGGAAACAGTGAGAAACTGAAACAAACTGAAAGAATTCTGGAATCACTTTTAAAGCACCCTGGTTGAAACAAAACCAAAATTGAACATCTCTTTTTTTGCTTTCTATTCTGAACTGTTGATGCTGTAGTTCAGCCTGTGCACAAAAAAAAAAGTGTGTCTGCACTAGTAGAAGTCTTTGCTTTAGTGGGAGGATGGAAAGGATTATTCACAGTGACAAAAATTTATGGTTAGATCTGTGGAGAATTAAAGATGTTGTGAAATATAGGAAGATACTAGAAGCATTCCAGGCTTTGGAGTCAAAATTGGTGAATGATGTAGTTTCAGAAAAGACTTAAACTTAAAGTTCATACTTAAAGTGGGAAAAGTGCCTTTTTTTTTCTTTTTAAAGTGCATGTAAAGGTCCTATATTCAGTTTGGTATCAGCCAATAGTTGCGTGGAAGGTACTGGTTTTATCTAAGCAGGTCCTGCTCCTGAAATGACTAGCTATGTCATAAATACACAGTATTGCTTTCTGAATAATAATGGAGATGCAGAATTCATATAGCATCAAGGTGGCTGTGTGATTGTTATTTATAGCTTCAGTCTGACTTTTTGTAGCCTTCAGGCAATTGTGTTTGCTTTTGTGCGGTTACAGCTTTGCAGGACTAAAATTAAAAGAGAGTGAAAGATTGTACTGTTCTTAAACAGCGTCACAGAAGTAAAGTCCTTAAGGTATCATTTTTTCAGAAGTATGATCATACTAAAATGATAGTCCTTTCTTTTTCCTCCTTCCAACAGCCGACCATACACCAACAAAGTTATTACATTATGGTATCGGCCTCCTGAACTTCTCCTTGGGGAAGAAAGATACACACCAGCTATTGATGTCTGGAGCTGTGGGTAAGAGTTTGGATAGTAGCATAGCAAGGATAAAGCAAAAAGTAAATCTTAAAGTATCTGTCAATCTGTACTGAAAGCCATAATGATGGAATTTTGCAAAACTGTTTTACAGCTGTATCCTGGGTGAACTTTTTACAAAAAAGCCAATATTTCAAGCAAATCAAGAACTTGCTCAACTGGAACTCATAAGGTAACTAGCAAGCACTGCTACATAGTAGGTGCCTCAAAAACTGACAGGTTTCTTTTCTTAGTGTTAAAATCTGAGATGGTGCACTGCAAATACTTACAAGTGCTCAGTTCCTGCCCCAAGTGAGATGTTAGAGGTTTTGAGAGGCATGTTACCCAAGGGATTTGGCACAGACATGAAGGCTTTTTGTGAGTGTTTTCTGTTCCTAGCAATGCACAGTTGATGAGTAAGATGCATTTTTGTATAGTAGCTGGAGTTGCCTATTACTGAAATTGTAAAGGGAGAGTAATCAAAATGCCTGTAATTTTTAAGATGATATTGCAATTTGCTTGCAGCAAATCAAAATGAGAACGTGGACAATAATAAAGATAAGTGGGATTTGGGAGGAAAGGTATTTGGCATGCAGTTAAAACAGTTCCTGTTTTAAGCCTACTGTGTACACACCTGGGCTTTATTACTTTTGCGGGAATATTTTTGTTTCCTTACAAACTGCCAGACATTTGGTGGAGATAAAAATTCCACCTTTCCTTGTTCTCATTACATCATAGAATGATGAGTATTTAATTTAGTGGAACCATAGCATCTTTATCTTTCCCTTTATTCAGCAAGCAAAATTTGCTCTTGATTCTGATATCATAATTGACATTGTAAATAAGGAGAGGTGCTCTTCCTAGAAACAAGGGGAAAAGAGGATGAGTCCTTCAGAAGCTACAGAAAGTGAACAGTAAATGGTCAAATTAACTTAATAAAAATATTACAAAGTTATATATTGAGATGTTTTTCAAGACAAATTGAACAGTAGCATGTTTCTGTGCAATGTGTTATTAGCTGGCCTGAAAAAATGAAGGTTTTAGGAGATGCGCAGCAGATCAGTGGTCATTTTTGGCATAAGAAGAGTTAAACTCATGAGTTTGGGAATTTTTGGTTTTGAGCACTAGATGGCATTGAAGCACATGAGAATGCATAATTCAAAGTTTTTCTTTCTTTGTGTTTTATCTTTGGTACAAAACTCTAAAACTTTGATATCTTTCTGCTGGAAGCTTCTGTTTGTAGCTTATTTCTCATCTTCGCTAATGCTATGCATTTTTTTTTTTTGCTGTTTGGTTATAATATGTCAGTTTTATCAACATTTCTGCTGTGATGGTGTTGCAGTCAACAATTCTACATTTATCCTTTCAAACTTTATCAAAGATAGAGCTGAAAGACATTCTGATAGTAAGAGGTTTATTATTTTTATTCTCCCTCCTGAAAATTACATACCCCAACCAGTGTAATGTCAGATTGGTTTGCATAGCACCTGGGGCATAATAAATAGATCATTAGGTCTCTTACTCTAACCATTTAAATCTTATGGAAAGGAAGACTGAGCTAGGGAAATGTATTTGAAAAATGTCCTTTTATGACTGCCTGCATCAGAATTTGAAACCTTGTGTATATGGAAATACCTTATTAGTTTTTCTGCTCAGAAGTGCAGTGTTGATCAACTTGTGCTTAGCCATCCTTGGTTGGAGAAAAGGATGAGGATAGGATGTGAGGTATAAGAGTATGGGCAGCTCCATTTATGGAGGTAGATGAGGCTTGAGGCATAAAACTCATAACTGAAGTAAAAAAATGCAGGGGTTTTCTAGTGGTTTCTGTCGTTAGGACTTACTGAATTGTTTGAGTTTTTTCACTTACGTCTTCAGCATTAAATAAATTCTCAGTGAAAACTGCTTTTTCATCTATTTGGTATATCTTTTTTCAGCGGGGTTGGGAGCTAAGGACATGAAAGTTACTCTAAATTTAGGCTATCCAGTTCCACTAGTCAGATACTTGGAGTAGTCTTCAGATGTAGTTGGTTAACTTTTTCAAAACTTTTGTGTAGAGAATGTGTGGGCTGGACTGAGGCAGAAACAGTAAGTTTAGTCTGTGAGGCCCTTTGTAAACAATTCAGCATTATTTAATGGTGTTGGCTATGTGACAGTGGAGAAATTTTAGCTAAAAATAACCTGAACATGAAAAATGAAAATTATTTTTGTTTTCACTGTACTTGCAAGAATAAAAATGACAGCTGTGCTCACTTGTGGTTTTGGATCTCATACCTTTTTTTCCCTTCTTTTTGGTGCAGCCGAATTTGCGGAAGTCCTTGTCCAGCAGTGTGGCCTGATGTTATAAAATTAGCTTATTTCAACACAATGAAACCAAAGAAGCAGTATCGTCGAAAACTGAGAGAAGAGTTTGCTTTGTAAGGATAAAGAATTAGTTTAGTCAACTGTAATAGCATTAAGTTTTCCTGGAGACTTCATGGACTTCAGTATTTTCTGGAGAACAAGCATAGATCAACTGTAAAGAAAAATGGCTTTGGGTTCTTGTCCTTCCCATGATACCCACAGAGCTTGTGTTAACCCTTATTTAATAGGAGTGTCAAGAAGAGGAAAGAAGGCCCTAAAATTTCAGCCACCTGTCAACTGTCATCTAAGGAAACTTTTGTTTAGTACACCTGCTTGTTGCCCTGTCCAAAAAACAGCTCAGAGTACTTAATTGTTTTTTATTGGTAAAACTGGCTACAGCTAAATATGTAGTCTGATTAAGCATTACAGCCTTTTTGGTCATAAACTCATTTAACTCAAAGGAGTTACCTGAACCGTATGTTCTAAAGTACTGCCATTGGACTAGTTTTATGCATATATCACAAGTGAAAGGTATGGAAACCAGCTGTAAGCTTAGTTTAAAGGGGTTGTTCCCCTCCTTCAAGAACAGTGGGCTTCAAGAGAAATGCATCATCCTGCTCATACTAATGAGACTAATATCTTTGAAGCAATAGAATTATTGTCTGTGAAGTCAAAAGTCCAACTCCCTGGTGGTAAATTTCAAGAAGTAGAGTAACAATGTAGTCTTGGCTTTAAAATGTGAGTGTGTTTTTTTTGTAAGGACAAGGTTTCAAGCAATGAAGCAACACAAGGCAAAGAAAACTTAAGATATGTAATGATACAGGTAGTAAAAGGTGAAGTTTATTTCTGTCTCTTACTATCAAGCTCAGGTTGTGGGTACGTTTTGTTAGTATATAAGTTACCTGAGAACTAAATTATCATCTTGGAAGGGATGTGTTAACTAAAATCTTCCATAGACGTGTATGATACAAAATAAAGATGTGACGCTTTCCTCTTATCTGCACTTTCGTAGCATCCCACCAGCTGCATTAGATTTATTCGATTATATGCTTGCCCTGGATCCCAGCAAGCGCTGCACAGCTGAACAAGCTCTTCAGTGTGAATTTCTGCGAGATGTGGAACCATCTAAAATGCCTCCTCCAGAGTAAGTAATTTCCATTGGCAATGCTACTGGCCTCTAGGAAGTGTGAACATGCACTGATTTCAGTAAGTTCAGTAGGTTCAGTAAAGGAGATGGTGGCAGAAATGTTGACGTATACAGTTGTTGAAAGGTGATTCTGCAATAAAATGCTTGTGACTCTTATATAATAGATAATGGAGTTGATTTGTCATTCCTAGAACTAGTTGAATGACTACCTTTAAAGAAAATACTCTTCAGTGAATGTTTCTAATATTTAAAAAGCATTGTTTCCCTTTTATCTTGGTTTACCAGTGTCTGCTTTTTCCAGGGATTTTGAGGTCCTTCATGAATCTGAATTGCTTTCTTTGATGATAGAATGTCATTGGCTATAGAGTTCTGCACAGGTACTTGAGAGTTAAAGTGAAATACAGTAAATTGTTTCATGAGCCAGATGAGAGCCTTGGTTTTACAGGCAGGAGAAGTGAAATTGTGCAAGGTTGTTCCTGTCAGTTTCTCTAGAGGGAATGTATTGCAATATCCTGTAGGATTTTTGCAGTGATTCTGCAGTCGTTTTAATCCATAGAAATAGTATTGGAGCATGTGCTGAGGAAAACAGTGAAAAAATACTAGCAAATCTGCAGGTCTCATTCTTCCTCAAAATAGCTGTCAGAACATAGAATCTATGATACTGGTTGAGTAAACTGAACTTTCAAGGCAGCCTGTACTGACTTCTTTTTATGTAAAGATTTTATTCAAGTTCTTTCTAGACTTACCTTTTGCATACACAAGATTGTTGTACAGAATCATAGAATGGGTGAAGTGGGCAGGGACCACAATGTGTCATCTGGCCCACCCCTCGCAGCAGTGTCATCCCAGAGCACCTGGCACAAGATTGTGTCCAGGTGGTTTTTGAGTATCTCCAGTGAGAGAGACTCCACAACCCCTCTGGGCAAAGATTACTAATGTTCCTGAAACATGAGCCAAAGAGGTTTCATTGCCTGAATATGACTATATCACTGTGTGAAAATCAGAAATTGGCAATCTGAAGCTGTTTGCTGAAGTTTCAGAACCACTTGTACAGCATGTTGCTTATGTGCATTTTAAAGTAAGTAAATGGGAAGATCATCTTTCTTTCAGGGATGTGGTAATACAGCCATTCTAGAAGCTGGTGTATGGAAATTCAAAACAAACTAGTCACTGGTGTCCTTTTAAGTATTAGGAGGAACTACACTCCTAGCACAGCACAGGAAAGTGTCAACTGTTGTCTTGAGAGACTGAAGTTCTGTTTTGGGAAGGAGCAGCTGTTCATCCAAACAAAGTGACATGCTGATTGGAAGGACCATAGGATACTTCTCACAATGAGTTCTTGCTTCCATTGTTTTTCAGAAATATTCGGCAGGTGGAGGGAGACAATAAAGGAAACCGTTTTCATAATTGCCTTTCCACTGTCTCTTGTCATTTGTCAGCTAATTTTTCCATGTTCCTGGGTGACAGAATTATTAAGCCAGTTCATATGTAATAGAAAAATATAAACCACTATTTTTACTGCCCATCTCAGTATTTCTGTGGGTCTTCGTGTTCCTCAGGAAATCATAATTGAGATGCTTGCAGGGAACTGTAATGGAAGAATAGAATTGGTGGCAGATAAGTTTCTAAGGAGAATTTTGCCTCTGCATTCATATGTCTTAAAGGATACCCCCTTGTTCTTCCTGGTATCCCAGCTTTGCTAGTGACAAGTGATATTTATTTGTGCAACTTATTTCTGTAACTTTTTCCTTCCCCCCCCACCCCCACTTTCTTGGTTGCCTGAGCTGTACACTGTAAATACTATTAATCATGTCTGTTACTGTGGACAAATCTGTGACCTAATGACTCAGCAGTACTTTTATAAGCAGACAGAAGGACCCTGAAAAAAAAATGTTTTCATACTGATAACTTAGTTATCTCGTAGTGTGCAAGTTGTATTTCATAGCAACTGTGCAGCATTGATTTTGAAGTTTTGAATTACACAAATTAGGAAAACATTTCTCATTTTAAGATACTTTCCCTCCTTTTCTGCCAGGAGGACTTGTGCTTCTGAAAGAGGCATTCAGTAAAGAGTTTTCAGCCAGAAAAAGCAAGTCTGAGATTTTGCTCAGTTTTGTATGTGTCCTGATGCATTTCTGAGTTCCAGTAGGTTCACCTTTCAAAAGTTACATTATGTGTAATTTAAGTGGTTTTACCAGTATGATTTACAAAAAAAAAAATTAAAAATAGGGATAAAACTGATTATCTCCAATGATTCTTTGCAGCCTTCCTTTGTGGCAGGATTGCCATGAGCTGTGGAGTAAGAAACGCAGAAGACAGAAGCAGATGGGCATGACTGATGACTCTACAGCAGCTAAAGTCCCTAGGAAGGATCTGTCTCTAGGCATGGATGAGAGCAGAACCAACACCCCACAAGGCATGCAAACTTCTTCCCAACTCAAAACTCAGGGCAACTCTAGTGTAGCACTTGGTCAGTAATATTTTCAGTTCTTATAATTACCTACTACTTGGATTGCACCTCTAGAGATTTTAGATGTTATTTGCAGAATATTGGCATCTCCTGGATTCTTGAGGGAGGAACAGTATTGTAAGTTTAATCTTTGGTGCAAAAAATTTGCCTTTGCTTTTGGAAACGTAAGTGTTCCTTTCCACTTTTACCAAACTTTTCAGCCTGGCCAGAGCAACTAATTTGCTTGCTCTGTATTTTGAGGGGTTTTTAGCTCTTGCTCATCTATAATTCTTTGGTAATTCCACAAGCCAGTGGCTATTCAAAGTTTCTCACAATCTCCATAGATGAGACAAGCTTTATTGGTATTGATAAACTGATCAGAAGGCAGAGTTTAGAGCAATTGTCATTTCAAATGGAACAGATCCCATCTGCATGTTATGTTACTCTTCAGATTTCCAGGTTGTTGGGGCTAAATCAAGTTTAAAAAAAAACCACCAAAAAATCCCAAACACCAAAACTACCCCCAGAAGCTGGTGTAACATGAAGTCTCTACCTCTGTGAATTGCACTGCTAGTAATTCTGAAACTTAACCAAAGTATCTTGCTTGAGAGAAGTTTTACAAATATAACAAAAAAAGTAATGGTTCCAATATGGAGACCATTTGAGATACTCAGCAGTCAAGTGATAGTTCTTACAAAATATGTAGAAATACAAAGAGTAAAAACACCAAATGGATACCTGAAAGGTATATGTAAGACCATTTTTGATTGTGTAAAGTAACCATAAATCCTATGGCACTGATAGAGTAGTTCAGCTAAAAGCCACAGTTTATGCATTCATAGCAGCTGACAATTCTTTAATGCTAACCATCTTGAATCAACCCTTAATTTAATAGTAGAGCAGAGCACCAAATATTCTGTGTAAAGATACATTGAAAGTAGTTATTTTGATCATATTTTACTGCAATTTATTGCCTCTTGCTCCATTCATCTGGTTTCTCACTGTAAACCAGCTGTGAGATTCTGCTAATCTATATGTTTAGGTTAAAGTTTTGGCAGCATTTTCGAGAAAAACTTTCTATAACTTTTTCCCCCATCACTGAAACTAAATTAGAAGTTTAAAGAGTCCAAAGGATAGTTGTTATTTTCTTTGTGCTTTTATAACATAATAGCTTGATGAGAGACTACCGTTAGTCATTATTACTGACTATGCAAAAAACCTAAGTAAGTAGAGAAGGAATCATTCAGACCTATATTGCTGTTTGCCCATATGTACACAGAAAAATATGTCTAAGTAGAAAAGAAGACAATATTCAGTGGAGCATAGATGCATTTCCTGTATTAAACAAAACACTTCTAGAAACTGTAGTGCACCTTAGATAATATTACTAATAAGATACATTATATAACTCCATGACCAAATGCATGCTTTAGCCAAAACTCCTGCATTTGTTTCTAAGCACCCCAAAAGGAAAGGTTAAAAAGGCATTGTATCAATTGCTAATGTTCTGATTCATGAATGGGACCCCTGGTTATTGCATTTTGCAATATAACAGGAACTGTTCAGAGCTCAATGATTTTGTGACAGATTTCCCAGAATACAGTTTCCTGTTAGAATGAATTTAAAGCTACCGAAGTGTGGAATAGGTAGATTAGTTTCCCTGTTTGCCATTTTTCCGATGAATTTTCACTGAGCATCTGAGAGAAGTTTTAATGTTGAGTATACCATCTTCAGTTGTGATAGAATCTTCCGTTAATCACAACATCTGAGTGAGAGTCAGCAGTACAAGGCATAAGAAATTGTGATTTATTTTTTGTATTGCTGAACAGAAGGTGGATTATATTCATATAGACACATAAAATTTTTGAAGTCCTTGGATCTTGCTTAAGTAAGTTCCAAGTGCTCGTATCCTGGTGCACATCCACAAGTAGAGTTGTGGGTTGTGGATTTCGCAGCACTTTCCAGCTGTGCTGCTCTTAAATCTTGCAAGGCAAATACTTAATATTTTTGTGTGTCATGCATAGCTTCTAATTGGTTGTGAATCAGTATATTGGTAAGATAGCACAATGGCAAGGATAGAAGAGGACTGAATGTGTTTGTCCTGACCTGGGTTAAGAAAAATTCAGAGCTCAACCAGCCTGCTCACTCACTCATTTTCTTCTTTTACCTCCTTTTTTCTGTAAGTCATTTTCTCATAGGGCATGTTGCAATCCATGCTGCTTCACTTCTTTCAAAATAAATCACTGCAATGGGTGTTTGAAGCTGAGAAAATACTTTGATATTCAAACTTTCTTACTCATATTCCCCTCATCATCAGGCATCACCATAATCTGCTCTTATTTGTGGCAAACTCCATTTAATTGAATTAACTGTATATTATCACATATTTCCTGCTACTGAGTGATTGACTTCTTGTCCCTCAAAGCCACTACTTACTTTTGCATTTATACTGTGAATTCCTAGGCCACCTAGAGCCAGGTCACTTGGGCAGGTGATAAAACCCAGATGCTGAATTAGAATGGGCTGGAATATGTTTGGAAATTGATTTTGCAGATGGCTACTTTTTAACAAAGGGTTGTGATATGTCAAAGATAGGAGATTTTATGGAGATTGGAAGTCTTACAGCCTAAAGCAGGTGGCCTTGAGCCCCAGCTTAGTTATATTGTGGAAAATTGAGCTCTAGCTGGGTGTTTTTCCATCTGTCCAAGTGCCTGTGTGCACCTCATGGAAGTCACTTTGGTTATACTAGATCTTACTGTTCCATTTCCTATAGATACTCCCCAAAGACAGTTAATATGTAAAGGCATTCCATTTCTGTCCAAACCCATGCTTTACCAGTTGTGTCAGCCATGCTAGATTAGTCTTCTTTTGAGTTTCTGAAATATGTCAGTTCTAAATAATACTTAAAACCACCTTTTTTGTCTTTAGCAAAAACAAGCACTGGACAGCAGTTAAACCAGAATGAAGTGGCAATCCTGCTAAACCTGCTACAGTCTAAAACAAGTGTTAGTTTGGCACAGTTTGCCCAAGTATTGAATATTAAGGTAAATCCAGAGACTCAGCAGCAACTAAATAAAATAAATCTTCCTGCTGGGATTTTGTCAGCAGGTGAAAAACAGTCAGAACAGCAGCAGCAGCCACCGCCGCCTCCACCACCACCTCCAGAGCAAGAGCCTCTAAAACAGCCGATGGTCACGCAGCCCCCTGTGCCACCTGCTCAGCTGGGTCAGCCTAAAGTTGAGACTGATGCTGCCCAGGCAGCTGTGCAGAGTGCATTTGCTGTTCTGTTGTCTCAGTTAATAAAGGCTCAGCAAACAAAACAAAAAGATTTTGTGTTGGAGGAGAAGGAAAATGGATCAGGAAATGAAATGTCATTACAACTCAGGCAGCCTCCAGAGCCCGCCACTCCTGCGTCTGTCAGCCGGGACGACGTGGAATCTCCAGCACCTGGCTACCCACATCTGATCAAGTCATTATACATGTCTGCAGGTACTGAAGGCCTTTATTGCTAACCAGCAAATTCCTGGAACACTGCAGATGTAATAGTTTGGGAATAGAGAATTGACATGTTTGCCATATGAATCTGTGTGAGTATAGGGGTTTAAATTAATTTGGTCCCATTTTACATCTGGCTCAGAGATTTTGCCTCTTAGTCTAACAGGTGCCCTGCAGACAGAGCAAACAATGATACCCAACCCAAGAGGTACACAAGTATTAGTGATGAAACACTGATCGTTATTCTGGGGGTTGGGGTTTTTCTTAGTGGTGAGTGTGGAAGTGAAAACAGTCTTTTCTAGCAGATGCATAGATGTAATTTGCCAGTTTTGACTGTGTGTTTAGGTAAAGCTTATTTTGGTGAGACAGTATTTTATTTTGGGTTTTAATGCTGACTAGAGCAATTCCTTAGTGTCAAATTCAGTGATTACCTGTAACTCACACACACCTGCCTAAAGGTTTCCGTTGAGGTGTAGTAGTTGCTTCGGTAGTCTTCCCACAGCTTAGAGCTCTGTTCATCTTTTTGAGTTGCAAACTCAGGTTTATTATGGTGGTTCATGTATTGTTTTGTGGTGTTTGCAGTTGTTGAAAGAAATATTCTGAAGTGCTTTGGGGCTGTTCTTAGAAGGGTTTGGGGGGTTTTTTGAGAGGTGTGCTTTTTTGTTCATATTTATTTTAAACCTTAAGATTTGCTGTTCTTTGATAGGGTGGCCTTTCGTCTTTTGAGACTTCTATCCTTATCTGGGAATCTTTCTTGATCCTTCTTTGCATTTTTAGTGTTTGTGTTGCTTGAA
Organism: Pycnonotus jocosus; assembly: GCA_013400435.1. Taxonomy (NCBI): domain Eukaryota; kingdom Metazoa; phylum Chordata; class Aves; order Passeriformes; family Pycnonotidae; genus Pycnonotus; species Pycnonotus jocosus. Next base: position 86,276 of record VWYP01008564.1, on the reverse strand, counting down.
TTTTGTTCTGGTTTTTGGTTTTGCTGTTTTTTTTTTTTTTAAGAAGCTTGTACAGTTTTTCTTTAACTAAGTGCCTGGTAATCTTACTTTAGGGAGTAACCTGCATCATGCTCATGATACAAATGAGCTGTTGCCAAATTTTGTCCAAAAGAATCAGTATAATTACTGATCAATTTAATTAATACATCCATGAGAATTGAAGTTAACAAACCTCTATGTTTTTCCAGGAAGGAGTCCTTTTCTTTCTGGTCCTGTTATTTGTATACCTTTATTCCAGAGCTTTTCTTTTTCATCTTCTTAGGTCAAGAGGATATGGTTAGGCAGTCTGAGATGAGGCTTCTGAACCGAACACCCGAGCAGGAGCGCCCTCGGATCTTGCCTCCAGACCAGCGTCCCCCCGAGCCACCGGAGCCTCCACCGCTCACTGATGAAGACCTTGATTATCGGACAGAGAATCAGCATTTGCCTATAAGTAACTCTTCAGGAACAGATCCTCACGCGGGAGTGAAAGCAGCTCTTCTGCAGCTGCTGGCTCAGCATCAAGCTCAGGCGACAACGGAGGAGCCAGTGCAAACGAGTGTAGATTATCAGGCTAGAGACTCCTATGTAACAGGCCCAGACTACAAGGATAACTTTGGATCATCGTCCTTCTCATCTGCCTGTTACAGCACTAGCGATGGAATAGGAAGTGGATCATCAGGAGTATTAGAAAGGAGGAGTTTCCTTGGAAACTCAGATATCCAGTCTTTGGATAACTACAGTACTGCTTCATCTCACTCTGGTGCTGCCCCTCCTCCATCGGCCTTTCCAGAATCTTTTCCCAGCTCAGTAACTGGTTATGGAGACATTTACCTCAATGCTGGCCCCATGCTGTTCAGTGGAGATAAAGATCATAGGTTTGAATACAGCCATGGCCCAATCCCGGTTTTGGGGAGCAGCAGTGATGCTTCCACAGGGCCAGAGAGTGCACACTCTTTGCCCACAAAGATACACAACTATAGCTATGGAAGTAATTTACAGGAAAATCCCACTGGCATCAGCCACATGCATGGACAGACTTGGACTTCTCCTGCCCAAGGACCTGGCTATTCCCAAGGATACAGGGGACATATTAGCACATCTGCAGTGAGAGGGCGAGGCAGAGGATTACCATATTGAGTATCTGTTTTTCCTCAGGCACATCATTTTTATCTGGAAAAACTTTTTTCCCCCCCAGCTGCAATTTAAAGCAGCAATTCAACAGACTTGAATAATATTAATTCAACAGCTTTATTTTTATGTGGAAAAGGGTCTTGCATACAGTAGGAAAAATTAAAAAATGCTTACAACTCATGCTGTCTAAAAACTAGATGAATTGATTGTACATGTTCACAAACTGTAGTTCTGATTTTTATTTTGTATTTTGGCAGTTTTAAGTGGATGCTAAATTTAGGGACATCAGCTTTTTATGGCACTCTTTCAGATCTTCTGAACTATGCACATTTGTGCTTTTTTTGTAAGTTTGGACCAACTTTTATGTAAAAAAAAAGAAATTTTACAACAATCAAAGCAGGGCACTGATTTATTTGGTATTTTTCTTTTTACAGAACTACCTTTAGTCAAAGGTCACTGTCAGTCTTTGCACTGCTTTCAGTGTTATTGTGGAAGGTGTACTTCGTGCTCATTTCAGATAATAAAACACAACCTTTCTCTTGATGCAAAATTTTATAAATATTTGGTCAACGGTTTTTTTTTCTTTCAAGAAAAAAAGAAAAAAGAATGGGTGTTCTGGTAAAATGTTCTCTCCATCTCCCACGCTTGTTTATATAAAAACTGTTTTACTTGAATGGTAAGTGCCTTAACATGTAAGCTTAAGGTCTGCAAAAATTTGGAAGTACTTCATAGGTTGCTATGAACGTAATGCCTAAACCTAGGTAATTAGCAAGAGAATTCAGATAATAATAAGAAACTCAAACAGGTCATAATCTTGTGGTGTTTACTTCATATGGGCCAGTTACTTAGAGACCTGATCTTACCTAGATAAAATTGTAATTTCCAAATTGAACTTCATGAGAAGCGTTGAAAGTGAGGAGAAGAATGAAGAGTGTAGTTTTTCCTTAGCTCCCTGTTGGAGTTGTAGTAAGTGTTTTAGTTCCTCTGCCAAATAAACTATACTTTATATGTCCTTACCAAGTGATGAAATAGTTTTTTTCTCTTAAATGTCAACAGCAGTAATTTCTTTGTGTAAAAAGCTGACACTGTTTGTCTTTTTACCCCAAGTACTGCATTGTAGGAAGGAACCAAAGGAAAAATGACCAGTATTTAAAGCAATGGCAAAATGTTTGACACTAGTTGTAATTCGCTGTAAACTTGTGATTGTGCCAATTAATTGATTTTATATCTGCTATTCCACAGAACATTTTATAATTGGAATTGAGTGTCTCGGAACAACTAAAGTTATTATAGTTAAAAACTCTTACCAAGAGCCACTCCTCATACTAATTACAACTTCCAGCATGGTTTTTCTGTTTTCTCTGACAAGTGGTCTCTCTTCTGCAGAGAGGAGGTGTGGTTATATTTTGCCTGTACGTAAAAAGACGTCTTGAAGCCCATATTGGAAACAATTTTCCAACTGATTATCCAGTTGACAAATCGGTACCTTATGTAACGGACTGTTTAAATATTACTTTTTAAAAAGTAAAATTTCTACTTACACTATTACAAATGTCTTGTCAATGACTTTTTGGATTTTCAAAGTAGAAGCCAAAGCTGTTGGTGTTTTGTTAAATTGAAAATCCTGATTCATATATGGCTAATTCCCACACTGTAGAGCATGGACAAACTCCCTTTGCTGTGTAGTGGTTGAGGATCTGACAGATGAGGAATGGAGAGGGTCCTGCTGCTTACGCTGTCCCCAAGTCTGGCAGTTGCCTTCACTAGACACAGTAGAAAATCCTGCCGTCTGAAAATAAAAGTGACCACGTCAGAGACAATTACTTACAACCTGCATAGCCAGGGCTTAAGAAAGGCAAAAGCTTCACATGAATAACAGTGCACTGGACCCTTTCTTCCATGAGTAGGGACATCCCCATAGCATTTTTCTGCTAGTAAAATTTTAAAGATAAAAATCATTAGTGTCATTTAGATATGTACAGTGTTGGCTAAGGCTCTTTCTTTACTAATCTTTAAAAAACCCAGACCCACAAATATATGCACAGATTCCTTTTTTTGTTGTGTTGTTTTTTTTGGTTTTTTTTCCTAGAATCAAGCAAAAGACTTTGAAAGTTTATATGCACTTACTTTGACTAAAGATGTGCAGTCTGGGGTTACTCACCTGTACTTCAAGTCTAACTGCAGGCAATAGTTGGCTAAAATCACAGGTAAGTTCAAATGGAGAGTAGATCTCAGAGAACTAAATTAAATTACTTCCAATACAAGAAGTTGTATCTCCTACCTTCCCTTTTGGACATAAATTTTCAAGTCATTTAGTTAGCTTCATTCAGTGCAGAGAAGTCGATCCCCTCTGCGTGTGTAAATGTGTGTGCAGTTTCCCTTACAGGCTGGCAGCACTCTCAGACATTGTTCCACCAAAATGGGTTTCAGTCTTTGGCCATGAAAAAAAAACCCAAGAGCCCCAACACAAGTACTCCTGAGGAGAGAGGAGGTGCAATAAACAATCGACTTCCACATGAATCAGAAACAAAACTCTGGCATGCTTTAGCAGGTGAATACTGTACAATGACTTCTCCCCAGCCTAAGGATTACTAGCCTGTAACCTTGAACACTGTATTTGCCTGGGACAACAGTGTTGGGATAATTTGGAGGGAAAGTGAATGTATTTCCGTGTGTGATAAATCTGAAGAGATTATCTTCTCTGCAACCCAAGGAATCTTCTTGGTTCTTTAGCTGGCACCTTTCCTGCACTGCTGGAGGCTGGGTGCAGGTGGGGAGTCCTGCCCTTGAGGGTGTGGCAGGACTGGTGCCTGCAGCCACTCTCTCCTGGCCTGGACTTGTCTGGGCAGGTTAGCAGCCAGGGAACTGCCTGGATCTAAGGACAGTAGGTCCACGTTATTTCTACCGGACCTGTGTATTACCTGTTGTAATTTCTTCGGAATTAAATCACATGATGAGGTGCTTATGGCAGCGTTCTACCCTTATGTATGAGCTCCACTCAGCAGAGAATCTGCACTAGTTTGGCATTTTACATCATGTAGTTCTTGCATTCTTGATGCAATAGTAGACATTCTGAAAACAGAGTTCTTTTCCTGTGGAGCCATGGCTTTTATTACTTTCTCCCTCACTCCTTGGGGTTTATGTTTTCTGTGCTGCAATTCCAAAGTGAGCTACAGAGACCTGGATACTACATCGAAAAGTAAGTGTTGTGTATTTGTATTTCTAAATAAACGTCGTGAAATACTGTAATAATGGACTATCAAATAGCAAGTACTTCATTATTTATATTAAGTGGTCTTTAGCCATACCAAGAGGAAGAAAGCAAGCATGAGTGGACTGCTTATGACCATGACTTAAAACACTTAGACTATTACAATGCTAAAATTCAGCCAAAGCAAAAGGAAACCGCTTTTACGGATTGCTAGTTGTCATTATCCTGAACAGAATGAGCAGTACTAGGGAAGAGATACAAAAATACATGTATCCTTAAATGTTAGTATAAATTCTTGGAAAAATAATTTTAAAATGACAAACTTCTATATTTTCTTATGTTTCCATCAAATGTGGTTTCTTAGATTTTCTCCATCCCACAGTAGTGTCAGGTGCTTTCTAGAAACAGAGGCAGTAAGTGCCACGTTGTAAATTCTGACAGTTTTGAGCTCTCTTCTCCTTTTGCTTTCAGTTTTGGTGGAGGCAGTGTCAGTTTTGGTGACGTTTACAGTTGGATGAGTTTAATAAATATTCCTTTGGTAAAAACTGAAGTACTGAAGTAACACAGGATACCTCTTGTCTGCAGGCATATTAGGTCTTGGGCCATGAATTCTGTTTCTGAGAGAGAAAAATGTCAGATGTACTACTTGCACTCTTCATTAATAAAACACACGTGTTTTACATACAACATTTCTCAACCCTGTTCTGTTATAGTGTTTTTTACATGAGGAAATTTTGGCTATTACCCTTCTTGAGAGTTTTGGGATGTTGTGTATTTGCAGAGGTGTGTCATGAAATTAAGGAATCGCCGGAAAATTTTTTTGAATTCTATATTTAAAAATAAAATGACCTTGGGTTGACTTAAAATCAAATTAACTTGCTTATCAGGGTGAAGAAACTTTGTTGCAGGAGTTATTTCGAGACAACTTAATTTAAAATAAATTGTTATGCTTCAGCTTGCTTATTCTTTGTTATTTTAAGCCATTTGTATATAAAATGTATTGTGCGGCCTGTAAATAAAATACACAAAAATTGAAGTCTTTCCTTGTTTTCCCTCTCTGGTTCTCAAATAGCATTTCAAAAGAACATTGGGTTAAACTGAAAATGTTTTCAGTTTAAATTAAATTAAATTAATTCTGCAAGTTATTAATAAAACCCATTTCCTGCTGCAGTGGTGTTTCGAAGGAGCCCTGCAGGGACTGGCAGTGTGAGCCTTTGCTGGCAGCGTGAATGATGCAGGAGCCAAGGTGCAGCAGAGCATCCCTTCAAGCACTGATGGTGCCCCAAGAGCGGGCAGAGTGCTGGGACATGGGTGTGGGACAGGGGCTTTGCCAGTGCTGAGAAGCTGCTCCTTCAGCACCTGTGAGCTGCTCAGGATGGTGAGTGATGGACAACATGGCATCTTTTCTTTGCAGTGTCCAAGCAGAGGTTCAGTTAATATTCTCCACCACTGTCTCTTCAAAGAGGATGGTGTGCATGTTAGAAACAATTGGAAATCAAACCCAAAGAGCCAGGTATTTTCAGTGTCTGGGGAGACATTGAATTGGGCCTGTGTTAAGCAACTGTGCTTTGAACGCCTGAGGCTTTTCTTGCCTTTTTCCTACTGTATTAGTTAATCGAATGATTAACCTTTGAATCTTTCAATAAATTATACAGCTCCATCCAAAAATATGGCACTTGCTCTTATCTTCAGTTCTCTTAAGGTTGAGTAGAGTGCTGTTCATCACTTATCATTGATTAAGTCAACAGATGGGCTGGGAAAATGCAGTTGGAAGTTACAGGGGCCAGCAGCAGTTATGTAGGTGTCGTTTGACATTAGGCTGACAAGATATGTAGCTGCAGCCCAAAACATCTCACTCTGGAAACAATATTTTGGTGACAGCTGCAATTAAAGCCTGACCTTCAGTTCTGGCGACAAGCTCAGGCTGTATTTCACAGGGTGCTGACTTGCACGTAGCAGATCTTGCAGTTGTGTGTAACCAATTCTACTTGTCTGCTCAGATTTTCTCATGAAAGCTGCTATTGCAACTCGCAACGAAGTTGTGACAAAGTTGGCTCTGGTTTATGTTGGAGCATGAACCTGAAATGTTTTGAGAATGGTGCAGCATCCCTTTCATTGAGCTGTTACTGCCATAGGGGTAGCCAGCTGTGCATTAAGGTACCAGTAATAATTCTGGTGGGATCTGCATGTCAGTTGATATCCTCAGCTGCAAGTAAACAGCATTAAGTGAAAGAGGAGATACACAAGTAACTGGAAAACAGCCTGTATCCACACAGAGCATGGAATGGGTCTGTGAAATTGGTGGCAAGAGAGGAAACCAGTCCTCTTGTCAAAGCCATGAGTTATTGCCTGCTAGCTTTAAAGAACAATACAGTTTTGCAGAAATTTCTTTTAAATTACCTGAACCAGGATTAGGTTGCTTCTATTTTTAAGGAATGCCTATAAAATCTGATAGGCCATCTGGAAGAGCTACGAAACTCTTCCACCATGTGGAAGAAAATGAAAGTTGGAGCACTTTGCAGTTGCAGTAAACATGGGCAGAGAGAACTTCATTTGACAAATAGGGGTAACTCTTGCTTTTCCCAGTCAACTGCACTGGCTTTGATGGAGCTTGAGGGCTTTGCTTTTAAAGTAGATTACTTGTTGTGGCTGCTTATTTTGGGGTTTTTTATTGTCTATGGAGAGAAGGCACAGTCAGAGGAAATTTGAGCCTTATGGTAATATTTTCTTCAGTTGGAGCAGCCCTTGCCAATAGGCAATACTTGGATCACTTCACACAGCATGGCTTCAATTCTTCAGCAGTTCCTCTGGGGGCACTTTGGGCATACTATTGACACAGCAAATTCTCATAACATGATGAATGTACCTTTAATAGGACTTTTTGCAAAGAAGCTTTATGAAGATTTTTTAATCAGTATTAGGAAATACAGTGTAGAGGAGACATAGCTGGTTAGAAAGGAGAATACTCGAGAGTAAGCATTACAGAAACCAGCCCTGTACTCACAAGCAGATCTGACAGCTGTGTGCTGCCCTTAAGGTAACTCAGGGGAATAAGTGGTTAGTATTTGACTTGTACAGATGTCTCTCTGCTGTACTCCCTCCTGTGTGCTAGGTTCTGGTATTAGTTGCTAGAGAACATAGCTGAAAACAAGCGTGTGATGTGCAGCAATGTCGAACACAGGTGCCTCTTTTCTTTTCCTCCTGCAAGTTCTTTTCAGACCTTTTGCAAATGTGTAAAGCACGTCAGCAAGTTCCATCGTGGGGAACAGCACACTCTCCATGGCCTTTTGAGGATCTGAGTTTTGCTCAGGTGGAGTGGTGAGGAAGCACTGATGTCTGCTTGCTCTGCCTTTGGGAGCCTCTCTGAGCAATGCCCTAAGTGCTGCCAGTGCCACTTTCTCTCCTTGCTCTCTCTCCAGGTCACCCCGAGAAAGGAATGGGCTGTACAGAGAACTGAACAGAAGCCTGATTTTAGGAGGTGATTTTTCCCTGAGGAAGGAGCAAGGAAGACATCATGACTTCTTTATTTTCATTCTCCTTCTTCCTTACCAACTGCAAAAAGGATCTACAGGAATGGTTTGAAAGCAGGACCTGGTTTGGTGGTGCTTTTTTGGTTTGGTTTGGTTTAATTTTTTTAAATTTTCTGGTTTTCTTTACTGGTACTGTCCTTCAGAGAGCATTTGGATGTTAGAAACCATCTGCAAATCAATGTAGGATTGACAAATTGGGACTTCTGCTTTGCAATTAACCTGGTAGCAAAAAATACATGGAAATTACAGAAGAGGAGCAGACCATTCCCTGCCTTCATGAACTAAACCCATCTCCACACTGGAAAACAAATGATGATGTGCATAGCAGACGAAAACAGCAGCCAAAGTTATCCATATGCAGTCCTGTAACCTTTCCTGCCCCACAGATACTCTTGAAAACTCGCGTCATCCCTGGGCTGGAATCCTTGCCCTCAAGACAAGGAAGGCAGCGGGTCTTCTGACTGCACAGGCATTTTCCCCGCTTTCTTTGCAGAACAAAGATTACTGTGACCATTTTTTAATCCCATTTTTTCTAAAAATTGTTTGGGAGGGGGTAGGGAATAGACTAAGAACTACAGATGACATGGGAAATGAACAGGAATCTATCAATGCCCTATATGAGAAGTGGAGTAGTAAATAATTGTTTAAAACTTATCTGCAGATGGTTTGGCAATTCCACATCAGGAAAGTATTACTCTAAACCTGGCAGATTTTAGAAGCTATATACATTTTTCTCCCCAGACTGCTTCTTATTATGGGTTACAGATCCTGCTGTGAGACTTCCAAGCAAGCACATACGTTTACACAAGACAGTGAAACAAAAACATGCAGGTAGTAATAATAATTTTTATTTGCAAACTATACTTGCCATGAAAATGTTGCCTTTTGGGAATAATGACAAAACAGCCAATAAATTCAAGAGAACTTTGCAGACCTGTTCTATCAGAAATTCAACCCTAGTTCAGCTTCTAGCATCAGGTGAATTGGAGATGAACTTCTCTTTCAACTGATCTTCTGGGACGCTCCAGTTCAGTTTGGATTTGGATATTTCTTGCTAGTCTCAACTGTTAGAATGCAAATTGTTTCTTCATATCCAGGGAAACATTCTGCATGCTTTATTTAATTGCCTGTCATTTGTTGCTACCTTGCAGCCTCTTCCACTTTTTTTTTTTTTCCTTATTCATTCCTCAGTCCTGTATTAAGGTTTCAGCATTATGGAGCTTTTGTATTGTAAAAACTATTACACAATGCCCTTCATTATGGAAAGCTGTAAATCAATGCGCTGAATAAGTATTTCCATCAAGTTCTAAAAATACCAGATTGTTTGAGATGCAGTCCTAATAAGAAGCTTCCTCCTGTTTTGGCTAAAGTATGTTTCTGTCTAAATATTTAATCCATATGACATGTTTGTGGTGGCTAGAGCAAAAGGGGAGTAAGGAGCATCCAACAGAACTAAATATGGTCACTGTGGTCCATAATAAAATAAGGAAGTTGGTAGTTTAAATTTATGTGAAATCATCAAATTTCTCTACAGAATTGGGAAGAAAAATGCTATGAGAATGGAGGGATCAGTTATATTGACTAAATTAAAATGTTTAAAACCTTCTGACAACGTAAGAGACTGCGCTTAACAGGAAAAAGTCAGGATTTCATATGCACAATAGAAAGAACCTCAAATATAGGTGTTTCACTAATACTCAATTTGAGGGAATCTATTTCTTGTGTTTTAAGTGTGATGGATATTTAAAACAGCTCCTTCTATAGGAAATGGTGATAACTGACGAAGTCTTTACACAATGCAGAGACAACAGTTTGACAAGACAAAATCAACATGAAAAACGCACAAGCACTTGGTTTGCTGTGCAGTGTCTAACAGGACATGGGCTCCACCCTGACAAGAAAGCACCATTTGGTTGTGTAATGCCTGGACAAGTCGTGTAACTCTGTTGAAGGATTTCATAGGACAGGAGAGGGAACACATCCACAGCAGCATTATTAAATTCATCAGCACACACGGGATACCAATAAATGGGATTAGATTTCTTATTGGTAGGATGCTCCAAAGTGCACTGGGGAAGCTGGCAGCTCCTACTCTTCTTCAGAGCAGTTCTAAAACTGTTCCTAAATGGGAAGGCAAAAGCTACCTCCAGTTGTCATTAAGCACTCTGTAGGTAGTCATAAAAAGCAAGAAATCAGGTTTGTAACACTTGTATTATACATGCTGTGTTTTGCAAAGCATCATCTACATCATGTGAAGTATTACATAAATGCTGAAATATAAATTCAGCATTTGCACAGCTTGACCACTACTAGGAATGCATTAACATTTTTAGACTTGATTTTCTGTAGCTTTTAAAAAATAAAATGCATGAAAACACTTGTAATTATGGTGGCAGTTCTATGCTTTAGAAAGTGATGATGTAATTTACAGCTCCTGTCCAGAAAGAGTCCCCAGTCAAAAAACCCTTCAGGACCTGAAATCTCAACTCTTGGAAATAAATTTGTGGATTATTTTTCTGTTTTGAAGCATGGAAGGTTTATTACAATACATTTTATAATACTGTTACAATTGGCTTTCTGACTCATTAATCTGAAAAGCTGAACTACAGGAGATTGAGAGAGCAGGTGCTGCACCAGATTAGGCATCAATCAGTTATGGACATACTGGTCATTAAAAAACCAAAAAAGGTCTTGTTAAATTAATACCTTGTGAGCTAAAGACTGGTTTGCTCCATGATAATTGCTTGAGAATCTTCCACTGGAAGGGGCCATGGTTCTGATTACAGCATAAATCATTTCCATATGTAGATGGAAATGTTGCTTTTCTAAGGACATTGTGACCTCCATTGCTATGCTGTTATGGATGAAAACTTAAAACCATTATCTTAGGTTGAAATTATTCCTGCCATCATTGCAGATTTTAGTTCAGACTAAGGACAAAAACCAGAACCCCTGTTAACTTCAACAGGGATTTCCATTTAATTACCCAGTGTCAGAATTTCCCTTCTAAGCAGAATGCTGGGGTGTTTTAATAAAACCACCTTCCATGTCAAAAAATTGTATATAATTTGGCATGCATATTTTGGCCCCAGAAGACTGTCTCCCGGAGAGCTGTGAAGCACAAAAACAAGCAGATTATCAAATCACAGAAATTCTCATCTATTCGAAGTCCTTGCATGCTTATTCTTTTGTTAAGAGCGATGTTTCTGAGGCTATTTGTATTCTCTACCGTAGAGCTGAAAGGTGCTTGAGGAAATTAAGGAGTTCTTTTCAGAGCTCTATCAGAATTTGGAACATTTAATGAACAGTTATAGCAGAAGTGAGAGAGATGCTCACAGAATTAAACAGCTACCAATATCATTAGCATGTGTTGGAAAGCATGGCTGACTTTCTGCTGCCTCCCTCCTCCCAGGAAGGCAGTGCATTTGAAACTTGATCTGAAAATGTTACTGATTAGGGAATGCAATAGGGAGAGCAGAAAACACTAGGTTTTTTCTGCCACTAAACCATAATAAGGCTTAAGCAAGACATCTCCTCTTGGTCTTCATTCATTTTCCCATATGCAAAATGCTGGACTAATAATGTTATCCCCTCTGAAGACTGATGTGATGCTTAATGAAATACAATTAATTTGTTGGTTTAGCTTTATATTAAAAGCAATGTTTACATCTGTAAAGCAGGATATAGAGATTAAGGCTCTTTTTACAACTATGAATCACTGTTCTCCTATTTGCTCAGGTCTTCCACACTTGCCTGTCTGGAGTGACAGAGAGGCAAAGTAATCAAAAGATGAGCACTGATTCCTAAATCAGATATAAAGAGGTTGCTTGTACGTCCAAACAGAAGCATAAGAGATGGAAAGGCTTTCACTAAAATACCAGACTTTGCCTAGAAATTTTTTTTTTTTTTGGTAGCAACTCTAGTTTAATGCTCTTCTTACCATAAGCTTACTGTACTTCACAATTTTCTTTATACACTTTAGATATATAAAAGTTGTACAATTTTGTCCACTTTTAATATGAAAAATAAATTTGGTTTGATACTATTTTCAGACAGAATGAACTGTATTATTAACTTCAAAGTTTAACAAAATTCGTAGCCAGAAGGTTCATGAAATATGTATGAGCCTCAGCACTTACTTACTTAGATAAAGGCATGAAGGGCTGGTGGCTGAAAGTGGCCTGGTCTGGAACTCCCTCTGGGATTCTTCCTATTCTTATGAATCTAAAAGAAGGATGAAGTGACAGCAAGCAGATGTCTCTGTTTACATGACTCCAGAACAGACCTCCCTGGAGAGGAAATTCCAAGAAAAAGCTGTGAATTGTTTTAACTCTTTCTGCCTGGGATACCACAAAGGTAAATCTTTAAATATAAAGTGTCTTTGTTGTGGCTTTAACCAAAGTGGTGGTTTTATGTGGGAGTTGTCAGGTGAGGTTCAGACATAACATTGTGCAGGATTTCACAGGCTATGCCTAATGGCATAGTGAGATTTGGGATTTGACAAAAATCTATGTAGCATTTCTTAGTAAAAAGTGTATTTACTTACTGCTTTAGTTTATGGATACTGAAAAGGTCTGTATCCCATACCTCTTCACAACTAGAATCATCCAGGTTATTAATTTCACTCATTCTTTGGGACTCAATATGTATAGATACTACTTTAAAACCAATTTTTCTTTACGATTTTGAAAGAGCCTTAAAACTTGCAACTAGTAAAAAGAAATAATAACCAAAGATTCAACAGGACTTCAGGACAAAAATAATGAAGCAGGAGTGTGAAAACTGCAGGCTGAAAAAGTAGCAGACATGTTACAGATTGAAGTACCTTTGTAAATTGCTTTGCAATTGATGTTGCAAGAACAACATTCTTATAAAAAAGATGGTCACTGGCAGCTCCCATCCTGAGATTCACTGCTGGAAAAGCGCACTGGAATTAACTTTCTTGTTCCAGTCATCAGCAAACACATTTTGAATTCAATTATTCAATCTTAATCTGTATGATTTGAAAACATTTGTTGTATTTCCTTTGTCAAAACTAGAGGAACAGCAATAGTTCAGAATGGAAAAATCTTCTTATGATACACATAGCTCTGAATAATAAATTAAATGTTTATTTTATAATAAATAAATTGATACATTAAAAATAATTTAAAAAATTATGGGTGGCTTAAGTCACAAAAGAGTGGAAGCCTTTTAAAAAGAAGTATCTGGTTCAAATGAAGCATCAGTCGCAGAGTGAATATTAGGAATAACTGGTGGAAAGTGACTCTATAGAGAAAATGCAAGGCTTGGCCACAATGTTGTGGAGCCTGTGAAGAAACAGAGTGAGGGAATGAATGCAGGTCTTACCTTTCTTCAGCTTTCTACCCTTTTGTGTCCCTTATGGGGACACTTTTAACATGTTCTGGACTCTTGCCCATGTTCCGTGTGGATGCTTTGTGATATTACAAATGACTGAGAATGACTTGTACAAATGGTGTGTTTCTGAAGGTTCAGGTCCTTTCATCAGTGTCTCCATGCCAGCAGGTACTGGAGGGGCAAGTCAGCTGAACAGATGATCCTTGCCAGGCCCGAAACTGGTTTAGTTATTTTGAGATGCTTACCTAGAAACAGACTAGTTGCTGTTAAAGCCATATGCTTTGATTAGATGTGTTTCTGCTGTTCTTCTCTGATACATTAATACAGTTAGAATGACACCAGAACCTTGCTTTTTCCTTCTGCTCATTGAAAGGTTTCAAGACTGAAAGCAGTTGCTCTGTAGCAGATCTTCAGGCTGTTCAAAAGCATCTAGGTAGAATTTAGCACTGAAGCAGCTAGTGCTGGACTGAAGTTGAATGATATTTTTTAACTGGCAGTAAGTGATTAAGTATACTGAATAGGAAATGTTCCTTGGCAGATAACCCTTTTATTTCTGCTGCCCACCAAACTAACCTTAGAAATGCACATCTACTTTCTTGTCATTCATGGATTTAAAAACAGTAGTACATCCTGTGGCTGCTGAAGCAAGAATACCTGATTTTATGCTTTCATGAGGTAGTTTTCCTCCATCCAACTTGGTGTACTATCGGTGACGATATCCATAGTGGAAATATAAGTATTTAAGAGATGGTTGTGTTGGAAAGCTACCAGAAAGATCTGGGATCAACACAACACTTTCTCTGTGCCTTCTTCTTACACACTTGGGTGTTTTTTTAGAGTTACTTTGCCTGTTTATTATTGCTGAATTTGCAATGTTAAACACAGATTTGAGCATCGCTTGTCTGCATGTTCAGTAGTGGCTTTTCTTAAATCTGAAGGGTGGCCACTATGGCAAGGTCATGTCTGTGTTGTACAGTTCTCACTGCACATCTGACAACAAAGTCCACCACTCAACCAGTGCAGGCTCATTTAGATGTGTCAGGGGGGATCTGTGTGACTTTACTTCTTGTCATAATTCTGTCATCTCCAGCAATGCAAAGGAACAGGACCTGTAGGGATTGAGTGTGGTGGGTGGTTGGATTACACCGATTCCATCAAACCCTCCAGCAGAGCGCTGAAGGGTGGAGTGAGCCTATTTCAATGAAAAGGGCAGGGAAGGTATGCTTATTTCCATGGAAAACCGAGGCAGAAGAGCCTTAACTTACAGCTGCTGTATGGACAGTACTGAAAAAAAAAAGAGAGGGGAAAAAAGACAATCGAAAACTCTCTGGAGAAGAAAAACTAGGGTAACACTGCCTAAGTTAACTTCTCTGGATAGAATTGGGTGGGTGTGTGTGTGGGTTAAGGCAAAACAACCCACTTTTGATAGGTTCCTTTAAACTGCTTGAAATATTAAGTGCACACAGCCTTGTGGATATGTTTACTAATGTACTAGAATTTACCTTGCAAGCTGTAGGACCAGAGATTTGGTTGAATCTATACTAAACGTGGTAGAATATGTACTGGGATGATGTAATAGCAGAGAGAAATTAAACTGGGCTGTTACCAGTAGTAAATTCACAAAGTACAGACAGATTTTATCCTCACGTCACAGCAGTGACGATGACAGGCTACAGGACAGCCAATGTAAAAAATGTGCAGCAATTGTTGTGAGAAGAAGCTAAATGTTGTCAGAAAATGCTACCAGATACAATAGGTACCTTGAAAACAGCGATTCAAAGGTTCTTTGCACAAGCTTTCTACATGCTTGGAATTTTATTTTAGAAACAATTCTAAGTACAGGAACACAGCTGGTAGTGTAAGCTGTCTTCAGTTCCAACAGGCACACAATTTGGCAGCTCATGCATTTGCAAACATTTATCACAGGTTCTTAACCTGTTGCCCATAGTGCGCAAACAGCTTCGCAACATGTGGAAATGAACAACCCAGTAATTTTCCTTAGTGTAATTTAATTGCCATAGCAAGCAGGAGGCTATAAAAAATTTACAGACAAGGGAAATAGCCTTAGGAAAGTGCAATGGCAAGTAATCAATACTCAGTGCCTTCTTATAGTTATTAACTCAAGTTGTACTCTTGGACCCTTTGCAGATTTTAATTCTCCCTTTTATCTTTGTCACAATCCCTGAGATTTTAAAATCATCTTTTCTTAGTTAAAAAAAAAAAAAAAGGCAAAGAAACAAAACCTCTTAGACAAGTGGTGATGACAGTCCCTTCTGCAAACTCAACTGTAGGAATAGTAACATTAATTTCCAACATCTGTTAAGGGAATACAGCTCAAAGCCCTCTTTTACATTAACCTAAAAATTTTCATAAAGCCACAGGAGGTGGTGATTTAAGAACGAAGGTCGGCAATTGGTACTTACAATGCAATTATTAATAATACTGCTTACTAGCTAGCAATCAGTGCTTTTTAATGCTTATGTTAGCTCTGTTGTTTGTGCTTTATGCTGTGCAGTCATCCACAGAAGCTGTCAATTAGCTTGATTCCTCTTCCCTTGTTTTAACATTAGCTCTGTGATGCTTGAGAAGAGAACGATTTGCATCAGAATGAAAGAGGCTTTGTTTTTCCCTTCACTGGTGTTTATACTAACAGTTGTCTTGACATCATGTTCAGCCGTTTGAACTCACAGGAATTTCCTCATGCATACAACAAGGATTTGCACCCATTGACTCTACAGTAACAATTTTTTAACTACCTTGAATACACAGCAAATAGACTGTGGTAAAATACATGCAGATAGCAGGTTTAAATGTTGTTTAATACAGCATCAAACAGCGTGGTTACTGCTACACAGAAGTGGGGTAGTACACACAGATTTTTGATGCAGATTATAATAGCAGGACTGTCAGCAGCATAAAAAATTTCACTCTGGAACTGTACTGATACCACCCCTTTTAGCTGCAGGAGCTACATTCTTATATACAAATGTTTACATGACTAGTTCAGAACAACGTGCAGTAGCCACAGATGAGTGGAAAAAGGGTAGTGGAATTCACCTGTGATTTTACTGCAGAAGATGCTGATGAAATTTAAAATCCAGGATGTGCACTAACCAATCCTCTGATGCGGTTTGAAACCCACAGAGAGCTGGTGAAGCAAAATGGATTACTGTCTGTCTCAAAACAGCTCTTGGGCCCCACTGCACTGGAATGGCAAAAGTCTAGGGGTTCCTTCTAGGACAGGAAGGGTGGCCACAAACCAAACATCTGCCCACCTGTCTCTAGCCCAGGAGGCACAAGTTTCTTAGTATCATCAAGGAAGCAATGGAGATAAAGCCTTTTTTTGCCAGATCTAAAACAGTTTAAAGGGAAGGCCTAGATTTGAGGTATAACACTCAACAGTTACTAATTTTGTAAAAGTAAATTCAGAAGTTCAGATTGTGAAATTATTGTTAAATTCTAAGTCAGCAAAGCACACAGTTAAGTGAAAATGGCAGAGAATGAAACTAAATCAGTTTATGCCTTTTGAGACGTACAGACAAGAAGTTACCTTAGGCAAAAAAAAAAATTTGGTTGTGAATTAATGACTGAATGATGAAACTGCATTACTGTTGAGTGGAAACACTGAAACTTGATTTCTTTCATTTCTTGTGCTGTAAAACATTGTTTGAACCATCTCAAATGATAAAAAAGTTTACCTGGTTACCTATGTCAATTGGTATACAGGTTTCTGAAAGCCTGAGACATAAAAATCATTACACAATTCTTCACCCATCAGTGTAGGCAATCCTTCCTTTCCTCTGCCAGTTCCAAGAAGATAGAAGGAAAGCAAGCACCAAGATTTGGGTAAAAGAGTCTTTACTGTTGAGAATTTTGGAAAATACTGTAAGAATGAGTTTAATTTATTGCAAGACAGTCATGTATAAAAGCACATGTATGAATTTGAACTCAAGAGCAATTGCTAGGCAGAGGAATAAACTGCAATGCTGGTAAAAAGCACTGACAGATAAATGGATGACAGAATTTTCAAAGTGGGCAATTAGATACTTACACATGCCAGTTGCATGAGCAAATCCTCTTATTTCAGTGAGATTATCAGAAGCACAGCTTGAAAACCAAACACACTATAAAAATACTTCTTTAGAAGGAAGGTAAATGGCTACTTGTAGAATTTCCATATAATCATTTTTCAAATGCTACACCCTCTGATGTCAAATGAAATCATTTGTATAAAGTTAAGAGCACAAAAAGATGTCCTTAACAAGTAAAGCAACCTGACTGCATAAGTATTTATCCATTCTGCCAACCAGACACATTTTACCTGGTGTTCCCAGCTTTGACGTTAGGAAAATGCTACATCTTAATGCATTACTTCTAACTCTAAAGAGGGGGAGTTTAACATGAACTTTAAAATCCCATTGAATTTAAATTTTAATATTCTAAACTATTTAATAATTTCAATGCGTATACTCAGTGCCACAGAAGAATGAATATTCCATATTATAAAGCTGGAAGGAAAATTCAAACCTGAATTCTAATTGACCCATTATACTGCACATCTTGAGATAATTAACCCAGCGTGTTGCTGCATTACACATGTTCTCAGCTGATTTAAGTTCTTGCTACTGTTATGTAGCAGTGATGCAGTTCACTCTTAAACACAGGAGCAAACAGCAACAAGTGAATTAAATTTTTCCTGAAAGAGTTACTCATGAGTTACACTTCTTTACAACACACATGCCAGTTGTCAAATGGACTTGACAGACAAACACAAGACAAAGAAAACAGAATGAAAAAGTGCATGAACCCGAACTTCTGAAAATGACGCTAACTTATTTAAAATCTAAGAAGTCTTTTGAAGAAAGAGCAATGTCCATATACTCAGTGTGTTGAATACAGAAGAATCCCTTTATTAACAAGACAAGCACTATCTTGTTTCATGGGTTCATGATGAAAGGATGTATTTTGTACTTCATATTTTATCATCAAATTCTATTTCCAGAGTCATAGTGGTACTATGAAGTGGCTTCACTAGCAAATGATAAATCCTCTCTCCATCAGAGGTTTGCCAAATGGTAAAAAAACCCCAAAAACCCAAAACTGGTGAGGAGGTACGTGCCTATGCTTCCTGGATATCATGGCGAAAAAGGAAATCTTAAATTTGCTTTAAATACATTATATTTATAGTTCTGAACACATGTTCATGCATTTTACAGCTCCTCGACAATGACATGTTTAAGTTTTACTGTAATTACAGAACTTCTCCCAGAAGCTAGAAAGGTGAACCATTTTTAAGTATTTGGTGCTGATTCTTGACCAAATGACTGTAGCCTTTAGCAGTATGATGTACTTAAAATTGTTGAGTCATATCCCGAAGTGTACTGAAGCAGCAGTTTAACAGACCGCATTGTAGAAGGTCTGCATGGATTAAACAGTGCTTCAAGATTATTTCCTCAGTTCTCCTTCTGGAACATCTACCTTCACTGATGTCTGGTTCCAGGAGTTAAGAGTTAGTACCAGAGGAGTCTGGCTTTGATGCCTGGGTCAACTGCAATGCCAGAGTGGAAAAATCCATCTTTGCAATTTGCAAGGGCAGCTCATGATGGCTACTGTGTATGAAGTCCCACTTCTAACAGTCTTTTCTCTCAGGAATCCCTCATCTTTCCTTTTTCCCTTCCAAACCCAGACTCTTCTCATGTTTAACTGAGAACACAACATGGCTTCACTCTCTTAAATAAAATCATAGTTGTTTCTCCGAAATCACCAAATATTGCAAAAAAATAAATTGCATTTCAATCATGTGGGAAACGGCAACAAAACAGGGCACTTGGTTAAGCACAGTACAACTTTTTTTTTTTTTTCTGTGAGCTTTACAGCACCTGACANATGTGTGAAGAATACAGAAATTATACAAAAGAAAAAAAAAAAAAAAAAAAAAAAAAAAGGGGGGGGGGGAAATCTTTACACTTCAATTTTCATAATGACATTGATTAACTTATATATAAATTCTAAAGACTACAACTTGTCAAGTCATCTCAGTTTTGCTGGTACCTACTACAGATAACAATACTGATAGCTGCCATTTAAAGCAACCTTTTATAATTCTGGGATGAAGATTTAACCATTCTTGACATCCAGCAGGCATTATGTTCTCAGTTCTTGAGGTAGCCTTTTTGGATATAATACTAAACTGGGGTCAACTGGGGGAAAACAGAAGTGACATACTTTAGACTGTGGTCCTAAGAGCACAAGAGACTCAGCACATTTCGACATATTAACCCCACCTTGCAGTTTGAAGCTGTTCCTGAAGGCAGTATTAACCTAACACATCTTATGCTGAAACAGATAAAGAGTACAGAGGACTATTCTACCTCAGCCAAAGACAGGTTAGTAAGAACAGTTTAATGGGATTTCCTGTGTTTTTCTACCTAACCATGCCTCAGGACTACAAAAATATGTTTTGAGTATATAAGAAGCTTAAAAGAACACATGTGTTTTAAAAACCAAACTAATGGTTATATTTAACAAAGTTTTTACACTCTACCTTGACTTAAAAGCCAAGATCAACAAACAAATAGTGGTATGTTCAACAAAAATTTATCTAACTACTACAAGCTTAACATGGCAAGTTAAAAACATGCCTTTAGCTGGAACTATTTTTTTTTTTAATTCTAGGCTATGATATTCACTCCTGGATTTAAGCATGGATCTTCCACGTAAAGACAACCTCTACAAAAACCCAATTAATTGCTTCCCACTTCAGTATAAAAATATAGCATGTACACACACAAAGCAATTCTCCTGGCAATGATGCCTGCTCTAAGTAAAAATAAAAAAGAATTGAAAAATATAAAACAGATTAAAAAAAGATGCTATGCACGTACTAATGTCAACTGTGTAACAAAACCTGTCATTCATTCTGTACTATTCTACCAGGTGGATCAAGAAAGAACATTTGCATTTATTTAAGCTTGATGTTTTATGTGTTGTTTAGACTTAAATTGTCACTGAGCAGACTTGTTACTATAATCCAGAAATTTCTAATACTGATTCAAATATATATTTTTTAAACACAAAAGCAAACTTCAGAGTTAAGTTTGTGTCTTAAGAGTTTGTTCAACAAATTAAACTTTCCAAAACCAATACATTTGTTTTCTGAGATGGCTGTAAGTCATGTTTCAATGTTACAGTACACTACAATTAACAAAAATTACTATGCACAAAACCAGATGTTAACTACAGCATACAAGCACGTTTACAGAAGTCACCTAATTTCAGTGTTGTGAACTACTGTGTTAACGTGTACACCTTAACAAAGCTCCTCAAATATTCTTTATACATTACAAAACAAGGATTTACAAAACTTTATTTTATTTCCAAGTTTTTTCATTCTAAAAATGTTGAAACATAAAAAATGCCACTCCCTAAGAGACTTTACAATAAAAGGCTAACAATCTGGCATGGGAGAGGTAAGTATATGGAAACTTGTTTTAACAGTCACAAATCAGTCGCTGGTGATTAAAGAACACTTGTTCTTCAGAGCTGGTAGGCACTTCCACATAGCCAGAAAACTAACTTTTCCTACCACTCCTTTTGCTTCCCATACATAAAAATATCCAATGCAATAAAAAAAAAGTAGGATAAAAGGGTGGACATGTGATGAAATAAAATTATTGTCTAAGGTCTTGATTACTGTTCATCTTGTGTAAGTGTAAAGATTCTGTCCCAAAGTTTTCCTGACAAGACGGAGTTATTTGGCCTTTAAAAGTGTTAGCTGAAATACCTCCCTTTTTTACCAGTACATGTTGTTTGCTCACTGCTGTATTGCTGGTTTATGTCTGTAACAGAAACTGGCTCTAGGCCAGCCCATGGGTCCTCAAGCATTGAAGGTCTGTAATAGTTTTCCACATCATTAGACACTCTTTTCTCTCTGCCATGCGCTGTACCAAATGGAGTAGATGTCCTGGGTGATCCCTTTGGAAGAAAACCATTAGGTAAAGAAACATTTAATAGTCTAATTCAAACTAAGAAAAAAAAATTAAAAAATTAAAATGTTTCCTTCTACTGTAGTAGAGCTCTGAAGCTGATTATTCATTGTAATTACTACACCTCACTTGCATCTTCCTCAGTAAATATTAACTTTAATGTATTTTACTTATGAGTGATGATTAACAAGGATAAGAAAAAAGCACCACCCCAGCCTTCTCCCAAATACTTGTTTACATCACTCTGGCACATAGCTGCAGAAAAGCAGCTCATACTATTTTTCATAATCTGTCAACAACATGTCTAACAGAAGCTGAACAACAAAACTGGGAGTTAGAAGCTGAGGAAGAGCTGACAATATTAACAAGAGCAGAAGTCAAATATTAAGTACTTACAGATTGAACACAGCATTGTATAGCACAAATAACCACAAAGAATTCATTGGGAAAAAAAAAATTCCTCATTTAACCAAACCAGTGTTCTGTGAAATTTGAGAGCAGATGACTATTTTATACACAATCTCAGTGGTAATGAGTGGTTTAGTGGGTATTGACTTTTGCAGGGAGCTTTTCATATTCAATTTTTTTTTTAAGATCAAGGATCACAACAACTGCTTCTGTAAAGCTGCTACAAGTCTGAAGCCAATAGAGTGGTGGTATAGAAAGAAACTCCTATAATAATTTTCTGCTGTTAGCATCATCCAGTGTTCTCCTATATTCACTCCTCTAAAAGGTGAAGTTCTGTCTAAAGCTGTATTTATTTAATTGTTTTTAATTTGTTTTAACCTAAGTTAAACAACCCATACTACAGATGCACAGTAATCTCCAAGCATGCCCATTGCATTCTGTATGGTTAGAGCTACAGGATGCCTTGAGTCTGGTGATCTGATTTTGTAAAGCAGGGTAGAAGCACTTGATTAATGGCTGCTTTCCCCCCGCAACCCTGCCACCCCTGAATTTTTGGATCAGCAGTGATGGCATTTGAATCTGACTAGTAAGCCCTAACAGCACCTATGTAAACAGATTGCATGAAACAATTTCTGAGCAAAACAGAGAAATGGTGCCATAAAGTGAAAGACCCAATGTTTAGCCAGAAGAATAGATTTCATTCAAACAGCTTGAACCTATTTCTGCTAATGTGCTGTGGCAGGAATATGCTGATGTGTTTCCAGCAAGAACTTTTCAGGAAGTCCTGAAGTTTGGTGATAATGGATACATGATCAAATGTGGGAACACCCATGTCTTATTTAAAGGGCACTTGTTTCTAATGATTCTTCGCAGCTAGGTTATACACCTAAGAGGATGATCTCAAAACAGCAGAATATCTAAAAGGTGGTGAATAACCACACTGTATTAAACTCCATGAGGAACAGAGAATCACCTAAGAATACATCTAAAAAACTCTCTAAGGGGCATGGAGTTTCCTAGAGTAAGCCGACATGCTCTAGTAACAGTGACATTTATGTTAAACACCCACATTTACTAGTGAAACACCAGTACCCCATGCATTCTGTAATGCATGTAATAAACACAAAACTCTACCATCTCCAAACTACAACATTTAATGAAGACCTTTTAACTTTGACATTGTAAAACAGATTGAATGTGGAGCTCATTTATTGCTGTGTTTAATCTGCAGAAGGCAAAAGAAACATGAGCTGATATAATGATCTGCAGTATTCAGTGAGGGAACAAAGGAATTCAACGGTTAGGCTCATTTGTATGGATTTATTTAATAATCTTAAGTTTCACTACAGTATGAAGCAGGTAATAAGCAGCACTGACATTTTAGTATTTTTGAAATCTAGGAAATTTATTATTTGTAATACAAGATTGACAGCCTTCAGTACATGTTAAATTTAAAACTGTAGATTATTTAAGTTTAGAATACTAGTCATCATACGCTTTTTCCTCCCCTCTGAATTTTTTTATAGGGAAGAAAATAAAAATGTGATTATTCACATTACAGGCCTATGGAAAAGGAAGTCAGCCCTCCTGTAAAAGTTAAACCATTCAGTGCAAGAGGCACTATCTGGTACCAAATATAGCTTTAAAAAAAATCCTTCTAATAGTTGTCACTAATGCCAAGAGCCATTTCTCTATGAACTTTCCTTAAAAAACAGTCAATCTATTCTCAGAACTTGTTCTCCAGATTACAAAAAACCAACATATTTTAGTGCTATTCATTAAAAAGTTACTAAATGGAGTACTACTGCCTTGAAAATAGGGACAGTCACTCCCTCTATCAGCTTGCTTCACCTGATGTAATTACAACTGCTGGCATATGCACAAAACACAAAAATTACAACTGTACCATTTCAAAGGGGTAATATTAGTTTTACTTTCTGTAATGATTTTTGATCCACACCACTCCATAGCTGCTGCTAGCAGCTAGTTCAGTAATACCTGCTGAGTCTAGGGAATGAAACATTAACACTAAGTGAATTCTAAGTGGAAATCAGAAATACAACAAAATCAAATCACAGAATGGTTTGGGTTGGAAGGGACCTTAAAGATCACCTAGTTCCAACCTTCCTTCCAAGGGCAAGGACACCTCCCACTAGTCCAGGTTGCTCAGAGCCCCATCCAGCCCAGCCCTGAACAATGCCTGGGATGGTGCATCCACAGCTTCTCTGGGCAACCTGTTCCAGTGTCTCACCATCCTCACAATAAAGAGCTCCCTAATATCCAATGTGAACTTACTCTCTTACAGTTTAAAGGTATTCCCCCTCGTTTCCAGAAACATGGTTTCATAAAATATAAAGCAGAAGCACCTCTGTGCAAAAAAACAGTAAGTGCTAACTACTGCTCACATAAAGGTAAAACAAGCTCAGTATGTTTTTCTTCAAGTTTTTTGTTTGTTCCAAAGAGTGAAAGTCTGTGAGCACAGAATGAGTACAGAATGCCAATGGTATGACATGAACAGAATACTAAACTAAACATAAATTGTCTTTTGGATTTTCCAATGCAATTTTAAAGGGCAATTTTAAGACTTTCATGTCAAAAGTGACTGTAGCATCATAAATGTCCAAGGCACTGGAGTTCACTTAACAGGATCTACAGAGGAGAGGGGACAATGCACATGCCTCACGAGAAATCTGATGCTTAGAAAATGCAGAAAGGTCTTCTACCTGAATCTGTTTATGGCCTCATGGGAAGAGCTCCTTGTCCACACCAAAGCAGATGAGGACTCATGGTTTATGAGACTAACTCCCTCTCTGATTGCCTTTACTGCCCTCCCAGGCAGAACAGCTCATGTGTACACATAGCAGTGCGGACTCTCACATTTCTTCAGTCCTGGGCAAAGCCGCACACCTTCAACATCCTTTGAGTCTCTGGAGGAATTGCCATCAGGCCAGTGCACCTAAACTACTCATAAGGTCTAAAGAGGGAAAAGGGAGAAGGGAAGATGTTGTGACAGTCTGAGACTGGATTCAAACTTGTACCTTCTTTATGTCATGTTTCTTACCTCAGAATGTAACCTGACTTTATGTCAGGTTTCTTAAATCAAGAATGGAGCCTACGGGAGGGTTCCTGTCCTCAGGTTCTGACTAAAACTAAAGACAAAAGGATTACTGCATATCCTTCTGCTGAATTAATTCTAAGGCAGGCTTTGAAAAAAACAAGCCAAAGAGTGATCTTTTGAAGGGAAATTAGACATCGATTACATAAATTGTCCCTCCATAATCTGCCACATGCTCAGCTTTTTCAAAAGGCACTGAGATTATGCAGTCTGATTGTTGGCTTCCACACCAGGAGAGACTCTACTGTTGTGCTAAAGAAAATGAATAAATTTCATAATGATCCCCTTCCACCAACTATGAGATTCCTCAGTTAACTGTATGATAAGAAAATAACAAAACACAAGGCTTCAATGGACATGTGGCAATGCAGTGCAGGCACATTAAGATTTCACTAACCTCTACTAAGATGTGACTTCATTATTATACTTCCATCCTTCAATCAATAGGAGCACCAAAACCCCCCACATTTGTTACACTTTTAAGATTTCTCTAATATTGCATAAAGCCAGTTATATATAATAAAGTGTTATCCTGAGAACTGTCATCTCTATGTGCACTGCCAGTCACATGCTACAACTAACAGAGCTGGAAAAAAAGCTTAACTCCCAGAACCTTCTGTTGATGGCTTTCAGGAAAACCATACAAAGAGCAGCTTTCAGCGCAAAGCAAAGACTTTAAAATGAGAGTCTATTATCACAACAAATGCTCTCATTTCTGCTTGGAGGAGCCTCAGCTTAATTCTCTTTAACAGAGCACTCCTTTTCTCTGACCGCGTCCCTGAAAACTCCGAGTTGTGGATAGGGTGTGGATAGGGCAGCTCCCACGATGGAGGCATGGCAAAGTAAAAGCACACAGTGCTTCCTCACTGCATTACAGAAAATTGATCAGAGGGAGGCGTGTACAGGAGCAAGTGTTTCCTGCCGTTTCAGCCGGTGCTTAATCCTCTAGCTTCATACGCCAGAATATGAAAAAGAAAGTTGCACTTTTGTGTCTTCACAAAAGGCCCTCTTCCCTTTCCTCACCTCACAGCTGCCTATGCTCTGTCCGTCCTCTCTACTGCGGGGGAGTGGGCGGGGGAAAAGCTGATGTTGCCCAGTGCGGCTCAAGCCTCGCTTCCCCTGAAAATCCTGTTGGCTGGTGGATGCTGCACCAGCACAAACCCTCGCCGTGCCTTCCCCCGGCTAGGGGCCCCGCTTAGAAGCAGCAGCAACAGCTCCCTCCCTCCTTCCTTCCCTCCATCCCCGTGTCCCTCTCCGCCTTGCCCCATACCTGGAAGTGCCTCTGGAAGCCGCCGGGCGAGCGCTTGTGCTGCGGCGGCGGGTGCAGAGGCGCTCCGGCCGGGGACGCACCGCCGTACGGAGTCGGGTACCGGGGACTGACGCTCTGCGGCCTGCGCGGGGTCTGCGCCCCCGGCGAGGGGCTCCCGAAGCGCCCGTGGAACCCGGGGCCTCGAGGCGAGAGGCCGCTGCCGTACGGCCCGGGCCGGTGGCCGTAGGGCGGCGTGTGGTGGGGGCTCCCGTAGCCTCGCGGAGAGGGCGGCAGGGGCCCTCCGCCGGAGGGAGGGCTCCGGAAGCCGCCGCCCGCGTAGGGTGTTGTCGGTGCGCGGAACCCCGGCCGGTACATGGCCAGGACGGGCCGGGAATGGCGGCGGCGAGAGCGGAACCTGTGCAATGGCGGCGGCGCCGCGTCCGCTCTTTTCTCTTTCCCCGCCTCTTCCCCGCCAGGCGGGCGGCAGGTTCCGGCCTCTAAACGTTCCGCGGCGGAGAGGGCGAGGCGCCGTCCGTGCCATCCCGCCTACGAGCGGGAGGTGGGAGACAGGGCCCGGCAGCCTCGCACAGCGACCTGGCGCGCAGAGCCCGAGGGATTCTGAGCGCTTTCAGGTGAAGGGCAGTAATCTGGAGTAGGGGTCTCAGAAGATGCCTGGTAAACACAGACGATGGGGCTTACGGCGTTCGTGGGCTCGGCGTGACTGTCAGCGAATGCCCGCGGTTCTACAGCTGTTAAAATACAACGAAATTAACTCCTGGAAAGCAAAGCGAGTGTTTACCTCACATTCCGTGTCACTCCAGATATGCTTATTGTGCGCCTTTGTTCTGGAGCGCTAATGTCTGAGCCTGCAAATGCTACGTGTTACGGCAGTCCCCACTGAAAAAACACAGAGTGACATTTTAAGAGCAATGGAAAGGGTTTTCCTCAAAATCGGTTTGAACTGTCAGCAATTAAGTGAGTGGTAGCTCAGGCAAAGACTTACTCATACAAACTCGTGGCAAAGTGGTGTTTTATAGGAGAACATATTTAGCACAAAGTCAATTTAACAATGTTATTTATTACCATTCCTGCTCTGTTCTCAGATCCATATTAATCCAAATCAACAACAGCACTGTAAAAAATAGTAAGTATTTTATTATTATTATTTATTTCTGTCAGTACAGCAAAGCACTACTCAGTTTTAGGACATTGCAATATAGGAAAATGAAAAAGGGCGTTCAGAACATCAGTGAACAAAAGCTAACTATTAAAATAAGCAGAAAGTTTACATGCTTTATACACCAGTCTTGCTTTTCTTTGGGTTTAAACAGGGTTTTTTTGTTGTTGTTGTTTGGTTGGTTTTTTTTCAATGACAACAACTAACTTTATATTCACAGGGAACTCACCTCCCCACTCTGTTATAAAATCTGTCTGTGAAAAATGAGGCAATTCTGAAATGGAAAGAGACTAAACCTGCTCATCTGCATTTTTTAAATAATCCTTGAGTCTGGAAGACTATCTGTTTTTATTGTGAGCACAAGGAATCACGTGTCTACATAAGACAATTAATCAATGTAAATTACCAAATTATCTGATCTGTCTCATTCTAAAAAAGCACAGTTTAATTTAAACCCTTTTCACACCACATGAATTAGAGACACATATCGTTGTGCACATGTTGAGTTATACTAGGGTAATTGTGCTGATTAATTTCTTCTTGTTGACAAATCTTTAAGAATCCATGTAATACTTTTGCTTACACAGCATGTCCAGTCAACAAACCTGTCATGTAGATTTTCCCTATGTTCTGCCTCAGCATTCAGGCAGACTGACATGTGACATGTTTGAAGTCTGTGCTATTCGTCATGCTCGTTTTCAAGCAGTCAGAAGTGCTGGCTGCTTTTGAGATACAGCAGTTGTCTTATCCTCACATATTTCTTATAAATAAATGCCTATGTGCAGGCATTTTTATCCCATTAGAGAGGAAAGAAGACACCATGGTGTTCCCGTAACGAGCCTTCCGCTCTGTCCTAACACAGACTAAAAATAGTCTGAAGATACTTCGTTCAGAGATGAGTTGCTCAAGGGTCATCAGTTCAAGCTAACCCTTCCGTAACTACACCCAACTGAAGACAAGCTTACAGTGTAAGTGACATTGCACCTTCAGTGACGGCGAACTGAGGTGAAGGATCTCCCTCGTGCCGCTGAGCGGAGGTACTGCCATCCCGTGCGGCTGCCTGCCTCGGTAAGAGCGGAAAATCCTTCGGGGTGGTGAGGCGGCGGTTTCTACTTTTATTCCACCTTGGCAATGCTCTATGTCACGTTCTGTACGCCGAACTGGAAGTACAAATTTCCAGCCAGCAAACCGCGGAATTCCCGCAGCCAACATCTGCAGGACGCCTCCCTGCTTAATGAAGTCCAGGCAGGAGTGCTCCACAGGACAGCAGAGGCGCACAGCCGAGACGGGCACCGGGCTCGGGGCCGCCCGCGCCTGCGCGCCCCCGTCCCGGGTGATCCGAGGCTGTCCCGGGAGCGGGAGGGGAAGGGGGCGGTGGCGGCGGCGCTTGCGTCGAGTGCTCGCTGCTGTCTCGAGTGGCGGGGATGCTGCGGGGCGGGCTGGGAAAAAGGATCCGATGTTGCGGAGGGCTCTGGAGCAGCCCCTGCCCCGCAGCTGCCGGCGGCAGCGTCAGAACCCTGAGCGCTGCCTCTGCCTCCCCGGGCAGCTTCGGCGGGGCGCGGAGCGGAGGCGCTCCTCCGGCAGGTACCGAGCCGTGACGCGCCCTCCTCCTCCTCCTCTGCCTCCCCTGTCCCACCGCGTCGGGCCCCTCTGTCCGTGTGATCCCGCCGGGCTCTGAGTTGGTGCCGCTGGCGGGGCGGGCGTGAAACACCTGCGGGAGGCTCCTGCGAGGAGGTGGCGGAGGGGGTCCCTGCCCGGCCGTGCGGGCGCAGCCCTTGGGCAGCCTCGGGGGCTCGGACTTTGCCCCGCGGCCGTGCTCGCTGCGCGCCGCAGCTTGAGACACGGAGCGTGTCGGCTCTCCAGGCAGCCTCGGCTAATGGCATGCCGTGTTCCGGGCCCGATCTTTTTGTAAGGTTACCGAAGTCTAACTGCGTACAATTGTGCTATTTAATTTTTTTTTCTTTTAATATGAAGTGAAATAAACCCAAAGTGCAACAAAGTGATCTTTTTCTGGCTTCAAGCTTCTCTGCTATTAAAAAACAGGAAAAATAGTAACAATAAGTGTTGGTGGCACTAGAATGGGAGGAAGTTTGCAGTTCTGCCTCGCACTGTGTACACATCAAGTGTGTGCCGGGCTGGAATGTATCCTCTGATTGCGAGTTAGTCCACGATAGTGATGGATGTGATTATAACTTAGTGTATGGACGAAGTGAAAAAATACTGATTGTCTAGTCAAAGTAGAGACAATAGATTTGAGCAGTCATGAGTTCTGGAATTGAAAGTAATTGGAATGGGATCTGTCAATTTGCATTGTTGCAAAAATTAGTTGGCTCACTTCTAGGTGCCCTCTTCTGTCATAAGTATAAACGAAATCTTCTTGGAATATGACACAAGAATTAATTTCTGTTCTATGGAGCGATCTCTGTGCTGCTTGCTTATTTGTATTGTTAGGATAGGTCAACCTTGGGACAAGCTATTGAGCTTAACTAAAGAGTGTAAATGGTATTGAGAGTGAGTGGGTCTATTCTTAATTGAAGTTACTTATGAAAGATACATATGACAGTCTAGTTCACAACAAATTCAAGTATCATGGGAATCGAGAATTTATACAGAGGATATATTTAGAGCTGGGAGTGATTTTTCATTCGGTCATCAAGTTACTGGCATAAGTAAAAGCAAAGTTACAAGACAAAATGTGAGTTTGCATTTTAGAAAACTTAGACTGCTGAGTCAGAATTCTCACAAAGTCCAACTTTGTGTATATGCCTGCTTAGGAAGGTAGTAATGAAAGTAAAAAACCCAGGAGATGTTTCTAGTTAATGCTGATCAATTCTGATCTCTTGTGTTTATGTGTTCTTGTTTCTTTTTATTCCTACAATAGATAGCACTCCCTTATTCAGGATTCATGTACCAGAACTGTGAATATCAAAAGGCTTTCTCCTGCAATTATTTCAGCAAATTAGTGTAATGCTGCATATATAATCTAGCTCATACACACACACACACACACACATATATATATAAACATATACATATACATATACATATATTAACATCTGTGTTGTTCTATTCTGAAGAGACTAACAGGTCTGTTCCTTAATTTTCAAAAGCAAACTTTTTATCTCTCTTCTTTCTTACATTTCTTCATCATCATGGATATCTGTTATTTACGGGTATTAAAAAAAAATAAAAAATCACACTGGTCTGTTTGTCTTCAGAGTAACAGTTGTGCTCTCCTATCCTGTTCCAGGTATGGAAGAGTCCTAATCCCTGAATGTTAGATGTTGCCATAATGTGAGTGATATGATAATTAGTAAGGGTTCATCAATTTTACTTATCTATACATACATAATTATGGCCTAATCTTAACATTTTACAGGCTTTTTTGAGAAATATCTTTATCAATTCCTACAACTTGGCTGCAGGTAGAGAAACTGTTGGCTCTGAAAAACTGCTGATGTTCTGGTAGTGTATCTGTGGGTAGCCCTAAATATTGGCTCAGGATGAGGTGAACTATTAAAGTGCAGCTCTGAAGGGTGTGGAAATAATAAAGGAAGGTGGACCTTTTTAACTGAAATTACATATTTTTATTTTTTGGGGAGCTTCAGTGAAGCTTTTTACATATTTTTGGGAAAAGAAGTAGTGTTTTTGTAGGACAAATTGTACACCCACCTTGATAAGACTGAAGCTATACTGGATGGTCTGTGATCTTTACCTGCCACAGCTGTTTTCCAAAGTCTGGAACTCATAGAGGTGTGGAGCACTGAAGAGAAGTAGCAGCCTGAGATTTTCCTAAAGGCTTTGAAAGTGCAAACAACGTGGCCCTTCCTAGATGTTCATGTTTCTCAACATGCTGCTCAGTCTGGATATTGTATTAAAGCACAAAACCTGTTAAATGGAAATCTCCCTGGAGTAAGTGGCAATAATGGAGGAAAAATTCTTAAAGATGAGCAGTGGGATGCAAGTGTCCTCGTCAAGAGCAGTACAGTTAGTGGAAATATTTTAGCAGGAGCCTTGAATTTCTAATGCTGCTTCTCCATAGCTTTTTTAAAGCTCTCCCTTGATATACATCTCCTTCTTCCCATATGTAGGAAGGAGAGTTATGAGGGTGACTGGAGGGTGGTTCAGGTCTAATGGAGAGAACATAAAGCAGGTGATGCAGGCATGCACTGCTGCATGATATAGGAGATGCACCACACTGCCCTGCAGGCTTTGAATGAATGTGGTTTGTTTGATTCCCATCCCTCAACATGTCTTACATCTCTTTTGCCAGGATAAGTGCCAAAAAGAGATGCTTGCCACAGGTTGGTATGTGTCATTTTAGTGGTGTTGCTGGCCAGGTGCTTTTGTCCTGTGTGTGATATGAGACCACCTTCCATATAGTAACTGAATGACCATCCATGCAGCGTGATGAAATGTTTGCATTGCTAGCCTACAATTAAAGACTGAGGGAGAAGAAGATAGCTCAAGGCCACCAAAGAAATAGTTGGCCAACCTGTGGTCTAGACTGTGAGATTACTTGCTCTGTCTGTGATGTTTATTGGGGTTACTGTTTTTTCTTAGACCTGGTCAGGTTGGAAAGGGTTAGGGAAAGGAAGAAAGCATTGTGATTTCTTAATAAATGTGCAGCTGCCATTGAAAGAGTATTTCCTTGGCTCATATACTCTGCCTTAAGTTTCGTAATGGGGATATTCTTTTTCTCTGTGTGTGTGATGCAAGTGGATAGGTCTACACAGGTCAAAACACTTTATGAGTTCTACTGTGCTTCCCATTGGTTTGGTAGCCTTACTTTTAGCTTGTGTCATTCTGATGTTGCTTGCTAAAATGCTTTTGTTGTATCTTTCTTCAGATTAGTCTTTAAAAGCTGTTTCAGTGTTTGTGGAAGGCACATATAAAGTATTGCTAAAGTAGCTTTATTGTAGACTTGCTAGAGAATTAGAACAGGTTCTGAAATGTCATACATAAGATTTTCCAACTTTGAAAGACTTTACTAATGTAGTATGCACCTAATAACCAGCATGTTCAAAAAGCTTTATTATTATTCATTAGGAGAGAGAGATGAAGGAGGATGATGAGCGTCATAAAAACAATGTGTTTGGTTTTTTTGGGATCTAAGTCACTGTTTTTTTCTTTCCTGTCAGGTGCTAGTAATGTAAAACCATTGGATGGTGTGAAAATTCTTGATTTAACAAGGTTCGTGTTTTGTCTGCCATTTGTAACAGTGTGTCTAAATGCAAATATTCTGATTGGAAAAACTGAGAAAATAATATTTTTTTTTCACATTAAAGGGTTCTTGCTGGACCATTCGCCACAATGAATTTAGGAGATCTAGGGGCTGAAGTTATCAAAGTGGAAAGACCAGGTAGGGATTTTTATGTATTTATTTTAGATATAATGAGAACTGGATGCTAAGTGTATGTATGTATATACATATATATACATGCATATATACACACATATATGTACACGTGTATAAAGTAAAGACAATTGGATAATTAGCTTCTAATTAAATTTTGTGTATTTTCAGCTTAAACCAATGGTTTTCTTCTTCCGCTCAGCATATGCACTTCTTATCCAAAGAGTTGCTAAGGATTGGGTAATGGTAAAAAAATGCTTCTTTCTTATGGTATAGCTACACTTTTTTTAGTTTGTAAGACTGTATAAGAAGAATAACAAATTGCATGGTATTTGAGTCTTTTTTACAAATAGTCCCCTCAGTTGGCTCAAAGTTTTATTCATCATTACATATTTGAAGTTTGTAATTTTGCTATAGCAGCTGCACATTATGTAATGTATTTTTTCCTTTAGGTTTTCATATTTTAAGTTTCTCTCTTTTGGTATTACTAGTTTTGAAACTAGTTGGTGAAAATAATTGAGATGCTACACAATATTTTACTCCCTATATTTTATAACATAACAGTTTTTAATAATATATAACATAAATTGAGATACTAAACATACTACATTGTCTATATTTTCTTTCTAATAGGAAATATTGAATGTTTGAACATTTAATAGAATACTGAATGTCTGACAAAGGTTTTGCCACATCAATTTATAGGTCATCCTTATTTACTGACCATTGTTGTAAAGGTTTTCAGTTTTGTGACCAGGCAAATTTTTTAATGTCAGATTAGGCCGACACTGGTGGTATTCCAAACATCTAGGTAGTACGGATGGAGCAATGTCAGCAATTAAGTATGAAGTAATGGTTCTGGAGCTTTGCATTGTTTGTGATTGAAGGAGAAGGGCGGCATGAGAATTCTAAACTTTAGACATTTTGGAATGTGAGTAATCCTCTCTTTCTGTGAGAGGATGTCTATTTTCACAGGAGTATTAATCCAAAAAGAACAGTAGCCCCACTAGTGTTCTACATGGAAAGTATTACTGAAATGTTTTGCTTTGAATCACTTAAAAGTGCTCATACAGAGAAGAGATTGCCCCTGCTCTCTAAGCATCTTGCTTGAACCAAAATAGTGTTTTGAGATATTGAACAGTACAAATGTTAATAAGCAATTTATATGTTTGCATTACTTTTGCCATTGTAGATCTTAAATGGCTGTAGACTTTTGTGTTACTGTAGCGTATAGCATAATTATGGCAGTGGCTATGTGATATGACACCCAAGGTTCTTCAGCTTGTTTCTGTATCTATGCCAGTATCAGTCTTCAGTGCTGCCTCACTAAGGAAAGTTTTCAGTTACTTGAAGTTAAGAAGTAGATGAAGTCTCGATATTGAAATAGGTACAGGAATGCACATGCTTGCTGACACTCAGGACAGTGATTGTATCTGAATTTGAATTTAGCTTTAATTCTATTTAAAATAGATTGCTAGTCTTCATGATGTTTAAGAAAGGTTAAAAATTTGAAATTAATCATAAATGATACAGTGCTGTCAGTGTTGGCAGCACATTTATGGCAGGATTTCTGGCAGAGCTGGAGGTGGGGCACTGTACCAGCTGTAGCAAGTGCTTTAGTTGGTGCTGTGCAGCAATCAATTTAATCAGTTGTTGTCTACCAGTGGTGTCTTGGTGTTGTGTCTGGGGTGTTTCAGTGTCCTGGTTTAGAGGACAGGTGTCTGAACCATTTAGATCCCCTCCCTTCAAATTGTTATAATTTAGACAAGAAAATTAATTAAAGAGGCTTTTCTCTAGGCAAAGTTGTG
>VWYP01008564.1:38389-51785 GCA_013400435.1 Pycnonotus jocosus | reverse complement strand
CCCCTTTGTCTTGGCCAAAGTGCCCATAAGTGTCTAGCACTTAGTTACTTAGCAACATATGGGGAAAAATTCTCTGAGTAAGAAAAAGAAAAAAAAAAACCCATACAGGACTAAACCCCAACACAGGAATAGCTTAGTGACCAGATGAACTGTGTGACTTGGTGCAGGCAAGAGCCTCTACTAAATTCTTCAGGAATGACTAAAAGAATTGCACTGTAGCTCTACTTTAAATTAAAACAAACTACCAAAAAACCTCCAATTCTTCAACTCCCTTTCCCCAGCCTCCTCAGGAGAACAACCAAAATACCAGCCCACAAAAAACCTGCAAATATACTAGTGGTGTGTTGTGGGAACCCTAAAATCCTCTCAGGGAAGCTTCCAGGCTTTGCCCTGGAAAGATCAACCAGAGTGTTCCCTGCCTAGACTGAGAGGACTTACCCCATAAGTGCCCTGCAGAACTACTGCAAATCTACCTTAGATTGCTTCTGCCATTGGCCGCTTAACCCTGCCCTCACCAATTGTTCATCCCTCATCCCCTCTATGGGTTGCTGCCCTTTGTGCCACCCTTGTGCCCTCAGACCATTGGCCACTGACCCTTATTAACCACTGAGCACCACAGGTTCTGGGTCTTCTCTCCCTGATCCCTTCAGCATGCCGAAATAAATATCTGCTGGAACATATTATACAGAAGGCCCTTCCTGTCTTTCCTCCACTGAGCTATCTGTGGCATGTGTGTGTGCATGGACCCAAAGTGGCTGTTCCTGTGGACTGCTCTGAGCAACTTCTGAAGGAGATGCTTTGGGAAGGTAGCAGCATTTCACCATCCTGCCACACTGCTACAGTGTGTGGCTGTATCAGTATTTTAAAGACTAAATGGAATCCCAACAGTAGCAAAAACTTTATTCACTTTGCTTAATTGTAATCACTTTTAAGTGGTTTTTGTGGTTAAGTGGTCCCAAAATATATGTGTTAAACTAATATTTGTCCTGCCTGCTAGATGAAGCTTAGGTGACTTAAATGTGGTAGTGAAGGAAAGCTTTTTTATTCTTATTTGTTTGGTGTGTGACGTTGGGCAACTATGAATATGTGATGATACTTCTTTCAGGAACTGGTGATGACACAAGAGCCTGGGGCCCACCTTTTGCTGGGACAGAAAGTGTTTATTTTCTCAGTGTCAATAGAAATAAAAAGGTAAATGGGGTGTGGGACTGAACATGAGCCAATGTTTTCTACAATTATAACTGAAAATATAATACTTCTTAGTTTGATTCTTAACATATATAATGGAGCAATACTTACATTCACTTAATGTTATGATTAATAAATTTCAGGAGAAAACCTGTAAGTTTTTAGAACAAAAAAGGTTGCAAACCTTTGGAATGGTGCTGTGGGCAGCTGAGGCAAAATGAAAAAGCAGGAGTGCTTCTGCTGGTCTTCAGTTGCTGGCAATAATTATCTGAAAATGAAACCTGCTGAAACCAAGAGGTATTTTATTTGAGTGATCATTTTTTTCAGGTACATCATCTCAGTTGACCTGTGTCAGCTGGCAGGAAGACTGCTGCCACTATACCACAGTGAGAGGGGCTAAATCTATCTTTTGAAACTTTGGGATTTCACAAAGTTTCATGGCATACCTGAATTGTTTAATGGCTTGTTACCATTGAAACAAATGTTTCTGGTGTCCCCTGTGTACTTGCAGTCCTGTGTAAATACATAGTGAACAGGCTGCACATCTGTCAGACTGTTTTTGGTGCTTGTCTGATTCATTAATGAGATATAGTTCAGCTTGCTTTGCTGAGAGATTTTTTTTTTTTTGGCAGGAGGAGGTGGGCTATGTGTTAAAATTTATTTATCCAAATTAGCTATATTGAGAAATTAGACTGTTGGTTATGTTTATAAGAGGCTGATAATCCCTTTCACATAATTTTTCATAATTTTTCACAAATAAATTACTGTTGTATTTATTTTTAATCCCCAGAGTATAGCTATCAACATGAAGGATTCAAAAGGAGTAAAGATAATCAAAGAGGTAGGTTTTGATAGCATGTGAGGTGTCCTTTCTTTGTATTGCTGTGATCATAAGTAATAAGGATTAAACTCTGTATTTCAAGTATTAATTTTATAATTTAAAGAAATCTAAGTATGCAGTAAATTTTGTAAATTGTAGTATATAACTTCTGTACTGTGCTTTTGGACTCAATGTTCAGTGTAACTTGTAATGACTTTAGATTTAAATTTATATGAAAATGTCATCAAAATCTTCAAATGAAATATTGTTAGGAAATGGTCTAATAGCCATTTTGGTACAGAGGTCTTTCCTGTTACTGCTTCTGTATGACTACTGATCCTGCTGTACTTCTGCATTAGAAAGATTCAAGATGGACTGATCAGATGAAGTCAGTGAGCAGCTAAGAGGAAATGCTGTGCTCCAATAAATGCAATTTATTGAATGTTACAGTGTATTCATAACTTCAGTTGCTGTACATCTTCCTGGAAAACATTGTCCTGTAGGTGAAACTTAGTATTTGTTTCTTTTTTCAGTATTTGACTTCAGGGTCTTTTACGGTGATCCATTTCTCTGTTTAAAAATAATAAGAGCATCAAATTTCACATTTTGTCAAACTTTGGTTTTGTCATCCCTTTGTTTATTATTTGTTGAGAAATGCAAGATCTTCTACTTGCTAGTGCTGCATTTAAAGTCCTGCAGTAGTAGCAGCTGACTTCTGTTACTGTTTGTTTCAGTGTCAGTTCCAATCCCTTTTTCACAGTGACAGTATGTGTCATGCAGTAGGTGGAATTTGTTGGGAGTGTTGCATGATGTGGAAATAGATTAGGTTTTCTGATGCTTTTGATTTGTTAGCTATGCAAAGGTACTTCATACAGAAATCTTTGGAGATCATAAGACAAGGATTCTACAGGGCCTTTTCTTTTTGCAGAACAGAGCCATTTATTTTTTAATTTGTTATGGAGCTGTATATTTATCTTCTAAAAAATTGAAAGCAGAAATTTTCATTTGGAAAATTTTTGCATGGTATAACACAGACATCATTTTGGATAAACTAGTCATATTCTAATTAAGCGCTATAAAAATTTTTCCTCTCGTGGAAGAAGACTAATTTATTATGTGACCTTTAAAAGTGGTGAAAGTAAAACTACTCAAAGTGTCCACTGATTCCACATGTGTGGGCTGAAGGTGTTTGAAGAGTTAAAGGCAGCTGGGCCTATGAGTCAAGATGAGGTAGAGGAAAAAATAGCATCACCTGTTAAATATTTACCACACTAGCTGTAAAAATGAGGACACTGCCTGTGACAAAGTAATTTCTTATATTTTCTATCCTTTTTAAAAGTTGCTTTAAGAACGACTATAACTTTCTGTTCCTTAAATCAATGCCATCCCTATCTGTGACATAGCAACACTGAGAACTGATGAGGCTCTCTTTGTCACACTACTTGTGAAGCTGTTCATCATTCTGCTTGATTTTGAGTGATATATTTTGAAAGCATTTGGTACAGAGGTCTTGACATTCCATTATTCAACTCAAATGGAACTTCTGTTTGGAGTTTTTTCAAAAAGTATGTGTAAAGGGAAGTTGTAAATAACAGGCTTTTGTTTTCAGTTGTCTCCTGTTATCATCAGGACAGATGTGTATGAAACTGAGCATTGTTCAGCAGGATATTTGTTACTATGACTAGTAGTGTCCATGTCTTCAAAGCAGCTGACTAAAAGTATAAATTGAAGTTTGTGACACTGCTTACTCGTACATAAATGAGTTGTGTCACCAGCATAAAAGCTACAAAGAAATGTGATAAGGTTATGATTTTTTACCTTTATTAAGCAAGGTATCATGGTTAGAATAGATTTTATTTCCCACATATATTTTGTGTAGCTGGAAGAGGGAAATTCTCAATTTAGAATCATGTTAGAAAGAGGAGTAGAGAGTCTTCAGGTATATGACAAAAGCACAGACTTGATAATTAGTCAGTAGTATCAAGTAAGCTGAAGACATCTATTAATCAGAAGTCCTGGCTGATTTTCATCCTTTGGCACAGTACTACAAAATATGTTCTTTCTTTACAAAATTCTTTCATACATGATTACTTGATTTCCACAAAATTATTCCCATGTCTGCTTTATTTCTTTATTCTATGTTACTTGTAGCCCTTTTTTCCCTTCCAGTGTTTTTTGACTGACTGTTAGCAGCCTTCCAAATATTTGTCTGTCTTCCTGAATGAAAACAATTTTTTTTCTCTTCAGTAATTGTATATGTGCCAGTCCCATGCTCTGGCATCTTTTTGTAGTATCTCTTTAGAATATTATAATGTCAGTTATTGTCAGAAACTCATTTTAAGAACCTTGAGCATACTTCTCTCCTGTGAATTATTTAGCCTTAACTAATAAACTTTTAAATTTTTTTTATTCGTGAAGAACTTGTGACCTTAATTGTCTGGGAGCTGATGGCACTTCTTCTTTTTCACTATTTTTAGCTGATAGGTAAATGCTTCCCATGCACTGCTCTTTTACTTGATAAAGCAATCTAGTCACATATATATATATTTGTTTATATGTATGAGCATGCAGATTCTCTTCTGTAGAGTTCTTGTAAAAACCAAAACACACAAAACACAAAAAAATTCTCCAAGCAAAAATCAAACCAAAAATGCACCAACCAAAACTTCCAAAAGGTATGCATGGTTTCCTTTATAAAGTTAGGAGCATCATTATTTTTTATGCAATTTAATGACTACTCTGGCATGACCTGTGCTGTTTATTATATCCTGAGGTAGAGATGTTGAGCCTATCAGTGTCCTCTCTGGAACAGATAGTACTCCAAGTCAAGTCTGTGTTGTATTGCTCTGTTAGTAGGTGTTAAAATACAAGTGATGTTTAGAGGAATTTTAGGGTATGAAGATGAAATTTTAGTTGACAGTGGACTTAAAACCCCATTGAGACTGAAAATCTGTGAGTTTTAAGTACGTATAGTTTGTTTGGATCAGACTATGTATCCAGTTTTCCACAATGGCAGAATGGTTGGTTCAGTGAGCATCACTGCTACATGTAGACTGCCGCCTTTATACATTAAAAAGTGTTTCCAGTGAAAACTTGAGATGCAGAGCTGGCACGGCACTTGTAATGTGTCTTGAAAACTCCTTTGCCTGAGAGCATATACCCTGCTAAACTGGGCCCAAGTCATTATATCCTCACTTATCACTTTTTTTTTCATTTCACATATGTTGCCCAGTCCAGAAGTATGGTGTTTTTCATGTTACAGTACTGTGTATCATGCTTTCTTCCTCAGTGGCTTGTAGGAGATGGTAGTTCTTCAATATAACATGGACAACAACTTTCAACTGTTTTAGCCCATCCAATCACTGTAATTTTCATAGATTATAAAATCACAGTGAAAGCAATACACAGATTGTAACAAATTTCATCTCTTGAATAAATTAGGCTAAAGCTGTAGCATTACCAGCTTGAAAAGTATTTATGTGATGGATTTAATTAGAAAATAAAACCTCCTTAACTTGATCTTTCATAAAGGCATTGTGATTTCTGTTATGATCACACTAGTTTATAGAACCTTGTCTAACATGCTGTATATTTAATTAGACAGTGGCATGGCAGTTCCTCTGACTGTGATTCCTTGACTGGCTGCAAATAGCGTTAAGCAATTAATATATCATTTATGCTTAAAAACTGGTGCCCAAACACGTGTACCTGTCAGGGAACATTTCTTAAATTCCTATGCACTCACACACACCCCACACAATTTACCGGGCAGAAAGCCTACAAGTCCCTCAAGGCATACATTGGTCTTCTAACATGTAGTTCTCATGCTTCAGGAGTCAACTTGTGTTAGTCTTACTGAAATTTTCATGTGTATATCTACTTATAATTTTTATAAGAGAGGATGGAATATACAGCAAATCAAGGTTATATGTTAATCTTCACATTAATATATTTTTGGACTAGGTCACTCATTTGCAAGCAATGAAAAAAGCCATTGCAGAGCTTGACAGCACTATTGCATTTAACATGTCTTTAAGGTCTTAATTTTAATTTCTTAATTTAAGTGTTGTTGGACTCCCTATTCTACTTCTACATATAGAAAGTTGGATATATGGCCTTGTTATGTTAATTATACTCAATGATTTGAAAATGAAAAATAATTTAAAAATTATTTCTGTTATGGGGAAAACATGAATAATGGAGATATATTACTTCTCTTTTCTTTCTTGAGAAAAGTGGGGTAGAAAGAATGTATGTGAAGATTGTTTTATAAACTATTGTCAAGCCTTAGGAAATTGAAGTGATACTGATAATATCACAGTTTTGTCTAATCCCTTCAGGATTTTGACAGTCTTCTTTCTAGATATGCAGTATTTCTAATATGTAGTTTGCAGAAATTCTTATAGAAATTCTTCTTGTCAATTTTCTTTTGTCAGGAAGACCAAGATTAGCAAGATTTTGAAATTAAATTATATAGGAATTTATTCAACTCTTGGGAGCTAACTAACAGATTTTACTCATCCTTTTCTTTTCTAAAGCTTGCAGCAGCATCTGATGTTTTTGTGGAGAACTTTGTCCCTGGGAAGCTGGCTGAAATGGGTCTAGATTATGAAGACATTAAAAAGATTGCTCCTCACATAGTGTACTGTTCAATTACAGGTATTTTATTTTCAATTCTTTATGTTCATTGTTTCCTTTATTTCAGTCAAAATGTTCTAAAAGTCTTGTGGTTGTATGGAAGTATGTTACTTTGATGCCAGTTAGGATAAATTGGGAGTTTGAGTTCAATTAAAAAACAGGCATAGAAAACGTTTGAGGAAGCACCACATCAACAGCTTAGTAGCTGTTCACTGTCATTGCCATGCCAGCCTGACAGGTTTCTATTGATTTCCAAGGAGCCAGGATGGGCTGGCTTCCTTGGATTTTGCTTTAGCTGAAAACTGAGATTTCTTTTTTTAAAAAAAAATTCTCTCCCAGCAGATTTACTGAATCAATTTACATATTGTGTGTTTTAAATCTGATGATCTCAGTGTTTTTACTGCCCTGAAGTATCTCTCTTCAGAATTGTGCAGTTACCTGTTCATGGAAGATTTACATGACTTTTTTGCAGTCTATTGCTTGGTAACTGAAAGAGTAGAAGAGTTGTATGTACTTTATAAAATCAGGGAAGAATGAAAAGGAAGAAGACACATGTATGCAGTTTCTAATATTTGTGTAAAAATTATTTTGAGTCTGAAAAACTGCTTTAAAAAACTCCAACAAAAACCACCCCCCAGAATCTTAATCAAGCATTAAAATGAAAAGTCTAATATTAAAATCCAATTAAATAACAACAGAAGTTACAGATATTTTTAGACTGGTTTAAAATCTTAGTTACAAACTTGCTTTGCCCTTCAATTTCTGCAGAATAAATGGCTTTGGCTTTTTGGTTCCTAGGTATGGATATAATTTAATAGAAATCAAATAGCTTTTTAGTCTTTTGTGATGTATTTATCATATTTGTGTGGCAAGTGTCTGAAAATGTCAAGAGCAGAAAAACAATTATATTTAGGGTTTCCTGAGAATCTTGTTTAAATATCTATTTAGGTTGTTCAGTGGCTAGTTACTCTGATGTTTTTCAAATTTGTTTGTGCTTATAATATCACAACTGGAATTTATAAAGTGGGTTTGCATTTTTTTGTTTGCTTCTTTTGTTTAGTTGCTGTACCCATAATGATGAAAATAATTAAAATTACATCCAAACAATCTGTGTCAGGTACAACATCCTCTCACTTTGTGTCAGATGCCCCAGTCTCTTGATCAACTTTTCACTCTGTGCTTGCCTCAATAAGTCAATGTCTGCCTTGTACTGGGTAGCCCAGAGCTGGGCATAGCACTACAGATGTGGTCTCAACAGTGCTGAGAAGAGGGGAAGGATCTACCTCCTTGACTTGCTTGACACTCTTCCCAGTGCACACAAAATACTGTTTCCTCTGCTACAAGGATGCATACTTTTATGTGTTTTAAGTACTCCCTCAACTGAGGGTAACCCTTGCTGCAGACTTCTCCCCTAGTCTCAGGGACCTAGGACTCCTAAGAGCCATCTTTTTTTTTGGTAAATACTGAAACAAAAAAGCATTAAATGCATCCAATTTCATGGCCTTTGTTCATTTTGCTGTAGGTACATGTCTTCCCTGGTCTTCCATCTTCTGCTGATTTGCTTGCAGAATCCTTTCAAGTTGCCTTTTGTGTCTTTTGCCAAATCCAATTCTAGGTCAGCCTGTGCTTTTCTAACCATATACTTGTATGATCAGATAGCACCTTTATACTTTTAGGTCATTTGCTTCTGCTTTCACTGCTTGGAAGACATGTTGGACAAAAATCACATAATCTTGCTGTTCACAGCTTTTTTGTAATGCATAACTTACAGTAGTGTTCTATAATGGAAAACACATAAGCCTTATTCATAGACTATGACAACTTGAAGCTGAAAGTGTTTGGGAGGTAAGAGCAAAGTGATGTTTGTCAGGCATCCATAAAGCAACTTGAAATCTTAAATTATGCTTGTTTAAGTCTTGGATACTCAACAGGTGATAAGCATGTATCTTTTAGGAATAAAAATATAAGCTCCAGTGCCCTTAAAAAAAATCAGCTCATAAATCCATTGAGTTAAGAGAGTAAATAGCAAAGCCTTAAATCTGAGCATGTGAAAAGAAGCAACCAGACTAGGACCAAATGCACATCTGTGACATGTAGGAAGGGTTTTTTTGCACAGTCAGGCGGAAAACTGATTTAAGAAGAATTCCTAATTGATTTCTAAAATCTCTGTGATGTGAGTCTAGATATTGCAATCCCTAACTATTTTGTGCTGTGGTTGACTTTTCTGCATTCAAATATGCTTGGAGTTTTTGTTTTTTGAGTCTTTTCTGGTAGGTTTTTGGTTTGGTTTGGTTTGGTTTGGTGGTTTTTGTTTTGTTTTGTTTTTTTTCTGTGAAGAGAGATGGGACTCAGGGGTCAGGCAAGTGATAGTGTGGGTCTGTCTGGAGTAAGTCAGTCAACCAGACACAACCACAGCTGTACAAAAAGAAGGATGAGTGATTGTTGTAGGTGACTCCCTTCTGAGCAGAACAGAGGGCCTTGGATACTGACTGGTCTTGTCCCTCAGGGAAATCTGCTGCTTCCTTGGGGCGTAAGTAAGAGCTACTATTAGAAGACTCCTTGGACTGATTCAGCCCTCTGATTATTACCTAATTCTGGGTGTCCAAGTTGGCAGTGGCAACTCCTATGGCATTCAAAAAGGACTTTAGGGCATTGGGATGACTGGTTGAAGGGATAGGGGCAGAGATGGTGTTTCCCTCAATGCTTTCAGTAGAAAGGAGGAATGCTGAAAGAAACATGAGAACCCTGATCAACACATGGCTTAAAGGCTGGTGCCATTGGTGCAATTTTTGCTTTTTGTCTCATGGGGTAGGTTATACAGCACTAGGCTGGCTGCAGGCAAATGAGTCTTGCCTGGCTAAAAGAGTGAAAAGGATGCTAGGCCTGGGAGTTGGCAGGGATGATTGAGAGGGCTTTAAACTTGGTTTGGAGGGGGAAACAGGTAAGACCAGATCATTAGAGATAAGCCTGGGGTGGCATGCCTGTGTCAGGGGTGAAATTGATAGCCCAGCTGAAGTGTATCTACATCAGTATGAGTAACAGGAGGAGCTGGAGGCCATCATGCAGCAGGAAAGCTGTTATGTAGTTGCCATCAAGGAAATGAAATTGGATGAGGCATGTAAATGGAGAGCTGCAATTCATGGCTACAAGCACTTCAGAAGGGACAAGTGAGGAAGGAAAGGTGATGGAGTGGCTCTGTACATTAGGGAGGATTTAAACTGTAGAGAGATAATGATGACAAGGTTGCGTATCTATGGGTAAGAATCAGGGGGAAGGCCAACAAGGCAGACAT
Source organism: Pycnonotus jocosus (assembly GCA_013400435.1). Classification (NCBI taxonomy): domain Eukaryota; kingdom Metazoa; phylum Chordata; class Aves; order Passeriformes; family Pycnonotidae; genus Pycnonotus; species Pycnonotus jocosus. The sequence goes on along the minus strand of VWYP01008564.1, from coordinate 41,847 downwards.
GCTGATGGGAGTCTGTTACAGACAATCCAACCAGGATGAAGGGATGGATGAACTATTCTGTAAGCACCTGGCTGATGTTTCACATTTGCTAGCCCTTGTTCTTAGTGTGGGAGACTAACTTGTGGGATGTCTGCTGCTCCACTCAACACAGTGGAGAGGAGGCAGTCTAGGAGGTTTCTTGAGTGTGTGGAAGAGAACTTCCAGACACAACTGGCAAGTGAGCTTAGCAACAGAGGTGCCTTGCTACACCTGCTTTTTACAAACAGAAAAGAGCTGGTGGGAAATGTGGTGGTCAGGTGACATCTTTGGCACAGTGACCATGATGTAATAGAGTATTCAATTCTTGGTGAGGTAAGAAAGGGATTAACAAAACCTCTACCTTGGACTTCAGGAGGATGGACTTTGGCCTATCCAGGACACTGGTTCAGAGTTCCTTGGGAAACAACCCTTAAAAACAAAGGGGTCCAGAAAGGCTGGACATACTTTAAGAGGGAAATTGTAAAGGCACAGGAGCAGTCTGTCCCTGTGTGCCAAAAGAGAAGCTGTCAGGGAAGAAGACTAGCCTGACTGAATAAGGAGCTTTTGCTGGAACTTAGAGAAAAAGAGTGTATCACCTTAGGAAGAAGTGGCAGCAACTCAGGAAGAGTACAAAGATGTTGTTAGGTCACACAGAAAGAATATTAGAAAGACGAAAGCTCTTCTAGAATTCAATCTGACCACCTCTGTGAAAGATAATAGAAAGTGCTTTTATAAATACATTAACAACAGAAGAATGGCCATGGAAAATTTGCAACCTCTATGGGATGTAAAGAAGAATTTTGCAACCAACCTTATAAGCTGACCACTTAATGCCTCTTTTGCCTCAGTCTTCAACAGAAAAATGGCTTATCAACCAGCTCCCTGAGCTGGCAGACAGGGATGGGGAGCAGAATAGAACCCATGTAATCCATGAGGAATTAGTTTGTGACCTACTGTGCCAGTTAGACACACAAGTACATGGAGCGAGCCGGGTTTTCACCCAAGGGTAGTGAGCAGAAGAGCTCACTAAGCTGCTCTCCATCATTTATCATCAGTCCTGGCTAACTGGGGAGGTCCTAGACCAACGGAGGTTGATCAGCGTGATGCCCATCCACAAGAAGGGCCAGAAAGAGGATTCAGGGAACTACAGGACTGTGAGCCTGACCTTGGTGCCCAGGAAAGCTATGGAACAGATGATTTTGAGTGTATGACATTTTATATGCAGGATTTCCAGGGGATCAGGCCCAGCTAGCCCTGTTTGTGAAAGGCAGGTCGTGTTTGACCAACCTGATCTCCTTTTATGACTGGGTGCCCACCTAGTGGATGGGGGAAAGGCTGTGGATGTTGTCTACCTGGACTTCAACAAAGCCCTTGATGCTGTCTCCCACATCATTCTCCTGCAGGAGCTGGCAGCCCACAGCTTGGACTGATGGCCACTTTCCTGGGTGAAGAACTGGTTGGATGGCTAGGTCCACAGCACGGTGGTGAATGGTGCCACATCCAATTTGTGGCCAGTTATAAGTGGAGTTCCCCAGGGTTCAGTATTGGGGCCAGTGCTATTTAATGGTTATTGATGATGTGGACACGGGGGTTTGGTGTATCTGCAGTAAGTTTGAGGATGACACCAAGTTGGGAGGGAGTTTTGGTCTGCTGGAGGGTAGAAATCTCTGTAGAGGGTTCTGGCCAGGCTGGATTGACGGGCTGAGGCCAGTGGTTTGAGGTTTGGTAAGTTCGAGTACCAGGTTCTTCACTTGGTTTGCAACAACTCCCTGCAGCACTACAGGCTGGGGGAAGTGCAGCTGGAAAGCTGCCCAGCAGAAAGGGACCTGAGCATGCAGATTGACAGCAGCTGAACCTGAGCCAGCAATGTGCCCAGGTAGCCAAGAAGGCCGATGGCGTCCTGGCCTGTATCAAAAATAGTGATTGAACACTGGCTGGTTCAGCACCTGCTCACATTTTCTGTTTGTGGTTACAGTGACAGTAGCCATTACCCTATTATGGATTAAGGTTTTTGCCAGATTCTTGAAGTGGTTCAGATGCTGGAGGGCTGCACTCCTTGTGATACTGTATTTGTGAATTTGTGTTAGGAATTACTGTTTTGTACTGCTTGATGTGAGCCAGATCAGGCTGGACTTTCTTGAGAATATATCACATTGGTCATGTGGCCATGAATGGTTCCTGTGTGCCATCTTTAATACAACAACAATTGTATGTATTTCATTATTTCTCTTTCTGGTACATAAATTATCATGGAGATGTTATCTGCTTACTTTTCGTTTATTATTTACTTTGCCCTTCTTGCTCTGTGGTATCACCATGAAGTCTAATCCCAGTTCCAGTAGAATATGTTCCTTCTATCCTCCTTTTCTCATCAGTTCTGATGGCCAACAAATAACACTAAAAAAGAGAGAGCCATGACAAAAAGGTCTCCTATTCTTTCAAGTATTCATTTAAAAGAACAGAAGTTCTTGGTGTTTTAAGAAAGCAACTGTAATTTGTGGGTTTTTTAGTGTAGCAAAACAAACCTGCTTCCTTTTTTGGTTTTGTGTTTAAGAACAGCTGAAACATTCTGTGAGAAATTTTGAAAACATTCAGACTTCTCATTCTTATACAACTTAAAATTCAAGATTGAACTCCATTAAATAAAATACTTTTTGTTAATGAAACATATATGGAGGTAACTGCTTCTGGTGAATAGTCATGTATTGTAGCAGAATATAAAATCTAGGGGATACATTTCTTAGAAATCAGAAAATATGCTACTTACAACTTAAACAGTATTGAATCATTGTTCTTTAATACAGGCTTAATTTTTGTGTGGAGTTGCCTCTCTAATTTTTTGGACAATTGCAAATAGTAAAATTATATACAGTGATAGTAAAATGAAATATAGTGTATTTTTTTCAGTAAGTCCAGGATCATACGTAAGTGAAGAGTTTAGACATAGGTATGCCAGATGCTGTCTCTTTTATGGCATTTTGGAAGTTGTGATTTGCAAACTGAGTTTCTTATCTGAACAGCTCTGATTGAATCTATACAGTTTTGCAGTGAGTGCTGCAGGGTTTTGAAGATATCCAGGATATTTCCCAATGTTCCTGCTGCTTTGAGTGCACTTAAGCTCCAAATTGCCTGTTCTCATTCACAAGCTGGCTTTGCTTGGCTGGAACTAGTTTAAATATATTTTAATAGTTCTGTGGTTGAGATTGGTTTAAGTTCTGGAAAATTGGATGGTTAAAGAAAATCTTGTACAGGTCACAAGGGAGTGACCATTTCTGTATGGTCTGCATGACGTTCTCACTAGGAAAGTCGCAGCTTATTCCTGGACGGGAGGGGGCACTGTTTAAAAGGACAAGATGGTTTCCAAATCAAACTCCCCCCCCAACCTTTTTTTTTTTTTTTTTTTTTTTTTTTTTTTTTATAACCTCTTAGGGTGGTGTGTT
>VWYP01008564.1:0-36140 GCA_013400435.1 Pycnonotus jocosus | reverse complement strand
AAAAAAAAAAGGCAAAACAATTTGGGAGAAAGAAAAGGAAAAAAAAAGGAGGATTAAAAAAACCACCTGCAACCTGCATTGCAACATATCTGGTTGAATCAAATAGCCAATTCAAGCAGGATGATGTCCAGAATAAATTGAAATTTAACAGTATTAACCTATCATTATAGTTATAACTGACTTTTAAGTATATTAAAAGCTGCAAAAATTTGGAGAATGTGTTATTTAAGGTATTTGGAAAGTGTGAAAATGAGTATGGAGTATTTGGTACCAGTATTCAGTAAAATATATTTATGGAGTATTTTTCAAGAAATATATTGTTTTCTATTAATGGAAAATAATGCATTGTCTGATGTGTAAAAGAGGCATTGTCAGAACAAACTGGGTATCGTGCTTCCAGTAGTTCTGAATGTGTTTTAAGAATAAGGATAGAGGTCTGGAAAATTGTGAACGTTATACAGCTTTTAAGCAAACACAAAAATCACAAGTTTGCAAGCCTTGAGGTTTGAACTTAAGTGCTCACAATGATTGAATAAAGCATTTGGAAGGGAAAAATATGAAGCATTTACTTGGGCTTGATTTGATAAAAATAGAGCCTTCCACCATTGGAAAAGAAAATTAGGCTTCTCTAATCTGTTAGCTTTTGCATTATGTAGTTGAAAGATGGACGGATTAAAGAGTTGATCTACCATTTTATTGATACTTTGAATTTATCTGCATGGCAGTTAAAAGAAGTTTATCAGGGTCTAGAGAAAAAATAGTCTGAGACAATTTTTTGACAAGTTAATTAGGAGATACACAAATTATTTTAAAGACAATATAATTGTTTTTCTATGTAAGGCTAATAAAATTTTTGCTATATATTTTGACCGTAGTAAAGTTTTTTGACACTTTTGAGTAGTGCTGTCATAGAAAAGCTAGGAAAATGTGATGCACAAGAAATAAAACTTGGTACAAGAGGGATCAGAAGCTCTCTCATAGCTTACTATAAATGCTTCATGACTTAATGGAAGAAAATGCTTCAGAACTGATGTTGCTGGATTTTTTTTTTTTTTTGGCTTAATATAGCTGATGTGTTACAGTGTGGATGAATCCAAAATTCTGATGCCATCATGTGACACTGGGGGCTTGTGGGCTTTCGATTTGAGAGACAGGAAAAATCTGGAGGTGATTTACAGGTTAAAGGCATAACTTCCCTTAGAGCCTTATACTGTCCTTTAGAGTATTTTCTGAGGGTCTGGCCAAGTGTCAGAAGAGTCATGGAGGGCTGGCTTCTGCTCAGTTTTTCTTACTGAAAATGGAATTCAACTGGAATTAGAACCCTTCCTAACAGTCTCTGTGTCAACACAGCCCCATGCACAGTCATGTGATGAAGTCCTAATGTAAAAGATCCATTTTTAGTGGCCTGAGAGCTCTATGCAGCTCTTAAAATCCACCAAGCTGAAGGGAGTCAACTTATATAGCAGAATTAGAATTAAAAATTACCTTGACCAAGTTGTTCACATAAATAAAGGAGGAAGGGTAGAATTAAAGATTGGAACAAATACAATGTACCATGCTTAATCAAAAATAATCAAGTAATTTTAATATATTGATGGGGAACACTGGGTTAGAAGAGGGTTCTCAGAAGACTTGATTGTAAGGATGGGGAATGATCAAAGTTAAACATGAGTCAGTGATGATGTCATTAGATGAAAGACTAGTGTCATATGGGATTATATAAGAATGAATACTGCCTAAAGGATCCTGCTCCACATTGGTAAGGTTGGAAGGTGAAGTCTACTTCTGGGTACCACATTTCAAAAACTATGTGGAAAACTGAAGAGAGTTGAGAGAACATTCTATAAGTAAAAAACATTGTCTATGAAAGGTAGCTTGGAAAATCATGTTTTTTCTTCAAAAAATGCTGCTATGATCAGAAGGAGGTACTGTGGTTGGCCATGTAGCCATCTCTTTCTAAAACATTCTGTACATTTTCACACAGCAGTTCTGAAATGAAGGTTCTGATAGTATGTAAAAGCATCAAAAATCCTTAGCTTAATGCATAGAATTAGCCAAAATGCTACTAGGAATTAAATGAATGAATATGTTCAAAAATGAGTGTGTTCAAAAAAAGAAAACTCAAGAAAAGGTTTTTGGAGACAGTAATTAAAATACGCATTCAAACTTGATAGCTGGAGAAGTGGATTGTCTCTGTTTTCAGACATTTAAGTAACTGGGACTACATGAGCAGCATACAGAATAAAAAATTATATGGATATTGAATACTTTGGTGCTCTTCTGCACTGCACCAATATGCTGCTTTGTAATTCTCAGTGTAAACTGCATGTTTGTGCACATTGGTAACTGGTTCCTTGTGCACTAAAGAACTAGCTTTACTGCATAAAGCAGGAGCTATAAGAATTTATTATGCATCTCATGAGTAATTACTCTGATACCTGGCCATCAATATATGAGCAAATGGACTGAGGCTTTTAGAACTGTATTAATTCTAAATATGAATTTCTGCAAGAATTGGGAACAGTTTTAACATATATAACACAAGTGTTAGATATTGTAAAAGCCATAGCCTCATAAAGAAGTTGTTTGACTGAAAATTTGCTTGATGTAAATCAAAGACAAGGAGCTGGTTCCCTTTATGCTTCCAGACAGTGGGACAGTTTTTAAAGTATGACTTCTTTCTTCCCACCTTCACCATATGAATAAAGCCGCTAAAGAAACTGATGAGATAATTTTAATCTCTATTTGTATTATACAGTGTTTGCAAGCAGAATTTTATAATTTAGTATTTTTTAAAACCTTAATGTGGAAGAAGGTAGAGTATAGTGTTATCTCATAAGTTCAAGATACCTGATTTCTTTCTAAACATCTAAACAGATTTGTTCCTTGGCCTGAAAAATGAATCCTATACCATTTGAGTATTTAAATTGTGTCAATTTTTCCTTTTGGCTGAGCCATCAAACTAGAAAACTTCAGTGTAAAGAGGCAAAGTGGTTGCTTATGTGGGTGAATTAATTGGCAGAAATGCACATGTCCAAATACTAATTCAATGCTGTCAAAAAGTACTTTTTCACTACAACTTAGAAAAAAAAAATGAAGTCACTTGGTCTTGTGAATGAAGAAATAGTTCTTGTTTCTAAGAAGGGAATCAATCACCACAGCAGTGCATTGGTGTATCAGTGGTGGTTTGAGGTGGTACATAGTTCTGCTAGGTAAATTCCCTGAGAGAAGTACATGGATCTGTTTATGTGGCTTCTTTTCTTTACAAAAGGGAACTTTTGAGGTCAGTCTGAGCACATTTACATCACTTAATAGTGTTGTGTAGAAACAAAACCAAGAGCTCTCTCTAAACCAGCGTGGTAGATTGGGCCTCAAGTATTATAGCTGCATTGCTTTTGTGGCTGAACTGATCGAGCCATTTATCATGGTTTAGCAATATGTAGTGTTGATTTACTCTCAGTACTTTTTTAGGATCAAAAGATAATTTGTGTACCTGCAAAACTTTAGGAAAGAAACTCTGGAAATAGGTGTCCATTGATTTAAAGTGAGGCACCACTGTAGTTGATGCTTCTGAAAATAGCCTTAAGTGTCATGTTTTAAGGACTTACTTCATTTTGGTAGTACGTGTTTAGAAAGTTTTGTACCTCTCTGTCTTGTAGAAGGTAACCTGTGCAGTCCCAAACCTCCATGTGCTTGGCACAAGACCCATTCCGAAACAGTCTGATGCCTTAGGCTTGGCACTTTGTGGCCAGCTTTTCTTCCCGGGGTAAAGTATTCAGTATGTGGAGTATAAACTGCAACCCCAAACACATGAAATTTAATTTTTGTAAATGTTATTTATATATAAAATAAAGCAAATATTGTTGCAGCCCTCCACAGTCGACTGCTTTATTCAGAATTAAATGAGGAGGACCAATGGGAGCTTTTAATTTCTATTCTTAGCTCATGGTGCCAATTACTATTCTGCTGAAACACAGCTACACAAAGAGGGTGTACTTTCTGATGGTGCATAAATGTTGAGGTTTGAAAGCAAAACACGTGAGAGGCTCTGAGTCAGAAATACAATTTAATAAGAAGAAAAGAAAGTAAAATAAAATAAAAATAAAATGCAGTAATACAAAAGACCACTGACAGAGTCAGAATACAACCTGAGCAGGGTGATGGAAGCAGTTCCAGATGAGGTGGTCTTCCTGATGCAGTGATTCCATAGAAAAGGTCCGGTAGCTTTAGTCCTCTGGAAAAATGCAGTGGGCAAATGCTGCTGCCAATGTCCCAAAAACCCTAGATTATATCTAGTTGTGAATGCTTGGTTCTTCCCCCTGGGCGGAGCATTTTACAATGGAATGATGAGTTATGAAGAAGGGTCCTGGAGAGCATGATAACTCTTGGAGGGTGTTATCTATGAGTCGTTAACAGCAAATCGACTAGAGGGAGGGGCAGTGCTTGAGAAGCCATTAACAAAGAATGGCTCAGGGAGAAGGGACCTGGAGAGATACTGCTCCAACATTTGGATTCAACAGTTCATGGAGGTGGTGATAGAATACATTGTGCAAGTCTATACTACAACCTAGGACAATAAAGAATTTGATATTAATTTATGCTGCTTCTTCTTTTTGAAGATCTCCTAAATATTTCCAGCTGTTTTGTATCAAAGGTGATCCATGTACAAGGAGGTGTTTACCTCATGCTTTTCTAGACAAAACCAAAAAGCATTAAATAGGTCTGTTAGACCTATGGCTATTTTTTCTCTTTACTGGGATTAGTAATGTGTGGTATTTCTTAATAAAGAGTTGGTTTATTTTGTGTTGATATCTACTTTTACTGAAAAAAAATCCTAATGATTATGCTGAAGACTGAGAAACAATGACTCTACTGCTAATCAGACTTGCAAACAGATGACAAATAATGGGACTATTTGAATTACTTCTGCTTTTATTGTTCACATAGTTTTCATATTTCTTTTTAAGATCCATATATTTTAAAAGCTTAATTCATAGGATTTGAATTTTTTGGGACTGTGTGTTAAAGGTATTGTAATGTTTTTCAAAATATTCAGTTTTCTTTTTGGTTTATTTTTTTGCTTGTGTTGTGATTAGGTAAGTTTGAAGAGTCTGCCCACCTAAAGTGCCTCAAAATTGCAAAGGTTTTCTGTGTATCTTACCTCTCAGCTCTCGATTTGGGAAATTTTGATTAACTTTGTCTATGTAATCAGGAAGACTATCAGCTGTAAATTGTTGGAACCTGGATAGGACTCAAGAGTAGTATTAGGCTTATCCTCTTCACCTTGTCATCTATCTTTCTCCATTTCTGTAGACAAAACATGCAGCTAGCTGGTCTTGAGTCTCCATTTGTTTTCATATTTCTGTGCTGCTCTATGCTTAAACACCTTTAAGTACATGTTTAGAGTCCCTTTGGACAACAGGGGTTGCCAAGAGGTTGCAGAATAAAATGTGAACAAGCAAGATTTGACTGTGGTGTGTTGCAGAGCAATTAAGCTTGATAGCTCTTAATTGGAGAAGAAACAAAATGGACTTGACTTTGGAGGTTTTATGCTTTTCTAATGGTGATTGCAACAATGTTTTTTAACCTGTAACATACACAAAAATGTGCATTCGTTTCTAGAGTGACTGAAATATAAGTACTACAAAGCTGCATTTTTTGGATGTTTTACCATAAAACCAAACTTCAAGATATCTCCTTCCATGGGATTAAGTAGTTATGCTGTGTCAAGATGCAGAACCAAATGTTAGTTTTTCTACTTAAAGCACATTCCTGTTGCTGGTGGGTTTATGTTTTTCTCTACTGCTTGCAAAATTAGCATAGGGTGAAACAAGTCTGTTCAAAAGTGGATTCTGTAAAATTCAGCTGGTTGACAAACTTTTTGGAACTGAATAAGAGGCTGTTTTCTATACAACAAACTTCTGTCAGCACAGCTGTGCTGGACAGGATTGTGAAGAGGTGCTAATGCTGACTGGTTTAGTTGTTTTGGCAGAAGCCATTAGCAAATACTTTATTATATTGACAAAAGTTTTCTTTTGCTGATAAAATTGTTCTTCTTGGAGCTGTTTGTCTGTAAATGGTTTTGCATTTAGTATGAAGTGCAATTTGGTCTGGAAAGCTGCATTTGCCCTATATTTGCAGGGTTTTGGCAGTACTTCTAAAATAATAAAAGGGCTCTGGTTTTGACACAGACCAAAGTTTTGAAATGTGTCAGTAACACAAGCAAGTATGAGAAGAGTGGAGACTGAGAGGTGGCAAACTGAAAAATGAGTTACTGAGAAATATATGGGAGCTGACAGAATCCCTTTTCTGTTGGTTGGATTGATATTCTTGCAGGATTCAGATTTGTTATACACTTTCAGAAGGGTAGATGTTTTAGCTGAGTGACACTAAGTCTTTGACTTTTTGCTGCTTCTGTTGTCAACACACCAGCAGCAGCTAGACTGCATTGATTTTTTTTTTTTTTGCCCCTGTTTGATTGAGCTACTCTTTTGTACTGGCATTTAACATCCTAGCATGAGGGCTTAGCTGTTTTTTCCACTATTATTTTTTCAGTCACACATAGCCTGAATGTCCAAAATACTATGAGTTTAGGAACAAGAAACAGTTGAAAATGAGTGCTTTTCTTAAACTTTGTGTTCCCATTCTTTGTTCAATATGAAGCATATAAAAAGTTTAATGAACCAGTCATAATTCTTCCTTGCTTTAATATTAAATATTGACTTTCAGCAGTGCATGAAATTAATGTTTTTCTTATGCCTTCTCACTCTATTGCTTGTTCTTCCATCTAAGTAGCCCCCAACTGATAAAAACAAGGCAAGGAGAGCTTCTTCTCCCTTTAAAAAGCCTTTATTAAAATCAGCTCTTTATTAGGATCAGCTATGGGGGGGTAAGCTCGAGGCAGCTGCGCACATCGCCCGATGGACAGCACAGAGGAGGAGAGATTCAGCTTTGCCAAGTGGCAGAGCTGGGGCTTCTGTCCTCACGAGAGTCCTTGGGAAATTCCGATTTGTCTATCGAAGTCTGGGGTGGTCACCTTGGGAGAGCTCTATTGAAGTTATGGTGACTAGACACGAAGCCTCAGCCGGTAGCCTGATGTTCTCTGTGCTCACTGATGTGGTTTGGAGTCTTGCTTGAGTGGTAGTTTGTCCGTTTTCGGGGTTTTGGGGTGTAAATCCACTTCCCATGGACCCTTGGGTCCAGGGGGCTCTGTTTCTATTTCCATATGCAGCAGTAGCTGAGGCAGATACTTGATACCCACCCTTAACACAGGAGTTACAAAGAACTGGGTAATTATCATTTGAACTAGAGAACATTTAGGAGAACACTTAACAACATTACCATCCCAATACACATGGGGTAACAGTATTTAACAGGTTAACTGAAAAGCTACTTCTAAAGTAAATTCAGGGACTTTTATTTCTTACATTCTGTATAAAATTGAAAATTTCAGAATTTTGGACTCTGTCCTAATGAAGAATACAATATCTGACAGAGAGCCTGTGAGTTGTAAGATTTAACTCTGGGTTAATTTACAGTGAATGAAACCAGATTAGACATTGAAAATCCTGGATATGAACAGCAAAGTACAACTCTGAGGACACTTACTGATGGTTTAATATTTATTTTTCAGTAGCTATTATGCTTGGGCTGGTGCCTAGCTAAGTTAACAGAAATAAAGCTGGAAGATTTTAGGCATCTTAAGAAGCTACTCAGCAGGCTTTTGTAAAGCAGTATTTATTGTGTTTGAGTTGTAATACTCCAAAGAGAAGACTTTGATAATGAAAAGATCATGAAATATTTTGTTATTACTAAAGATTTCTCTGCTTGTTTCCAACTGATTTATTTTTCAGGGAATCTTCTGTCTAATAGCATTCTTATCTGCTTTATCTTGTTTTGTTAATAATTTTTCCTTGCCTGATGGACTTTCTTCATGAAGATTGCAGAAATTTTTCTCTATTTGGTCTGTTTCATTGTTTCAAATGGTGAGATTTTATGATTTCACCAAAGAAGCAAGTATAAGTAATTAAAATGGTGAAAAGATCCAGTGTCTTTGTTGTGCCCTTTCACGGTATTGTCTGTGGGTGTTGTTGGATTTGTAGGAAGACTGTAAGTTGCTGCTGTTGACCTGAAAATGTTTTCCAAGTAAGCATATGGTTTTCATTACTTGTGTTTTTAGAATACTGTTATAAAATAAAACACTGTCAGTAGCTAGCAAAGAGAAAGAAAACAGTCTTGGGTGTAGAAGACACAAACTATTGAAAAATAGCCTGGTTTTTATCATTTTTAGAAACCAAAATATTGTCAGTATCTGGCACTTTTCCATGTACCTGATCATTAACAGCATTTTGCATCCCAGTGTTTCTGCCAACAGCTAAACCCATTGATCTGTGAGTTGTCTGGTAGAGAAAACTTCGACACAGAAAGTAGCGAATGTTACTATGAAGTAAGGATGTAATGAGAATAGGTTTATGGATAACAGTCTTCTTATAAGTAAAAGCTCTTGAAAACAGAAAAGAATAATCTGTTATACATAGGGCAAGAAGTAACTCTTAAAATATCTGCAAAAAAAGATTCCTATTAAACATTTAGAAAAGCTTTCTAACAGAGAGGATGGCTTTCTTTTCCAGTAGAGTCCTTGTGGGTATTGCAAAGTCAGGATAAGCATACCAAGTGCCGCAGAGATTGTGTCTTACAGTGACCTGACCACCATTTCAAGAGGAAAATAGAGGGCCTAAATTTTGCAACTTTCTAAAGAGATTGCATCTCCCAAGATTATTTTATGGAACTGCAACTACAAGTTGCTTATTCATATAAAACATATATGAAACCAAATATGAACATATAAAACATATAAAATCTCTTCTTTCTACAATAAGAAGGGGTGCTATATATCATTTGCCTGCTCAGGACATATAATATATGATTGCTTGTCAATTTCTTTTATTTCTGTCAAATTAAAATAATGACCTTAAAATATATGGGAATGAATTTATTATTGAATTGAATTTCTTTTAAGATTAAAACTGAAAAGAGTAAATATCTTTATTTCCAGACAAAAAATGTATTTTATCACATCTATTCTGTTGACGTATTTTGTATGTGTAGACTAAAGAGAACTAAAATCAGGCTCAAAAAATATCACTGAAGTTCTTGAAAGGGTTGAAATGACAGCCTGGAATTCTAAGACTATGTTGCATTCCATATGACTTAATCCTCCTTGGGAGTTAAACTTTATAGATTTGTTTTTAAAATTTTTGAGGAAATTTTTGGAAAGTTTAAAAAACAATTTTGTACTGATTTTGAGTTCTTTTGATGCTCTTTTCCAACTTCTGCCCCTGAGGCATTATGTATTTGATCTTTGAGGGAGAAGTCAGGGTCATGGTATATATTCTCAGCCAGGGACATGCAACCTCCCGGGGAAGTGTTTGGTCTAGGTCACCTCCTTCACTGGACACTGCTGCACAGGTTTGTCAGTCAATATAACTATGTACAGTCACAGCAAATGGATGTCTGTTCAGGTAATATTGACTTTAGAATGTACATCACCTGTTTCAGATGAGAAATTGTTATGTAATTAAGTAATTACCTTACATTTCTCTCATGGGGTTATATATAATCATGTCCTTATCATAAGACTTCTCTGAGGCTATCCTAACACTACACTGCTTGGCCATAGCATCACAAATATTCATGCACCTTATGGGTACTTCTTAATTTTACAAGTTTTTTTCCACTATAAGAAGTAGTAAGATTATTAATATCTGTTGAGCTGAAATGTGATGTCTTTCTGTTGACTCCTGACTGGTTTCCAGATTAGCTAGATATTTCTCACAAGTATTTGCTCCCTTACCTTATGTTGGGGGTTAGATTTCTTTTTTCTTTTTCTTCTCACTCATAGAATTTTTCCCCATACGTTGCTAGGGAACTAATTACTGGGTACTTATGGGTACTCAGGCACAACAAAACGGGTAAGAGGAGGAGCTGGCTACCCCTTTTGTCTCTCTGGGAGTGCCTCTCAAAGGGGGAGGCAACAGGAGTTCTTTGTGGCAGATAAAAGACAGAGTGGGAGGCAGTTACGCTACGTCTTGCTCTCTCTGGAGAGGACACAGCTGGGCTGGTTTCTTTCTTCTTGCTGCGGGAGAAGTTCCACTGTCACCAGAAAACATCCAGTCCTGAGAAAATCTACCATCTCTGCTTGGTGTGACCTGCACCTCCCCTCTGCCTGCTGGGGACATCCAGCCTCCTGCCTGCAGGGGCACCAAGACCAAACTGCCCTGGGTTTTGGGAGGCAAGGCTTTCAAGATTCTTGGTACTGGTTTGTTATTAATGTTGTAGTTGTTGAATTTTTTTTTTATTTGTTTGCTTTGTTGTACATACTAGTAAAGAGCTGCTATTTCCTATTCCCATAACTCTGCCTGAAAAAAAGCCCCTTTTAATTTTTTTTTTCTAGATTATATTAATTTGGAGGGAGGGGATTTGAATTGTTCAGATACCTGTCTTTTAAATCAAGACACCTTAGTTGTAATAGCGTGGCAGAGTTGGATGGGTAGAGCAGTCTTAGCAAAGTATGTAAGGACACACAGAGGTTAGGACAGACAGCTTGCCTCAATATTTTACTAATTTCTGTGCAAATTTTGCAGCCTAGATGTTCTGGGGAAATGCCATTGCTACACTGCTGGGAGTAATTCACTTCACTATTTTAATATTAGTTTTCACTATATAAATATTTGTAGTCCTAATATCAGCTGTATCTGTACCAAGCATGGAACAAGGAGTGATTTGTTACTTTTTAAGTGTGTTCAGCTGGGAATATTTGTGTAAACCCGGAACAGTGATGGGGAATTTGGGTGTCTATCAGCCTCCTTTAAGGTGAGGAGTAAAGTTTGAGTACCTAATTTCAATGTCATCAAAAAGCTTTTAATTGAAATTTTGTTTTTGGAAATGGTCATCATGACACATTTAATTTCTTAGGGCATGTAGAAGAGTGACCCCACTTGGACTGGGAAGCTGCTTCTGCCTTGAAATTCAGAGTGACAACCTAAACTTTCACTGACTTAGTGAAAGAAAGTGATAGCATCTCTTGAGTAATTACCGTTTGAGCTGTGGAGGGAAGGACTACTTTCTTGTAACGTATATTTGGTATGTTATAAAGCTAGAAAATATGGCCTGGAAGTTTGCAGGCTGATTAAAAGCCTTTTGAAAACCAAACTTGTGTTGTTTGAAATGGCCTGTGGCTGTGTCCCAGAAGTGTGGTTGATGCCTTAAGAGGAGTTGTGTGAGGCTGGCTATTCAGATCACATGAAAATTGAATGGAGTTGAACAACTGGCAGAGGGTATTGTTTGTCCTCTTCTAGTCTTTCAGTAGCTAAATCTTAGCATAGAGTTTTGTGTTTGATTTAACAACTTTGTTTTATCTATGCCTTCCAACTTATAACACCTGATTTTGTTCAAAAGATGGTTAGAATGTCTAAATCAGCATGTGTAAAAGCAATAAATATTGTATGCATTTGCAATCGTCAGTTGGGAAATGAAATGTTTTTATCAGATTGGTCAGATTTTATGCTTGCTGACTTAAGGCTTATTTTTTTTTTGACGTCCTTTCATCTCTCTTGACAGTTTGCTCTGACTTCACCTTTTTTGTATCTGTTCTGATCTCCTGTAAGCCTGCCTATTCAGGAAGTTGTGCTTCCTTTCCTTCTGACCAACACATGGCAAGCATTTTCCAAAAGTCGTTACTCATTTTGCTAACGCATTTGGCAGCTCTGACACTGCAAAGTTTCATATAATGTGTCTGTTAGACTTTGGCCTTTGTCATTGCAGAGAATTGCTTGTTTCTTTTGCTTGTTTCATTAATCTTTATTAAGTAAAGATGTAAACTCCCTTTAATTGAATATTTTCTTTTGGCAGTAGAACAAGTCAAAAGGTGTTTCTCATTAATTTGTTATTCAGCAGGGATAGCCATCTATCTGGATTGAATTTGTGACAATGTTTAGTTCCTATTTGTAGAAATGCCTATGCTGAACATATTTTTCTATGTTTTGCTCAGAATATCCTATACAGCCTGGCTTTGTAATGTCATTTGTCATCTGGGAATTGAACTACAGGGACTTGGTCTGTGTTGACAACATGCCTCCATGTTGGTTTTCCCTATCCTTTTAGTACAATGTGTTTTATATTTGGCCTTATAAAGTTTTATCATGCTATCAAATCATGAAGAAGTGCAGAAATTATGGCTTTTGGTTTTCTCTTGCATGTGATACAAATATTTTGAACATAGGTCATAATGAGAAATGCTGACCTTTCTTTTTATGACACAGAAAATCATACTCAGGCTGTCCTGTAGATTTAATTATGAGGCCATCATTAGCTTGAAAGCACATCATATTGAAGAAGTGAGAATAGCAATTTCAGGTGTCAAATGAGTTTTGATTCCCCCTTTCCTGTTTCTGTGCATTTAGTAATTTTGTGAGATTTACTTTACTTCTTTCTCTGTTGTTTTTTTTTTTTTTTTTTAAGGTGCAAAATGTTTGTGACCCACTATCCTGGGCTGTTAAATTTCATAAAATACAAATCAAATGCACAACAAGCTGAGAAATGTAGAAACATTTTTTTAATCTTCATAAAAATCCAAAATGAATCTAAACTAACCTATGTATAAATACTTCTATTAGGGTGATTGTCCCTAAAGTGATGATATTGCCTGTTTATCTCAGATGCTTTCAGGCAGCTCCTAGCCAAAATGAATTGTTTTAGGCATGTTAAGAATTCTGTCATTGTATCATCAGTAACTCACAGGCAAGGAAATAGGGTGTCCAAATGTGTGTTCTGTACACATCAGCATAGAATCTACAGATACCTGAAACTTTGTCTGGTATAAGGTTGTTTAACTGGTTTGCCTGCTTTCTAAAAAATGATGGAGAATGTCTGCCATAAATGTATCTAAAAATCCCACTGTCATCTGGCAAAAATGAAATTAAGCTGTGTTGTAGCTGACATGGTATTAGAAAGCTAAACCTGTAAGGACATATTAGTCTTTTTTTCTAACAGAGTTCTTTCTGGAAACAGGTTTGGGTTGAGAGATTTTTTGCTAGCATTTTTTAATTTAGTGTGATTTTTTTTAATATTTGGCAATTTTGGTAGTAACACTTTTGTGCAATCCGGCAACTTTTACTGTTATTACTTTTCTCGTAATCTTCAGTCTGACCTTTCTCGCTTCATAATATTTATTTCTGTGTCTCAGTACAGAATCATTTAGAGCAGATTGTAAAGCAAATTATGTCTCTCTTATGTGATAAATATATTGACCATTTTAAAGTGAATAAACTTTAGTTTAAAGTGAATAAACAGTAGTTTGTTATGACATGTTATTTTTTTCCCAAACTTTTGTGCCATATGATGCCTGAAAGAATTATAATTTTTCTTGTGCTATGTTCCAGACGTTGAGTGCTGTCACATGGCTCCTGCACACCAAGCCCAGAAGTATAAGCTTTGTTGTGTTATAAGTAACTTCCATGTTTCAGAATAATTGGCCCCCTTTCATAATGGAAGAATCTCCCACCAACCCTAGAAAAGTAGCTGAGATTTATTTCCCATTGGAGAATGGTGGTGTTTTTTGTGGGTTTTTTATGTTGTTGTTTATTTGTTTTTGTTTGTTTTTTTTTTTTTTTTAATATGTGTGTCTGATTTAACTAGAAAAATCTGAGAGAAAGAAATACTTTTAGTCTTTCCATTTTTCAGGAATTGTGGTGTATTAATACCAATGTAATTTAATTGGATAATACTAGAAATCTCACTCTTAGATTTAATTGGAATGTGTATATATTGCCAGTATTCACAGGAAATTTATATGCTTCAATTAGTTTTACAAAATAAACCTTTAGTCAGCTGCATAAAGTTACTTCTGCAATTAGTGTCTTGCATAAAGTTACTTCTGCAATGCTCCCAGCTAGTGATGATTATAGTGCTATTATAATTTACTGTTTATCTTGACATGATTATTTTTCGGTTTTGCTAGAGAAATATTTTTAGGTACCGTAAGTCTTCTCTTGTTGCTCCATATCAAAGGTCATCAAACAGCTGGAGACATTTTAGAACAACTGTGAGCTGCATTATTATGTATTAGCCACCTTATTTTATAAAACTTGGTCATATTTACCAAAATATCAAAAGAAAAGTAGATGCAGAAACAGAGAGATATGGATTTTTTTTAATGTCACATTAAGCATGCCTCATTTTGAATATTCATACATTATGTAATTAGACTAACAAAGTGTGATAGTAGACATCTTGGCTCAGAAAATTCTTTAAAATTTTCATGTGCAAATTTATCTTTACTGGTTCTATTTAGCATCCTCTGTTTTTCAGGACTTTCCAGTTGGTTAAAGTCTCTTTCTTCCTTCTCGTTTGAGCTAAGGATACAGGATTGCTGGTGGAAAGCTGTGGCATTTGCTTTGTATGCCTCTGGTAAAGGCCCAAGTTTCCCTTAAGCTGACACAAAGTCCTTTCATACTTCTCATATGCAGTAATTTTTCCTGCTCGGAAAAATCTTCAAAGGGTAATGGTTTCTACACTTTTTTATATAGGAGATAGACTTGGCTGCAGGGTCAGAACAGGAAGATTTAGGTGTGACTATGCTGGATAAGCAAATAGTCCTTTAGTGGTTGTAATCAGTGGCACAGGGTCTAGCAGGAGGCCTGTCACAAATGGTGTCCCCAAGGTTCAGTACTGGGGCCAGTATTGTTTAACTTGTTCACCAGTGACTTGGGTGAAGGGGGAGATGCCTCCTCAGCAAGTTCACTGGTGACACAAAGCTGGGAGGAGTGACAGGTACCACAGAGGGCTTCAAAGTGGTCTTCAAAAGGGTCTTGAGAGGGATGGGAGAGAAGAACTTGAAGATGGAGAGATGGGCAGAAGGCAGTGCCTGAAATTCAACGAAGGCAATTTCAGGGTCCTGCTCCTGGGGAAGAATCACCCCCTGCACCAGTACAGGCTGGAGGCCAAACTGCTGGCAAATAGCTCTGCGGAGAAGGACCCGTGGGTGCTGGTGGACAACGAGCTGTCCATGAGCCAGCAGTGCCCTTGTGGCCAAGAAGGCAAAAGGTATCCTCGGGTGCATAAAGATAGATATTTGCCAGCAGGTCAGTGGAGGTGATCCTGCCCCTCTACTCAGCCCTGATGAGGTCACATCTGAAATGATGTGTCTGGTTCTGGGCTCCTCAGAAACAGTGACATGGAGCTCCTGGAGTGGGTCTGTTGGAGGGCTATAAAGGTGATTAAGGGACTGGACCATTTCTCTTACAAGGACAGGTTCTGGGAACTGGGCCTGTTCAGACTCAGGAAGAAACAATTGAGAGGGGACTTCATCAATGTCTCTAAGCACCTTAAAGGGAGGATGCCAAGTGGATGCAGCCAGGCTCTTGCTGGTGTCAAGCAACAGGAATGAGGCAATGGGAAGAAATTGATACACAGGAAGTTCCCCCTGAATATGAGGAACAAGTTCTTTACTGTGCTGGTGACCAACCACTGGAAAAAATTGCCCAGAAAGGGTGTTGAGTCTACCTCACTGCAGATACTCAAAAACCATCTGGATGCAATCCAGTGCCATATGCTTTAGGATGACCCTGCTTGAGCAGGGAGGTTGGACTAGATGACCCACTGTGGTCCCTGCCAACCCCACCCATACTGTGATTCTGTGTGATTCTCTATTTCTGGCAATTTCGAAAGCTTGCTATGCAGATTAAATTATGCTTTGACAATAAGGATTTTTAGGAAGCACTTGGAGATCTAACTGGGGGTTATTTCCTGTACTTGATTTGATTGTGAAACTGATGTACATTTTGCAGTAGAGAATACCAACTCATAATGCAATGATTTTGAATTCTAGATGTGAGGATGTGAAAGATATCAAAAGAAATCATGTCTTCCTACTGCAAGGTGTAGAATGGGGATTTTGGGAGTTGGATAGGAGTTTATTGTGGTGCAACTTTCTTTTAATCTTAGCAGATTCTGTTTTATACAAATCTAAAGCTTTACATGAGATTTAGACTCTTGGTAGCTGCCTGTCAAGCAGCAATGCTAAGAAAATACTTAGTTTTATTAAATGAAAATTTAAATTCTTTTGTCTCTC
The DNA here is from genome assembly GCA_013400435.1 of Pycnonotus jocosus. Classification (NCBI taxonomy): domain Eukaryota; kingdom Metazoa; phylum Chordata; class Aves; order Passeriformes; family Pycnonotidae; genus Pycnonotus; species Pycnonotus jocosus. The sequence continues at coordinate 20,011 of VWYP01008564.1, read as the reverse complement.
TGAAATCTATTCCCCAAAATAAAAATACCTACACTGGACTTAAGGATCTAAAATAAATTCTTTACAGGTATAGACTACTTAAATATTGACTGTAACTTATGGTGATAAGTCCCACTAAAGGGGAGCAGGATTGTAATCACCTGCCTTGTCTAACCTTCCAAGACCATCCCTGTTAAATCTGTTCTCTCTGAATTCAATTGGCCTTATCTTTTTACTGTAAAGTATTTTTCATTGTATCTAAACTTTAAACCACTAACTACATTTTATTTAACAGGAGCCTATATTTAGGTTTGAGGATGTAATTGCAAATCTACTCTTTTCACACTGAATTAAGTATGAGAGGACACAGGGTATTCAGCCAACATAAACTTTAGGTGGCATTTTTATCTTTAGGGGGTTATTTTATATACACATATATATTTTTTATATATTTTTATATTTATATATATACACGTATATACACATGTATATGTACATATGTATGTATGTGTATATATTACAGTTACTGTAAAACCTGTGTACCAAGCTGATTATTTTCTCCTGACTCTTCTTCAAGCTTTTTGTGTTTGTGTTCATAGTTATTTCTAAAACATCTACACTGGGTTGCTGCATGAAAATAATGTTCAGCCTTTGATTTTTGTCTGGATAATGAGATCTTTCATTTTTAGCAATAGTTATTTCTCACTTAACTCTACTTTTTCCTACAGGAATCTTGTATATACATAGTTCCTGGGGCAAGATTTTGTCCCACACTAGCTTTGTCCACTCGGAATTCAGATCAAAAGCAGAATTATATATTTCTTTCTTTTTAATCTATTGTGACCTATGAAGACTAATTAAATGCTCCATACAAATTCTAATCCTAACCAGAAAGCCATTAAATAGTGTCTTTTATTTTGAAACCTGACTGTTAAAATGAGTGTAAAGGAGTTTAAAATTTATATTGGTGAAACCCCTCTAGAAAAATGCTGGTCTTGTTGCCTGTCACCTTTCCTAAGTTCAGTGTTTGTGGGATGGATGTTGTCCTTACCAGAAGAACATTGCAAAGTGTTGTGTAGTTGTTCTGTCTGCATACTAAATGTTTAGTTTTCAGATGTTTGCTGCTCATGAAAATATTTGTGTGAGTAGATGTGTTGAGATGTCTTTTTTTTGTTAGTAATTGAGGTCAGTACATAGTTCTCACTTACTTCAATATGCTTTTCACTATTCAATTAAAGTTGTTTTGAGTACTTTTTTTTATTGAGCAAGATTTTGTTTTTGAAGTGGCCCCACACACTTAACTGGTTTTAATTCTACAGTTCATTCCAGTGAGATAATGATAGATGCCTAGTTAGAGCTCTTTGGAACATTTTTGGGTGGATCCAGTATATTTTATTTGCTAGTTCTCTTATATTTGAATACACTGTTCTTTGCTGTAAACTTAAGAGTGTAAATATTAAAGGAAATGCCATGAGATCTCTTTGGGATCTCAAAGTCAACTGTTGTCAGATTTCAAATAAAACTGGGTAAACTGGTAGGTTTTTTCTTATCTCTTGTGAGTAGCGACATGGATTTGACCATAAGTATTGACTTTTTTTCTTGCAAATTGTTTGTTTTGAAGCTACATTGATAAAGGCAGTGAATTGGCTGTAGTATTCTGATATTCCCTGTGACACTGAGTGTAGAAGTTGAGTTCTTCCACAGCTTTGCACAACCTGGATTTCATGTTTCCAGAAAAAGATCAGGCAATTGAGATAGTTTGTGGTATAATGGGGAAATCTTTGTGTGATGAGTGGATATTGTTTTGCTTGGTATGATTTATCAGTTGCAGTAACAAAGTGCTTTAGCTCTGGTTTTCAGTCATCATAATCCTCTCGTACTATACATTAGGAGTAATTTATGAATTATGCACAAAACATGATATAATGTAATTCTAATACTGTCCTCAAGGTAAAAATTCAACAGAAATGCTTTTTTAAAGCTACAGTTAAATTGAAGTTAAAGGAATCATGTCTGTGACAAATATCTTATAACTGCTCCAAGGGATTTCTCTTAGAGATGTCAAAAAAGAGAGCACGAGAGCTTCAAAAATGGGTTTCCTTTTTGAGAAGGACAAGTACTTAAATATGATTATTGAGGACTCTGCCATTTTTAGAACTGATAGAAACCATCAATCAAATATGATGCTCCTTCCCTGTTGACTTCTACCCTTTGTGATGGTGGTCACTGCTTCCAGTGACCTCCTCAGCTGCTTGCGCAAGATCTCCTCAATTCAAAGATTTTGTGGTTGTTGTTGGAAGAACATGATGACTACAGCAAAGAAGACTGCATCCTTCTGGCTACAGCTGTTTATTTTAAGTTAGTTATACAACTGAACAAAACTGTATCTAGATAGTTCAGTAAAAAATCTCAGTAGTTTGGATTTCATTGGTGCTAACTCTTGGCAAACAGATTGTAGGTATTTGCTAAAGCCTTGCCATCTCCTGTAAACAATGCTTTGTTTTGAAGGTAGCTCCGTTTAGATACGGAATAAAGTTACAGAAATGATGGGGGGAACATTTCATGTATTCAAACCATGGTGTCATGCTTTTAGTATTGTTTGGGGTATTCCGGGTATCTCTACAGCAGAGTGAAGATAACACAGGCAATATGGGCCCTGTTGGACAGCAATTGTAGGCCTGTAGAGATACTGGAGATTGTCTGAAATAACATCTGGGTCCAACCTCAGCTGACACAGTGAGTTAAAAAGGAAATTTTATCCAAAAAGGCAGGGATACAAGTCTGTCTAGAATTAAGATAAAGCACATCCTCAACCCACAGAGGATAAATCCAACTTTACTCTTAAAAATGTGCAGGAATAAATAGAATACAATAGCATTCATTGGTTGTACCATCTGGACAGCTTGTTCACAAAAGCTGAGAGGCAATAATAGTTTACGTTGTACTTGTCCTTGATTGAATTACTAATTGTTCTGTTTCTCTTTTAGGTTATGGTCAGACTGGTCCAGTGGTTCAGAGAGCTGGATATGACTCCATTGCTGCTGCTGTTTCTGGTCTCATGCATATCACAGGGCATGAGGTATAGTGCACAACTTGGAAATTTCATAGAATCTTTGTGCTGTATACCAAAACTGGCTGCTGCATGGAGCAAGTCAGCCTATGCTAACCCATTTTATATGTAAACCTTCCTGGGTCCAACAAGAGGTGTCATCTCTGGGAATCAAAAAAAATAATAGTACTTATATACATCAGGTGTCTCACTCTAAGCATGTGAAGAAAAGTGCTTAAGAAACAGAAAATTAAAGATAAAACGAAAAATCCTAAATCCCCTGTGAATTAATTGGCAACATATGCTACCCTGTTAATGGTGACTTGTAGTTGCTTCAAGAGCTGTAGTAGACACATTGTTGACAGCTGGATGATAGAACCATACCTATGAATGTGAAGTCTCACTGATGCTTGGATATTGATATTCCCTTTGTAAAAGCAGGAATTGTGAAGCTATCTAGATAAATCTGACAAAAGCTGTGTGTTTTTCAGTCATTCTGCCTGCAAATAGGCAGACAGATGCCATGCGTTTGTAGAAAAGCTTTATGTGCTGCCCATTCCTACTTACATCCAAGATATTTGGTAGTTGTAGCTGTGCAGGAAGCATAACAGTAGTTTAGTATCTGGATTCTAGAGGTACACAGAACACATGTCTTCACCTCAGAAAAGTGCTGGTCAAATAAGCATTTAATTAAGCTGTCTTGAATCGCCTACAGATGCAGTCAATGTGCTCCCCGAATGTCTCTTTTCAAGTGAGGTAGTGTTACAAGTCTGTTCTATGCATTACAAATGCTAGATACTGTTCTGTGGTGGTGCTCCTGGTACTCTGGAAGCAGCAGTGCAGATCTTGCAAGTAAGATACTTGCATGTTCTAGATAAATAAGGAATTCATCAAGTTTCTGTACTAAGTGTCAGCTGTTCATGTTTGAGTAGGTTGTGGAAAGCTAACCACACATGATCTGGACACAACTCTGTTGTAGGGTTGATATTCTGCTAAGAGACTTGTTTTCTGCTGAGAGTAATGGCAAACATCAGAAATTTGTACTTCTGGCAACTATTGTTACCAAAGTTGTCCTTTTTACTAGGGGAAAAAGCCAAAACCAAGCGTTTTTGGACTGAGTAAGCTGAAGCATCTTGTGCCTAGCTCCCTGAGAGTGTCCATTTCTGCTGTGTTATTGGTACATACTCATTGCATGTCCCATCTCAGAACATGAGAAGACACAAAATTGAGTGCAGTTCTTACAAGCACTAACTTCAGATATATAATGCACATATGCACTAAGCAATGACTGATCACAGTAACTGTAGTCTAAGTAAATTCAACATTGTGTCTGTAGGATGGAGGTTAATACTTCCAATACAATGCCAGAAACTTCATGCACGCCTCAAAATATACCAATCAAAATTAAAAGGGTATAAAAACTTTTAGAAAGGGGCAGATGTTGTTAGTACAGCATGAATAAAAGAAAGTAGATTGAAAGATTGAAAAATACAGGACTTTTGCACAGCTTTTCAATGATATGTAAATGCCAGAATAAATAACTATTACACTGAATAATTGCATGCAAGCTATATTATGAAAGTAATAGTCCTCAGTGGCTGTTATGAAGATGGATTTTATTAAAAGATTGTGTTAAGATCTACACTGGAAAACCAGATGTTCACATCACCTCAGCAGGACTTGAGGTAATGTAATCACAGGAATCATTTAGTCACTGTCAGTTACAGCTTTGTCTGTTCACTGGGGGCTTTTAACAATTCATTCAAACTTAGTCACTCCTTCACATGATTAAAATAAACATGCTAAAATTCGCTTATTTTTCTTTATTTGAAATTGTTTATGTAGTATTTCCTCAGTTTCTCAATACCATTTTTTGATGTTTAGAGGGACAGTATTGTTTCAAACACTTAAGTAGTCAAGGACTCCAAGGAAACAAATGTGCTTTTTGTTGTTGCAGTGAAAACTTACCCAAGTGGCTGTAAAATCATAATGTATGCTTGTTTTACAGTTACTTTAAAATAGCAAAGTATTACTAATAGTAAAATCTTCCATTTTTTTTACATTTATGTTCATATGACAGAATATGAGCAGCAGCAAAAGAGCATCTACATACATGACTGAGGTGTTTAATGGTGAGGTACACATATTTATATTGAGTTATACATATTTACAGTTCCTTGGAAAGCATTTTAATAATAGGGTACTAAAATTTTGTTGTGTATCTGACATATACAAAAACGTATAACCAATAGCAGTGTATATTCCTGCCTGTAGAAAAAGTGAACAGCTTGCCTTTTTTTTTCCTCTTCTTTTTTCCTGATATAACTTAGTGGTAATAACTTTGGAACGCTTCTGAGTGCTATTCTGAACCTTGAAATCAAGCTATAACTTCTGCAATATTGCAAAATTATTGCACAAACAGCTGCATTTGTGCTAGTGTTGTTTTTTGCTGATTGTACAAACCCAAACCCAGTAGCATAGTGTCTTTATATCATGTTTTAGTATACAGAAACCTGCAAGCGATTCAAGCTCTTAAACATGTGCTTGATTATTTCTGTATCAGAAGTGTATCACATTTGTGAAATTTGAAACTCTAATGTGTTTATGAGGGGAATCTGTTTTGTGTAAATGGCTAATACAAACCCATTTTGAGTGAAAGTTGCTTCAGGACACACTCAGGTTTTCTTTACATAAATTAAAATATACTAAAGGACAAAGTTTGCTCTGATGACACTTTTATTGTCCTGGACAACATAATTTACAGATATTTCCTGGTTAAACACCACTTTCAAGTTTCATACATGATGAACAGAAAGCTTTTATTTAATATATTCAGATATATCAGTGCCAGATGAATGTCTCTTTGATGAAAATTTCTATGACTCATCAAGCCAATAACTTGAAATTAATCAAATAAAGCCCAGTTTGGTTACAAATCCCTTTCCATCTCCTAGTGGAATGTCACATGGTGGTATATTCAGCCTTGTGGAAAAAACATTTTTGTTTTACTGACTATGAGACAGCATTTAATCTGCAATCCAGAGAGGCCATTCTTCAGTTTAGTTCCAAACAAACTGTTATGAAAGAATACACATGGTATATATAGCTCAGAGCTGTTGAAAAATACAGCCATTGCTGGTTCATATTAGCTTCAGCAATTATTTCACATCTGTAAAGACTACTGGACTTAGAATGCTTTTATTAAGCATGTCATTTCAAAACAATTTTCATTTGAAATGGATGATTTTTGTATTATTGATGTAAGTTTGGGAAGAGAAATTATGTCAAAGGGCAAAAAAAATACGCCAACTCAGGAAAGGAAGCTTCTAAAACATGTTCTGGCTATATCTGGGCCAGAATATGTTGACAAATTGCAAGGAATTTAGCAAACAGCAAAAAATTACGAATAAAAATGTAAACTATAAGACTGAGCAATAACAAAGCCCAGTGATTTAAAAACAAAAGATCTTCTCTGCTGATCTTTATCCTTTCAAATGAGGAAAGGGCAAGTCCTGATGCTGCACCTAATTTAGGGTTCAATCCAGCCCTTGAGGCTGGACGGCAGCTTTGTTTGCTCAAGACACATTCTCTCTGGCTAGGGCTACATTTGGTCTTCATATCAGAACAATAATATCTTGTTTTTTTTTGTTTTTTTTTTTTTTTTCTGGCAGGAATTGTGGTGTTTGTCACTTTTGAAATAACTTGCTTGAATAAAAGATACTGTGTAGATCCTTACTTTGCCCAGGTAACTGGTATAATGTTAGCTGCACAAAAACACTGGTGTGCTGGCAGAAGCTCTGTCTAAAGGAAGGTATTTCTGTGTCTATGTAGCTTTATCCTTCATGTAAAGCGACTTCACATGTCTTGGTCTGCAGGATAGTGATAAAAACCTGAATTAATCCCTTTCACAGTACTTACACCTGTGCATCCTGCCACAGAAAGATTGGTTTATGGCACAGGAGCTGATTAAAGCTGATTAAATGGTAAGACATGGCAGCTAGTCATGAGTCTTGGTAGAAAGACCAAGAATGGCTGGAAATTGTGTGGACTGGTTCAGAATTATAGGCTGGGGAGTGTTAAGATAAAGCAGAGACAGCATGTTAAAAATAATATAGCAGTATAGTGCTAGGAGTTTGTAGGAGTGTTCTGTAAGGGGAAATTGTGAAAGTATTTTTAGAAATAAAGGCGAACTTTTCACTAATGCAAAGGAAGTATTTGCTTTTAAACATTAAGTAGTTTAGTACTTGATGAGGAAGGTATTGGAATTCATATATAACAACCTATTAAAATAATCCAAATTTCTCCATCTTCAAAATGTAGTGCTCTCCTTCAAGGGTGAAATTAATGACACTGAAAATAGTGGAAAGTGTTTTCAAACTAAGGATGTTGCAGCTCCTCTGTTTGCAAAATCTCAAGGCTTTTTGGTTTCTTCTCAACCCAATGAATGTAATGAAGTGGCTGTAATAAAGGAAGAACAATTTAACAAACTGATTACTTGCAGCAGATGAGTTAATTTTTTTTCTTTTTTGGTTTGGTTGGATGTTTTTGTATGCGCATGTGGTTTTTTGCTGTGTGGGGTTTTGTTGTTGTTTTGGTTTTTGTTTGTTTTGTTTTTTCTATCATTTCTCTGTGGTAGTTCTGATGAGCAAAAACCTTCTCGTGGACTAATTAGTTTTCTTGGTAGGCCTGTGCATATAAAAGTGAAGAGCGAACTTTCCTGTTTTTCCCCAGAGCTGGGTACAATGAGAGCGGTAAATAGATGGAACCTTTGAGTTGTGTTTTCTATTGGGAAGCTGAAGTAGCTTAGTGTAGAGTCTGGAGAAGAAAGAAATAAGAGATTCTTCAAAAAAGTACTGCTTCCTAAACTAGTGTTCACCTTAGTATTATGTGGTTTATATATCATCCTATGGATATCTAGGCTATAGACTAATCCTTACTGCGGTTTGAATGACAGTGATTAATTTTTTAAAAAGTTGTTATATTTTATACAGATTTTGTAATATTTAGTCAATTTCATGATATGAATAAAATAGCAGTCTTTTCCATCTTATGTTGCAAATATTGTCCTACTGTCTTATTTCAGAATTGCTCTATTAATGCAATTGATAATAAAAAATATTTAAAGAAAAATATAGTAATATGTATGACTTCATAGCAGATTCGTTTAAATCCTGTTGGAGTGCAAAAGAAAAATGATGGTGGAGATTTTCTTGCTTGAAGCAAAGATACTCTTTTTTAAATAATTATCAGGACACAATTCTTGCAGTCTTATTTAGAAGATTATTATTACAATAATTACACCTAGCAGTTTAGACATTGCTAATTAAAATTGAATTCATGCTACATTGGTTTAAATACATTTGTGGTAACTTGACAAACAGTTATTATTTATCAATTGTAATGATTTTAAGTTGTCTTATGGTATGCTTACTTGGGTGCCAGAGCTCTGGGAGAGTCTCGTTAGCTTTGCACTGCTGTTTTTCTTCAAAGCTTGAAAACTTTAAAGAAAACAGTTAAACAAAGAAAACTTAAGACTTCAAAATAAGGAACTGCTGTGATAGTCTGATCACCTGACCTCAAACTTTTCAGAGTAGGAAATGGAGAATATTTAAGAAGAACCCCTATGATAAAAGCCTAGTTGGGCTGAAATTAGAAGTTCATTTTGCCATTGATTTCAGAGGGGACGTATATCATGATTACAGAAGTTCTGAAATGCATGATGTAATATGAAGATTCTTCCCTTGATACTAGAAAAGGGATGACATATAGAAAAAGGATATTTGAACAAACAACTTTTCAGTGACTTCAGTTGGAAGGACATGAATTTGCATGTATTTGCATGTGTAATATTTACATGTGTAAACAAAAATTTGTTTTTGTTGTCTTACTAGAAGCCTGGAGTGTGTATAGTGGAAAATATAAAACTGAGCTTTGATCTGGGGAGGGACTGTGAGGAGGGAGAAAAATTGAGTGAGAAGAATGAAGCAGTATGGTTCTGCCTTTTAAACAGGCACCTGTGTCAGCATACTGTAGGAATTGTTTAGGCCTTTGGCTTCTAGGCATAATAAAATTCAGTCTTCCCTAGCTTCTCTTGTCTCTTATGTTCTCTCTTTTCTTTTTGCACTGGTGAGTTGAAGCATTATGTTATTAGGGACAAAAAGCTGCATAATAAATCCTTCATGATTTCCAGCATGTGGCATCACAAAGTGGCAATTTTGTGCGCATACTGCAAAAATACCTGGTTTGCAGTGGTAGTTTTTATACGTCAATTCGCTCAAAGATACTAATTTCTTGCACTAACTGCAACTGAGTTCAATTATCCAACCAATTCCTTCTCTACCAAGTGGTCATGTGGGACGGTGTCAAATGCTTTGCACAAGTCCAAGTAGATGACATCAGTCACTCTTCCCAGATCTACTACTGCTGTAGCCCCATCATAGAAGGATACTAAATTTGTGAGGCACAATTTTCCCATCGTGAAGCTCTGTTGGCTGTCACAAAATCGCCTGCTTACATTCCAAGCGCCTTAGCATGGCTTCCAGGGTGTACATATATATATATCTGCTCCATAATCCTTCTGGATAGGAGGAGGACACCGGTGGGCTCATAGTTCCCTGGGTCTTCTTTTTTACTCTTTTTAAATATGGGGATTATGTTTCCTCTTTTCTAGTCAGTGAGAACTTCCTGGGACTACCATGACTTCTCAAACATGATGGATAGTGGTTTAGCCATTCCCACTGCCAAATCCTTGGGTGCTTCAGCTGTACCTCGTCAAGTCCAATGGACTTACGCACCTTCAGGCTCCCTAGATGGTCTTGGGTTTGATAATTGCCTACAGCATGTGGTTCTGTGTTGTTGTCTCTCCAACAGATATTGGTGTGGTTGAAGCCCCCATGAGGACTAGGGCTTGTGCGTGTGACGCCACTGCAATCTATCTATCGAGGGCCCCATCCACTCCATTTCCCTGGATGGGTACCTCGCAGGATTAAAATGTTACCTGCAATTGCTCTCCCTTCTGCTCTCAGTCAGCTGTTCATCCATCCCCAAGGAAACTCTCTGTGCTCCAGCTTGCCATTGACATAAAGGGAAACACTTCCTCCTTGTCTCCTTTGCCTGTTTTGCCTAAAGAGCCTTCCTAAAGAGCTCCATTCCAACACTCCAGTCACAGGAGTTATCCTATCATGTCTATGTCATGACAGTAAGATCCCAGCCCTGCACAATCTGCTTGTTTTCCTGCCTTTAATTTTTTATTTGTTTATTGTTTTGTTTGTATTGTTTCATTTTGGGGTATTTTCTTTTTCTTTAGGATGGTGAGCCAGTTAGACCCGGAGTAGCAATGACAGACCTTGCTACTGGGTTGTATGCATGTGGAGCAATTATGGCTGGTTTACTTCAGAGGTATAAGACAGGAAAAGGACTACACATTGACTGCAATCTCTTGTCAACTCAGGTAGGAGTTGTAAAAAAATTAATTTTTGTTTTGTAGATGTTTGAACCTAAGAATACCTTTTGCATATAAATGAATGTGCATTAGTTAATATAACTAATGACGACAATAATAATGACGTTAGTGATCATTCTCTTAACCTGCCACTCTGGTAGCAACCATTTTATATGACATGGTTATTGTTACTACTGCACTAAGTTTGGTTTTTACTTTTTGCAAAGGACTGCCATGTTTTTTGAAAACACAGGTTAATCAAGTTTTATAATATCACTGAGACTGTAACAGTTGTAGTGAGTAACAGGAGACAGACAAGCATAAGTGGTGAAACCAGTGTTGAAAGGAAGGCTTTGGCACTGGGTAACGTTATTCTAAAGTGGCGGAATAACTTGTGCAAAACCACCCAGAGTATTAAAGGATCACCCAAGTTTCAAAATAACGTAGTCCAGGAGGTCTGCCTTTTGGTTCTGGGAGTTAAAGAAGCAAGTAAGATGCAGCATTTTCCCTAGGCATTAAAGGCAAAGTTGTTTTGATCATGAAAGATATAGCATACACTACAAATGATGAGAACTTTAACTCTTTAAATATTTGAGCACCATTGATGCAATGGTTTATAATTTCTAAAAAGCAAGTGATATTGATATGAGCTGCATATGATCAGATGATACATTGTCTGGCTGATGTAGGTACTTGCTGGTACCAACTGGGCATGTAGTACAGAGGAATTTTTTTTTTGTGTTTTTAAATGTACATCAGAATTGTATGCAGTCCTAATTAAAGCAACTACAGTGCTCCATTGTCTTTAAATTTATTCAATTTTATTTTTCATCACATTATACCTGTCAGTACAGTTGAGAAAGTACAGTGCCCATTGTGCTAAAAGTTGGCCCAGGTGTGAGCAAGAGGCTGGACACCTATATCATTGTATGATAACAATGATCAAGACTAATGATTGAAGTTGTTCTTGTTTTAGTGCCTACTGCTTTTATCTGAATAACTACTGAAATTAAAAGGAGGAGAAATCCTTGCTTAAATCAATAAAGAACTTTTCATTTGTTTTGGAACAAATGTTTGTAAGAACTGAACTTAATTATACTTAAATATATTTGGAAATGTATCTGTACTGGAAAAATGTTTAGAAAAAAGCAGTTCAAAAAGACTTTAAATGTATATTAATTTCTTATTAAATATTTTGTATATATATGGACATAGGAGGGTTTTCTGTTTAAGGTATTGTAATGATATATATTATGGCAGTTGCTCCTTGATATTTTAATTTCTAATTAAAAAAAAAACAAAACTTCTGATAATTTTTATTAATTTCCAGAGTAATTCTAGGAGGGGAGTGTGTGTGTTTAATTCCTTGTTCCATTGGTTTTTGCTTTTTTTTTTTTTTTTAATGAAGTCTTCTTGATAATTATTCAATATTTTATCAAATGTTGAAAGCAAGAAGAGTTGAAGTTAGGTGTTTTGGTAGCTCTTGTCTTTCAGCTTATTTTGTTACCTCATTTGCCTTTATAACCTTTTTCCTTGATTAGAGTTGATTTGTCTGTACACAGATGTGGTTTTTGTATTGCAAAATTTTTATCTGAACTTCCACATTATTGTCCTTTAGGCTACTCACTAGCATATATGAGGAAGAGATTGAAGACCTGGATAGATGTTAGTGAACAAAGCATGTGACATGGTGTTTGTCTTCTACATCATTAGTTGAAGCAGTGCTAAATGGTCAAGAAAAAAGCTTAGTGGTTTTTCAGTTTTTGGTTGTTTTTTTTTTTTTAATATTAAGTGCTTCATCAAATTATATTTATCTAAAAGTTTTTAAGAAGTAATTCCATAAATGCACACTCTCATTGAAAAAGAAATGTTTTTATTTACTTCAGTATTGGGTAAATGAAATTCAAATAATTTAGTATATTGGAACAGAGTATGGATAAAAGATGTTATTCAGAAAAGAGCTCTTTTCTTTTAAATGACCCTGTTGCTTCAGTCCAAATTAATTTTATGGTATTGTCCCAAGACTGTAATGAGAGCATCTATTAAATTGGAAGAAGTATTTACGGATGAGGTTCTAAAGTATTAAAAAAAAAAAAAAAAGAAGAATTGATTAATCCCATTAAAAAGATGCATTAAAATGAAGAAAAACATAAGTGGCAGCTGAGTCTCTCTCAGAACATCTAGTTTCTCAGTTCATTTTCTTTCCTTTGTAAGACTAGTAGTTACTTGTAAGTCTATGAGGGTGAGTGTCTCTACTAAGAACGAGTAGTGCAAATCTGAAAATTAATGTAAATAAGTAAATTACTCTTGCAGTACTTCTTATGGTAAAGACTTTTCTAAAAGGAAGTTAGACAATTACTGTGATATGATCAGGGTCTTCAAAGATACGTGTTTCCAAAGAGATTTTGGTTTTACTTTCCAACCAGGTCTCTAAAGCTAGCTTTTCCTCATGTGATGAATGTTTAAAAAGAAGGACTTTTTGACATTTCTCATGGATGCTGCCAAAAAAATAAGTAACCTAAAATTTTAAACTTTCAGTTTGTTAGGTTCTTGTTGATGTTGATTAAAGGTAGGATCTAGAGGTGAAACAGACACATAGTAATACCTTTTCCTTCAGCATGAGTTTTGCTCAAGTGTAGTGATTTTTAATGAGAAAAAAAGGAATCTTCTATGTTTACTGAACCATCCTATTTATAGTGTTGCGATGGCAGGGTCTTGTATGAAACTTCTTGGTTTTGCCAGCATTTCATGCACTGAGCTGATACAGCAGTGTGCTTGGATCTTTTGTTCATCCCTTCATCTGAACTGAAAATTGTGAACCTGGCCAATACATATGTCTTCATTGTTCATGAAGACGTGAACAATGTCTTCATTTTTGACTATGTCAGAAAGGCATAAAAATCTCAGGGGTTAAGTCACTCAGTTAATTAGAAAATCTTGAAAACTGGCTTGGTTTATTTTATAGCAGAAAACTTAACATCTAAATGTCCATCAATCCTATGGACCTTTCTATATTCATCTGATAGTGTCTATGCTACCACTTTTCTGCATGCCTTGTAGAAATGCAAGAGGATTTAATTTTTTTTTGGTTTTTGTTTTGTGGAGAGGAGGGCTGGAGAAAGCTTTTGATACTATTTTCCTGCACAGACATGCAAATAACAAAGAGCATTGAACTGAATTCAACTGCCAACAAAACTGATCTGAAACTTTTTAAAGAACTATCCCACTGACTGGCAAATTAGTTTCATATTTGTGATCTGCGTAGAACCAAATTATAAGTGAGATCCTGTTCTCTGAAGAAACGTTATCTTTAGAATATCTTAAAATATGTATCTTTCTTTCAAATTCTGTGTTTTAAACACTTATTACTACCAAAGAAGATTTCTTTCCCTACAACAAAATAGGATTCTAGGATTTTTTTGAACAAGAGATACGGTAACTCTTAGGATGTGGTTTTGCAGTGAGCAGAAACTTTCTGTATCTCTCATCTATAAACTTTTAACCCATGTCGTACGATTCCTTTGAAATTTTTGACTCTTAGATGATTCACAGTTGTAAGCTCCAGACCTTTCAGCATCTAAATAGTGTCCTTTAGATGATACTGATAAATAAGAAGGAAGTGGGGTTTGAATTTGGTTCCAATTATGCAATTGTGCCTTTTCTTCTGTTGTGGCTTAAAAAAATCTCTTGGAAGTTTTAATATCCTTCCTGTATTTAATTACGACCAGGCTCCAACAAACACTGTAATAAGTTGGTTTTGCTTGGATTAAAAATCTGCAAGAAATATTTTACATTTAACATTTCTGCAGTTTTGAAGTATATTTTTCCCAGGTTCCACAGACAGGATAATGTGGTTAATATTGTTTGTATAATATGATTGTTCATCAGACATTCTCTGCTTCTATTTACTATGTTTTAGTTTGGATTTGCCATAGCAAACACTTCATCTTCTTAAAATGTTTAAGTGACTCTAGAAAAACCTAGAAAATTGATATAAATTATTTTATTTCATTTTTATGCTTAATTAAATGGTTTACTGAGGGAATGATGAGGATTAGAAGCTATTAGTCTTTGTTTCTACATCACATTTTTCCAAGATGATTCTGTTTAAGGCTTATCTATTTAATGTGTTTTTGGTGCTATCTCTTTCAGGGCTTTCATGGCATGTCTTTTAGCAATTATTAACTATAGGTGAAACTGGTAACAGTTGCATACTGCCTGTAGCACATACATGGCATCATAGAATCCCTGAGCAGTAAGTTGTGTGGAAATACCAACCTTGGAACTTAAATACTGCTCAGATGTTTTGACTGTGTCTTGCTGCTTCTCTGCTTGCTGAGAGTCATGAGTTGACTGAATACCAAAAGAAAATAATCTTTTTTAGAGGTTATTGCTTCTGGTGATTTTGGAGGCCTGCCATGAGGATTGTTACACAGTTGTCTTGTTTTTGGGTATGGTTTGAATAAGTGGGTTTTTTACAAGCTTATAAAGCATCATCTTTGCAAAACATAGTATTCTTAATCTCCATCATAATAAAAAAATTGAGCATGTGCTCTATGGAGATGTCATCTTTTTCACTGCATAACTCTCATATGGAAAAGTAACAAAATCTGAATTAATGTTAACATTTCTTTAAATGTATACTGCACTTAAAACACTTCTTGGCCTGTTTTCTTGACAATTTCCATTGAGGACAGCTGCATAACCAAGAACAGAACTTATCCCTCTGGGCTTTAAGCAGCAAGAATTTGATTGAATAGACCAGAAGACCATACACACATGACAGTAACTCAATTTAATATTGGCCTCTGTGGAATGTGTGTTATGATTTCTAATGATTAGTTATGCAGTCATTGGTAGAACATCCTCCAACTGGATCTTGGTTTTATTTAGAGGCTTTCTTTACTCAGTAAAAAGAGTACATATTCAAATTGCTAGGGAACTTATTCTTTAAATGCTACCTAACTGTAAATTCTGTGTCTTTTTGTTCTTGTGCTAAAGAAACCAAGCATGAATTCAGTTGCAGCTTCATTTTCCTGTGCTGATCTGCCTGTCATTAATTAGATAAGGACTAGAAAGGAGATAGAAAAAATATGCCCCTTTATTACTAAAAAAAATTAAAATGACTGCCTGGAGTGGGTAGAGGAGAGAGTTGGAAGACAAAGGAAGACATTTTTTTAAATGAGTTTTTAATTTAGATGACCTTTAAATAAGGGTGTAATCTTGGAAATGGAATCAAGATGTTTATTACTAGCAGATCAGATTTCAGAATCATGCTGAGTATTAGGAGAATAACCTTGGTAAATGAAAAGAAAGGGGAATGATTTAAGCAACTAGTAGAAGAATAAACACATTTAGTGTTAATTACCCCAAAACTCACCTACCCCTCTAAACTCATTGAAGTTTTCAAAAGTCATTCTATAAGTTCATCAAATTAGAATTGAGCGTTTCAACACATTGTGCTCCATTTATTTATGTAAATTACAAGTAAAAGGATTGTAACTCAATTAAAGATGTTTTAGTTTTATGTCATGGAAAATTTTAAGTTAGCAAGAGAGCTGATTTTTATGTGCTGTTGAACCTCTAGAAATCTAACAAACCTTGACAAGTATTAACCTTTGGGTGTGGTGATAGAACTCTAGCTAAGGGTTCAACACTGCTTGGTTTGATTACTTCAGATAACTCTCATTAAAATTTCTCTGTAGATTACAATTTATTAAAAAAAAAAAAAAAGATTAAGTAAAGGATGATGCAGGAACATATTTGAAATAATGACTTCCTTTGGTCTGATGAAGTCCTGCTGCCAGAATTTCTCTTTGCATTCAGCACAGTATTGTTTCTGTATTCAGTATTGGTTTTGGCTAATCAGTTAGACTGCAAACTCTTTAGAAAAATGACACATGATTAGGCCAAAAGTCATAATTTACTACTTACTATGTTATAGTGAAAGGTATAAAAAATGTGTTCAGACTTTAGTTTTGGACTTCTAAAACAAGTATTCATTAAACTGTCTAAAAGTCATAGAGTCATCAAGGTTGAAAGAGACCTTAAGATCATGAAGTCCAGTTGTCAACCTAGAAATACCACTATAACCCCTAAACCACTAAATCACATCATCCAGATCCAGCCACCTCTTAGACATCTCCAGGAATGGTGACTCCACCCTGGGCAATCTATTCCAATGCCTGACTACCATAAGACTGAATTTTTTTTCCTGCTATCTGAATCTGCCTTGTCTTATCTTAAGGCCATACCCTCTGATCGTCTCACTGCTGGCACTGTAGAGGAGACTGGCCCTCACCTCACTACAACCTCCTTTCAGGTAGTTTTAGAGAGCAATGAGGTCCCTCCTGAGCCCCTTCTTCTCGAGAATAAACAACCCCAGCTCTCTCAGCCATTCCTCATAGGACACATTTTCCAGACCTTTCACAAGGCTTCTTTGGCCAGGCTCCAGCACCTCAATGTCCTTTCTAAAGTGAGAGGCCCAGAACCAAACACAGCACTCGAGGTGTGGCCTCACCAGTGCAGAGTGCAGGAGGGTGATCACTGCCCTAGTCCTGCTGGGCACACTGTTCTTCATACAGGCCAGGATGCCATTGATCTTCTTGGCCACCTGGGCACACTGCTGGCTCATACTGAGCATCCCCAGGTCCTTTTCTGCTGAACAGCTCTTGAGCCACTCCTCCCCAAGCTTGTCAGGCTTCATGGGGTTGCTGAGAGACTCAGTGCAGGACTCAGCACTTCTCCTTTGTCCTCATGATGTTGTCCTCAGCCCACAGATCAAGTCTGTCCAGGTTTTCCTGAAGAGCCTTCCTACTCTTGAGCAGTTCAATGCTCCCACCCAACTTAGCATTTTCTGCAAATTTACTGAGGGTGCCCTGAATCCCCAGATCCAGATAATCAAAAAAGCTGTTAAACAGGGACCAGCCCCAAAACTGAGCCCTGGGGAACACCATTAGTGACTCATCATCACCAGATGGATTTAGTTCCATTCACCATAACACTCCATGCCTGGCCATCCAGCCAGGTTTTTATTTATGGAGGTGTTCACCCATCTAGAAGGATGCTGTGGGAGAGTCTGTCAAATGCTTTACTGAGGTTTAGATAAAGTACATCCACTGCCTTTCCCTCATCTACTAAGTGGGTCACTTGGTCACAGAAGAAGATCAGATTGGTCAAGCAGGACCAGTTTTCATAAATGCATGGTTGCTGGACTTGATCCCCTGATTGTCCTTAATTGTTGGGGTTCAGTGCTGCTTTGGCTTGCTTTGGCACCAACCTCGCATTTAAAGACACAGTTTTGTATCTTTCCCGATCCAGTGGGTCTGAGCCTCAGGCAGAATCGTGGCGATGGCAAGGAAATGAAGGGAGGACTCCTGGGGGTTAAAGTCCTGTTTATTCCATCCAGAGGCTAGCCCGCAAAAACAGGTTTCCCCTCTGGTTCTGATCTTAAGTACAGGTATTGAGGAATGGGAGGATACAAGCATGGGACCAATCCAGGAGGGATGGGAAAGTGACCCGGGACAAAGGGGGACATCAGTGAACAATACAATGCATAAAAAAGGAGGTAACACCTGAGACCTTTGGTCAATCATTTGATAGCTCTCCTGGAACCTCTCAGGTATCAGTGTGGGACTGCCTAATGATGGACAGGACTCAGGAATTAGCTACAACTGGGTGGGGGGAAACTTGGAAGAGGCCAAAGTGCACTACCACACTTAATGGCACTCAGGATGATTTCTTCCATAACCTCAGTTGGAACTGAGGCTCACAGGTCTGTTGTTCCCTGAATCATCCTTCAGATGCTTCTCGTAGATTGGCTTTACATTTGCTAATTTCCAGAAGCTGGAACTTCTCCAGTTAACAAGGACTGCTGGTAGAGAATTGAGAGTGGTTTAACAAGTTCTTTTCCTTCCCTCGTTACTCTGGGGTGGATGAATGTGACTATCAATGTGAGTGTCTAGTCAGAGTTCAGTTATTTGTAAAAATGCATTGCCTTGCTTTGGATGAATTTGGTAGTACTAGATTTCCCTAATAAATATATGTGAAGTTATTTTTATTCTAGTGTCCTCTGTGATAAAACATTTTGGGTTTGATACTAGTTAAATATTTTTGTAGATTGATTAAAGAATAACTTCCTTCTTCAGGATATCATTTAGAGCATTGCCACTACTTAAAAAGCATTACGTAGAAGTGCCATATTTTGACTCCACACTCATTGGTAATATTCAAGTCAAATAGAACTTTGGACTACATTTCTCTGACTTGAGTGCTGTGTAACTGCTTAGTAGACGAACCACATCTGCAATGTGAATAACATTAAAATACTCAGAAGAGCATTATGGGCATTGGTCAATCCTGCAGAGGCACAGAAATTATAATCTTGTAAAATATCCTATTTCAAACATTTCATTCAATTGCATGGATTTGTTTTTTGTGACATCCCTGTAGTGCATTAGCAGCACCTTAGTACTTAATGGGCAGTGAATGGAGATTTTCAGTGTTAGAACTAAAGCCTTTGTTGTTCTGCTGAGGTAATACTGTAATGAATGGGAAATTTCGCTCTGATAATAGGGAGACAACATTTGCACTTTTCTCACACAACCAAAAGAGCATGACTTGTTTCTGTATGTGCTTCCCTATGTATCAAATGAAAAGTTTAAAAATCTACCTGCTTGCACTGCTGCAGCACAAGCTGTTGAAATTACTATTATATTTTATTTTAGTATTTGTTCACTACAGATACGATGAAAATGACAATGTCAGTAGACAAATACAGCTTAGATTCTTTTTTCCATGCAAGCGTTAATGCTGATAAATGTAGAGACAAAAAAGATGAGTGCTATAAATGGTATTGTTCCTATCGTAAGGTGAAAAGTGCCTTAATACAGCTTGTTTGGATGTTGACCACTTTCCATGGCTAACTATCCTTATTACTGATTAAATAAAAAAGTAGTATCCTTCACAAAGTGTATATGGCATCCAGTTTGGAGTCTGTGGATACTACACTATTGCAAACAAGAACAAAAATGGCTATAGTTACTCTGACGCCTGTCTTCAGGGGTAATGAAATTTTATATGAGCAAAATCTGTTTGTCTTTGTCATATTTTTATGCTTTGTTGTTTCCATTCTCAGCTGTCAAATATAGCTTCTATTTTTAGAATAAAAAAGAACCATTTAGGTTGGAAAAGAACTTTAAGATTATCGGGTAATTCAATACTGCCAAGTCCACCACTAAAATCATACCTCCAGATACAGTGACTCCACCACTTCCCTGGGCAGCTTGTTTCAATGGCAGACAACCTTTTCTGTGAAAAAATGTTTCCTATTATCTAATCTAAACCTCCTGGGTTTAGATGCCTTTTCCTCTTGTCCTATCACTTCTTGCCTGGGAGAAGAGACTGGCCCCACACTTCTCTACAGCCTCCTTTCAAGAAGTTGAGAAAGCAGCTATCAGGGTCATCTCTTAGCCTCCTTTTCTCCATTCTGAACAATGCAATCTCCCACAGCTGCTGCTTATAAGATTTGTGCTCCAGATCCT
>VWYP01008561.1:568512-655547 GCA_013400435.1 Pycnonotus jocosus | reverse complement strand
TTTTTTTTTCCTTTCCAAAGAATTCAGATGATTTTACTATACACTTCAAACTAGAACAGGAGGATGGGTTACCCCTGAGACCCCAAAGGAAGCACACAGTTATTACAAGCCAAGCCATCACTAACACACCCAAAGCAAGGCAGTACCACATGCCTCCCCAATGAGGTTGCACAATATCTTTGTATCTAATTAACATCTGTGTTATCAAAGAAAGCAATTCTGCACACATGTAAAGTACACTAAGTCTTACCCAGCCCCTTTCAAGTTCTATCAGGGAAAAGATGGGGAAGAATCACACAAAACCCCCAAGACACCTGGTTTGATATCTCTCACGAGGCTTGGGTGCACTCACTGAAGCTGTGCTCTTGGGTTACACCCAGCAAACCTGTGAATTCAGTGTCACATCCCTGAGGTAAGAGCAGCATCCTGCTCTACAATGTCAGCAAAATCACATAAGCTACCAGAACATGGTGAACAGCAGAGCACCTCTGACAGCTCATCAGCACATGCACCATCCTACTCCACAAATGAAGGTCCACCTTTCCATGAGCTGACAAATTTCCAGGTTTTTCTCTGTGTACTGTGTGCTTACATGCCTGCCATACAACTGGCAGTGGCTGGATTTGTGGATTTATTGGCTGTGACCAGACACAGGCTAAGTAAGTAAACAGATTAATATGTATTAAAATACCTCATTCGTTCAAAGTTCAGAACTTGTGTGCACATGTGAAGGTGGTATTTATCCATAGTTCTTACCAAGGGAGCTGATTAAAAACAGGATCATGCAAAGTAAGCAGTGCAGTAAAAAGACAGCATTAAAACATTTTTTTGTAATTGAAATAGTCCAAATAATGGTTACCTGATTTAATGGTTCATCAAACTATACCTCTCACATAATCTTCAAGGGTTTGGTGGTTTTATGTTGTAACTTGTAGCTGATGCTGCAAGAAGAAAGAGTTCTTATGAAACTATTTCTGTATTTTTACCCAGAATAACAATGCCTAGAGAAAACATAATGTCTCATGTATAAAAGACAAAGGAAGACAAAGGATAGTGAGACATTGGTCATATCCTAATGGAAAAGAGGTCTCCATAATCAAGGACTTTTTACTATAGCACCTTTTTTTTTTAAGGTTTTGGCTTTTAGTCTTGAAGCTTTTGGCTATTTTCTGTCTAAATATGGTGTGAGAGTAAGATAACTCCCATTTTATAATAGCTATGAAAAGCTTCAGGTGTGTGTAAACACTGTCAGAGCTGTGGGTGTCAAGCACAGCAGTGTGAGCTGCCACCTTGCCCCCTTCCAGTGGGGCTGAGCAGACCCTCGGCTGGGCTCCCTGCAGGGCAGCTGCCTTCTCAGGCATGCATTGCCCAGAATGGAAAGGAGGGGTTTCTGGTGTTTGCCCAGAAGACAACTTCACTTCCTATCGTATAATTTTCAGTTCAAAACTTTGGATGTATCAGGAATGAAACAGCTTTTACAGCAGAGGATATCCTGGAAGATTCCCACTGCAGCAAGTGCCTGGCCCTCAGCTCTCAGCCTGGGGAAGAGGCATCTGTCCACCATGAGCCACCCCTGAAACCCTGCTGCTGAGGGAGAAGAGCCAATCTTCAACAGGAAATTGATAGAAAGGACTTTTCTGCTAAGAATGTTTGTAAACAGGTTTTTCCAGCAGCTGCTCAGCTGGTCTACCATGGAGGAGGTCGGGACAAAGCTACATGATCAGAGGTGCAACCAGCCCAAGTGCTCTGGGATGTGATGATCAAATTTTCCATTTCAGATCTTAAAAAAACCTAAAACAGTCACTTGTTTTAGTGCCTAAGTAGCAGCTCAGGTCACTTGATAATTTAATGATTAAGCTTTTACTAGGTGTGCTATCTGATACTTCTCAGGAGCTGTGATTAGGCTGTCCCTGTCCCCATCAAGCAGCTGCACAGATTTTTGCAGAATGGAAAACCTCACCATTAACACAGGCATTTTAAGCAAAGTATTTACAGATATTTTTTTTCTGCTTCTCAGTCCAAACCAAACTTTGTATCTCTTTTGGGGGTTTAAGCCTGAATTTTTAAGCCAAATTAAAGATTTAGGATGTGTACTGTCAGGTCTCCCAAAGACTTTCGCTACTAGAGCAGGAAGCTAGCATCCTTTATTTCTCTCAGCCTGAGACTGATTTGACAGCAGCTTTTTGATATTTTGTAAGTATCTTTACAATTCAGAGGTTAATCAGTGTATCTTTCTCACAGTCCCCCAAAATATCAAACTCTTATTATATGTGCTGGTTTTGCCTGGCATAGAGTTCATTTTCTTCACAACAGCTGGTATGGGGTTGTGGTTTGGATTTGTGCTGAAAACAGTGTTGATGATACAGCAATATTTTTGTTGTTGCTGAGCAGGGCTTACACAGTGTCAAGGCACTTTCTGCTCCTCACTCCACCCCACGGTGGGGAGGTTCAGGAATTAGGAGGGAACACAGCCAGGACAGCTGACCCCAACTGACCAAAGGAATATCCCATACCATATGACATTGAGCTCAACAAATAAAGCAGAGCGAAGAAGAAGGAAGAGCGGAGATGTTCAGAAAGATGGTGTTTGTCTTCCCAAGTCATCATTGAATGATGGATCCTGCATTCCCAGAGGTGGCTGAACATCTGATTCACCAGAATGAACTCCTTGTTTTGCTTTGCTTACATGTGGCTGTTGCTTTGCCTATTGAGTGAAGCAAAGGGTGCAAGCAGCTATGAGGGGCTGAGTTGCCAGCTGGAGTTAAATCACTACAGTACAGCACAGAACTAACTCAACAAAGAGATGGAGGAAAACACATCTTGGATTGTCTCAAGCACTTCCCTGGGATCTGAGAGGACCTGAAGCCAGGTGAGGATTTAAAAGCAGGTTTCTCACCTCCTGGAAAGCATGTCCTGTGCTGTTTTCCATGCAAAGTCTGAGGCACCAAGTGTGCTCTGAGTCTGCCAGCTGGCTTACAGACCACAAACAAGGTATGTCAGTGGCAGGCAGGGAAAGGTTTATCTGCAACTCCCTGCATCCTGGGGATGTCTGGATCAGGGTGAGGTGTCAGTGGAAATGGAGATGCTGTGGAGGTTTTCGGCATCTACAGGACTGGACAAAGCTGAAAATGGTTTCTCTAGGATCTGACAGTTGAATTGAAACACTTGAGGTAGAACTCAGCTGTTCATGGTGGATCTAGCCTTTACCAAGCCCAAATCCTAGACCAGTGAAAATGCAGGCCAATGTAGTTTCTGACTGAAGTATCATCTGGAAATATGCAGAGTTTTGCCGTGATTCCATAAACAGCCTGTGACACCATGAGCACTTCTTGTCTATCTTTTCCAATTAAGCACTTAAGAGTTTCCCAAGGTAAATATTAATACTTCAGAAAGGAAATACTAACATGCACAAAATCCTTTCCAACTTTTCTGCTTAAATAGCTATCATTTTTTAGTGAGGTTACAGCATCCAGTTTTCTATAATAAAAAATAAGCAGGATAAGTAGTTTTACTCTTGTCAAAACTTGAATGCAATTTTATGTTTTTCTTTGACTTGCCCTATAAATATTTTTACTACAGCATTCAAAGTTTATGAGATCTCTAAGACTTGTAAAGAGGTTGAGTAACTGGAAACCAAAGGCTAATACCTACCACAGGGACTTGGGGGTTTTTCTTAAGCAAGCTATTTATTAATGTTAACAAAGGGTATTTTACTGATGATCTGTTTACAAAACTGAGTATTATTTTACCTTTGCATTCCAGTGTAAACAAATCCATGAGGAGAGACAAAGATAGACCACACCACAATGCCTGACAATGCCTTTCCCCAGGTTACAGTTTTCTGACATTGTCTTTGAGCTGAGCTTCTGCAGCTGGACCTCTGCTGAGTCCAAATGTAGCTTGGGAGCTGCAAAAGCCAGCCTCACTGAACCAGAGGAAAGAACAGAGTTAGCCACTGGTTGTGGATGGCTTTGACAAGCTGTGTCCTTTTCTCTGTTCATGAGTCACTCACCAGGAGACTTTATCTTTCCTAATGTGTTTGCTATCTATAATTATGGTTGCAACAGTTATCCACCTTTATAGGAAAGCGTGGCCTTGCCTGAACATGCCCATGAGAAGCTGTGTCACAGGCAGGAGTGGGAGATGATCTGCCCATATCCACCACGGCCACAGGAGAACATGCGTGTTTCAGCTCATCTTCTGGCACAGCTGGGGAGAGCTCTGTGTCATTGCTTACTCTCTAGTCACTGTTTCTGCTCCCAAAACATGATTTACTGACTAAAGATTAACTATTGCAAAAGGTTTGCACAAGCAGGCAACACAGCCTTTGTGCAAACATTTGTGGATAGCCATTAAACTACTAACTTGAGACTAACAGAACAAGTCAAAATATTCATCAACTTTGGCCAAGTCCAGAGCCTGCCAGATTTGGCCATCCTGTCTCTGCCTCCCAACCACCTTTAGCATCTTGGGAAGACACCATGCAAATGCACTCCTGAGGACAGCCCAGAACCACAGCTGCTCCAGACTGTTTTTAATCCTCCTTTCTTTACTGATTAAGGAATTAAGTCTTAATAGGGATTAAACCTTTCCCAGCTGTAAAGCCCAGCACTGGATTTATCACACAGTTACAGCTCCCTACCTACCCAGGAGGCTCCTGGGTAGATGGTCAACCAAACATGATCAAACACTTAAAAAAGATGAGGTTCTTAACTGACCAAAACCCAGAACTGCCTCCATTTCTATGGATATATGTGCAGTCAGCTCTTTTTGTAGACATGTACCTTTTGGGTTTTTATCATCCTCTGTTATGCATCTTCTCAGCTGAAGGTTTACCTAATCCATATACAACACATGCATCTGAGAGCTCCACTTTCGTGCACTGTTGCATGTTCAGCTTATGCTGTACAAGCCTAAATGATGTAGGTGGATATTTCCTTGTCTGCACAGGCTCCCAGAAGAACACCACAAATACCTTGTGTAGATGTGTCAGTCTTTAATGGACTACAGACCTCCAACTTAATCTGAAATCAGCTGCTTATCCTTCCCAAGGATCTCACTACCTCAGCTGCACAGCAATCATAACCAGGTTTTCTATTTATCTGACTGAAGAGCACTGCATTACTTTGCAGATGCTCTNACAAAAAAAACCCAACAAAAACTGGAAGGGATTTCAAGAGGTAATTTGACCCCTTGTTCAGTACCCAGATCAAGTGAAAATGGAGCTTCCATGACTGACTTGGATTAAATCATTTTATAAAACTGCCCAGTACAGGGATTTTGTCACTTTGAGAGTGTTTTGCTACCCAGATTACAGGAGAGAGATTCTCTTTGTTCAAGACTTGGTTGCTAAAGCTTGTTGTGTCTTTTAATTAAGGATCATGTGAATCCAATCATGCAAATCAAAGGCCTGCCCTTTCTACCTTGGGAGCCTAGATATGAGATAGAAAGTAGGCCCTAATATTCTAAAATGAAAGAGAACATTAAAAGTGCGTATTTAGACAAATATCATGTTATTTTAATTCACACTGGTTCTGTTTCAGAGTGGTCAGTGGGAAAGGACAGCCAGAACTACTCTAAAATGGTCTTTGTCACCAAGGAAAGTGTTTGGGACTCAGCCTTCATGCCATGCTCTGATTTGCTCAGTGCAAATACCACGACTGTAATAAGGGTAATGATTAATATGAGCACAGTGATGCCTGCATGTTTGTGGTCATGCAGTGGGTAGATTTTGGCAGCAGCTTCCTGCAGGTTCTGATTTCATGGCAAACTGAGGAGCCAGAGGAGGAAAAGGAGCAGTCTTTGATTCGGAATGGTTTTTCTTAGTGTGGCTTCCCATCCTAATAGGAATCTTTAACATGGACAAGATCCTGAGCCCTCTGGATGTGCCAGTCTTCCTCCAGTAGCTGTATAGGGATAGTTTATACCAGCTGCTTGAAAATAGATTAAGGAGTCAGAGTAACTTAACCCAGCCACTGATAAAATGCTAATTTCCTCCTTCCTTTTGGCATGGTAGTTCTCTTCTGAGGTTTGCTTCAGGACAGGAGAACACTTGGAAAACACTTCTCAAATTTGTAGAGTCCTTGACAAGAGAGCAGAGCACTTTGTTGTTAGGTGGCAGCATTCAGCCAACAATTAATTGCCCTCACCAAACTTCCACTTCCTCAGCAAGCTGTCCTCCTGCTGAGCCCAATGCAGATCTTTGGCAGACAATGATGGTTCAAACTCCAAAAGGCAATGATAAGGTGAGAGTAGGACCCATATTGCTACTGAGCTGGGTGATGTGAGCTGAGACTAAAAGGGAAACCTTTGGGGAGGAGCCTTGCCCTTCATGATCTGTGTCGAATAGATCATCATCATCATCAGTGCTATCATTGCACTACATTTTCATCTGCTACTTTGAATCAGCATAAAAGCACATTACAATACCAATGTGATTCCATGGTAATTGTTCTGCTACAATAAACATGCCTGACATGAAACACACTGAACTTTCTGGTTTCTCTGGTGCCCATTTCTTGAAGGGATTCATAACGAGGTGAGAGAGCAAAAATTGGGAAATAACTCCGGAAAGAAAATTATCAAGATTATCCGGGTGACTGATAATTATGGGATTTGATATCACAGGGAAATTAACATTTTAAAGATTGGCCAAGCACAAGAAGAAAGGCTCTCCGCTCTTTCCAAAATACACAAGCATTTCAGTGCACACTACTCTCTGCATTTGGATGGCAGTGCATGTGTATTGATGCTCCTGTTTGTAGGCTGCTTGGGGTCTGCATGCCAGTGTTCAGATCCCAGATACCTCCCCACCATGTTCTTCCTCAATTCACAGTCAGCACAGTCAAAAAGTGCCCTTTCACCTGACTGCCCTAAGGTGTGCACTGTGATTTTGATAACTTTCCTGAACATGCCTGTTTTGTGAGAAGGCAACCAACTCTAGGCTCTCAAAAAATGTCCATGTAGGGCTATTGTGCCAGCTGTGAATTCACTATTTTTCTGTCTTTGCAAAGGAGCACCCCCTGGGTGCCTGCCACCATTTAAACAGAGATGACATCTGGTCATGATGACCAAGGTGACCAGGTACAAAGAGAAGCTGACAGGTATGAAGCAATGTGGTGAGGCAAGAGTGGGAGACCTGCCAAAAGAAAAATGGCAAAGTGCCCATAAACTGAAAGCAAACATGTTCCCTGCAAAGGGAAGCTACTCCTGGTCAGGAATAATCATTGTCTGCAAAGCAGGCCTTAGAAGAAGAGAGTTTGTTTTGTG
Organism: Pycnonotus jocosus; assembly: GCA_013400435.1. Lineage (NCBI taxonomy): Eukaryota > Metazoa > Chordata > Aves > Passeriformes > Pycnonotidae > Pycnonotus > Pycnonotus jocosus. Next base: position 648,278 of record VWYP01008561.1, on the reverse strand, counting down.
TACCTAATAAACACTTTCTCCCTAGCACAGTGTAGTGCTACTGGCTAGACAGGCTGTCAGAATCGCCTGAATCTCCTTGTCTTTTGAACAGGGTCACTGAGTTTGTCCTGAACCTACTGACTTTCCTCTCTTATAGTGTATTTTTAGAAGTCCAATATGTGCCTGTTTTTCTCTGCATTTTAAATCCAAAAGACTCAGATGATTTACCTCAAACATTCCAAAAGAAAAAATAAATCTCTTGTGGCTTCACATTACATATGAAGTATTTCTAGCCCAACATAGATTTGGGGTTGATGTTTGGTGGCAAAGTTAGAAGGCATTTCAGTTCAAATATAGAATACAGTGCTTCTGTAACCTCAACTCCAAACTCCTCTAATCCAAGTTTAGATCCTGATGGACTCTATCCACAAAGTGAGCTAAATTCCTAGTTGCTGCCTAAGTACTACCTTAGGTGGCAAAATTCAAAGTTTATACTTTCAAAGCTCTCACTCTGCACATCACAAGTATTGAAGAGCAAAGTGGATAAATATAAATTGGCTGGACATAAATATAAATTGTCTGGTCATGCATTCCTGAGCACCTGAGTTTCTGCTTCTCAGATTTTGCCCTTCATATACAACAGAGGAGATAACCTTGCCCTGAAGGAGGCTTTGGATGCCATGTTTCCCTCCCTTGACATCCTAATACTTGGAATTCCATTCTCTAGAGTCAAATACTGTCTTGTCTATTTAATCTAAACCAGGCGTCTGTAAGAAAGGCCTACCCAGGAAATGGTTTTGAGCATTTTCACGGGAAATGTCTGAAATGGGTTCAAGTCCCTTCAGGTTGGTTTGGAGTTTGAGCCAAGGTGTCTGGCACAGCTGACAAGTGCTGACACAACTGGGGAACAGCACTGAGGATGCAGGGAGGAAGTGAGAGGTAATGGTGGGATGGAAGAGGATAAAGGAATAATTTCTGTCCTTGTTATATCATACGTATTTGTTCCCCATGTCCTTTCAGCATCACTGTATCGTATTCTGAGATATCTTACATTATAGATATTGTAATTTAGTGAGGAAGAAATAAGCTGGATTCATCTGAGGGAGGATCTTCGATCTGTAGGATAGGAAACTAAAACATGGATACTTTTATACCCAATAAAAGTGTTGAAACTCTGTGAGGGATCCAAGAAAAAGAAATTGGGGTAGATTTGTTTGTTATTTTGCCTACATCTGCATATTTCCTGTGTTACCAAAAAAAAAAAAAAATTTAATTTCATAGATTTTAGAGGTTTCCTTGGATCCCTTTAACCCTCTTTGCCTGTGTTTGTGCAACTGAGCAGCAGCTTCTGCTTTCAGATTGTCCGTAAGACTGGTGCTGCAGCAAAGGGGATGTTTAAGCTACTATCTGTACTGTTGAGGAGAAGAATACAGCCAATACATGGATGCATAGCTTTAGAAGAGTTCTTTCTACCAGGCTGAGCATTATTTACATGCACAGGTGATTATGCACCCCCGCTCACCGGGTAGCAGCTTTGCCTCCTCTTTGGCACATTTCCAAGCTGCAGGAAGTCTAGTGTTGGTTTGCACAACTGACACTGTATTACCCCACTGTCTAAGGTCTCCAGGTCTCATACTGAAACCCACAGAAAATCTGACACCAGTTTGAAGAGCGAGTCAAAAAAGTTAGTGCTTGAATTGTAATAATATTCACTGAACTCCTGTTGGAGTCAAATAAAAAATCTCTTAGGGTATATTCCTGCCAGGTTTTTAGTATTCATATAACTCAGGCATAGACTCCAACAGCAAATAGAATAATAATAACTAAAACACAAGTTTGGCTTCCATTTGCAATTGAAATGCAATAAAGGTCAAGTCCTGCTTCCCTAGAACTCAATGTGAAAATCCTAATTAACTTCAGGAAAGAGCAGAATGAGACCCAAAGAGTTAACAGTTGTAGGATAAAAACCAGAAATTAAATAAACTCTTAATCAAAAAATTATGTCTTACAGCCAGAGAAACCTCTCTGGAGTTGTATAGTTCAACATAGGAGCAGAATTTCAGCCTCTAACATTCACTGATACCATTTCAGATGCAAATTTTGTGATCTTTTCAGTGCCAGACACAACACATTCCAATATGCATAACATTTTAGTTACTTATCTTCTATGAGTTGCAGGGCATAATATTTTTCACTGTTTAGAAATAACTCAGCTCTGAGTCACCACTGAAAATCCCTGTTCTAAATTGGATTTCCCCTATGAACCTGGACTGTCTCAATTTGAATAGTCCAAAGAAACCACAAAGCCTGCTTTACAGCCCATGGTTTGTGTCTGCTGGGAGGAAAGAGTAGATCAAGGCCATGCAAAGGTGGGGGTATCCTGGGGATCCCTGCCTGGCAGAGACGCATGGGAAGCGGTTGGAAACACATCCATGCTCTCAGAGCCATCACTGTCGTCCCTGCCTCCTGCTAAGCAGCAGTGCATTCCCAGAACAGGACCCTTGTCATTGATTTCAAGGCAGTCAGACTCCACTGACTTTTAAAAGCTCTCACTTTATCTCCCCCCGTGCCTGTGCTCAGCACTGCAGTGTGCCACGTTATCCAGCTGACACCAACAAGAGCGAGGAGGTTTGGGATACAAACCTGTGTTTCCTGGATGCTGCACAGCCCGTCCTTCAGCTGAAGGACCACCACGCAGGATTTATGCTAGTAAAGGACTTCACAGCTTGCTTTACTTACTTTCTCATTCTAAGGGAAACATGCAGTAAAGACTTGGCCACAAACTTCTTCATTCATGTTATTTTAAATGGAGAATATTTCAATCAGTATGGGCAGTTTTCTCCATCGGCTTGTTCATGCCATAACTTTTGTGGCCCCTAATCAAAAAATCCATAGGTTCAGATTTCACACCTTCACCACCACTTACAAAACACTGCCTTTGAAGGCAGACTGGAAAGAATTCTGTGAAAGCTTTGCACTAGTGCTGCCTCCTGTGATTCTTCAGGTTGAGGCTGTACTTGCTGAGGCAGAACTGAGACCAGGTTCCCCATAACACATGCACCATAAAACTCCTGCAAAGCCTGGGAATAAATGAATCCTCCATGACACAGCCCTTTCCCTGCCTATCATTTTACTTTAACTCTCTTGAAGTAAAGAATTTCTTCCTAGTAGTCCTAATGAGACTACCAGGAAGAGAATTGTAAATCCTTGATGTTGTACTGTGGGAAAAGAGCAGCAAATGTATTTGAGGGGAAGCTAGGAGGGAAGAAAAGTAAAACATTCTAACTAACATGCACCAAGGCCAACCAAATTCAATTTGACAGGTTTCATAACTCAGCAGATTGTATAGCATAACCGTAAAAATATGCCAATAGAATGATTAAAGGAGAAGTATCAGGTCGTGTCTGCCCAACCTAGAAAATTTTATTTTAAATAAACGTTGTCTAAAATTTCAAAAGATATTTACAAATCTCATTTGGCAATTGAATAGGCCATAGTGTTACTGGCTAACTTAAGCAAGTAAAAGTGAAGGTCTTTGCACCTGCTTTTAAGAGTTAGAGATACATGATTGGACTCTTTCCATTTGGGCAGTGATTTACCGTTGTGCCATTGTTTCCTTTAGCACTCTGTGAGTACTGCTTATTTTTGAGAAAACAGTCTTGCACAGTAATCCTTTTCATGGCTTTTTTTCAGACTGTCAAGCCTTTTTAAGGAAATTTTAAAGTTTTGAAACTTATGAATTAGTAATTCATAATTTCTCTTGATAAAATATATATCTAATCCTGAAGTTAAAATGAAAAAACCCTTTTATTGTGAGAATATTGCATAGCTTTTAGTAATTTTCAGCAGACTAAATAAGCATTCATGATTATTAAGAATGTAACTCTGCTAATGACAGCTTGCACTGTTGGAAGTCCTAGCCTAGACTGAATTAAAACTTCAGAAAATTACATTCTATTGAGCATCAGTGGAAAGATTTTGTGCAACTGTGCTGCAGAACATAGCTAAAAAAAATCTAGTAAATCTGTGTTATATCAAATTCCGTTCTTCCTTTAACCATCCCTACACTAAAAGAGTATCAGTACTCCAGGTGAGATTTCATCAGAGCAGAGTAGAGAGGGAGACACACCTCTCTTGACCTGCTGGTCACACTTCATTTGATGCAGCTGGATAGGGTTGGCTTTCTGGGCTGCAAGGACACCTTGATGGGTCTTACACAGGGGTTTGTCCACCAACACCCCCAAATCCTTCCCCACAGGGCTGCTTTCAATCCACTCATTGCCCTGCCTGTATTCATGTTTAGGATTGCCTTGACCCAGGTTCCCATAAATACATTTCTCCAACTGTTATGGTCCACAAACTTGGCTGTTCTTGAGGATGGAGGAGATGAACCTTGCAAATCAACCACCTCTCCCAGACTCTTCTTCCTTACCTGTGTGCATATGTCAGTAGTGGACTCATCTCTGTCTTGTTCATGTGCTTCAAAGCCTTTCCCCTCAGTCCATCCCGTGACCTTTCCTTGCCATCCTGGCCTGCCACTTCTTTGTGAGTTGTCATCTCCCTTTTCTGTCATTCATTGTTTGAATGTCTCCTCAGGTTGGTCAGCCTATTGGCAAAGATATTTTGCCCTGCTTTGTCAGTTGGGTCTCAACTCTTCCCAGCAGTCCTCAATTCTCAGTCCCATGGCTGTAAAAGCCAAGTTACTGTTCCTATCATCATCTGTGCAAGCAGGTGCTGACCTCCATGATCTGCTAAGCCCTCCTCAAGCCCTTCACCTCTGTGGCAGGATTAAGGAGAAACTCACCTGGTCCTTGGGCCCTTGGCTCTTGCCCTAGAGCCATGTAGTCGCTCTTACTATGCTTCACATGACCATTCAGGGCAAAAGGAAAAGGTGAAACAGATGAGTCCATTTTCTGAAGTTGTTCTTGTTTCAAAGGAGGTGTGAGAGAAACAGAGACAGGGACATAGATTTCATTTCTTTTCTGTACTCAAAGATTTGATATTTGAAAACTCTTCTATTAGGTTTGCAAATTTTCTGTTCTTGTAGCCCTCAAGTAAACAAGAAAAAGAAATATGAATCCACAGTTTAAACAAAAAACATTTCCTTCCATTAGCATTTCTTTGATGGTCCTTTGGTTTATTGTTGTGCATTAACTTCTGTTAATTGCTACAACATTCATATAAATAATGCATTTGGAAAAGAAGGTAAAGAGGGTGTCACATTCTATTCTCCAATGATTTTAGTGGGACTCTCTGGCTTGACTTTAGTGCTAAAGCTGCTTTTTTTTGGTCTCAGGATAGCTAAAGCTTGTTAACAAAGTTAGTGTAAACAAGGAAAATAAAAGCACTTTAATTTTGTCATGAGATAAATTGGATGGGTCAGCCCTAAGCCCTTCAGCTGAACTTACTCCATGGCAAAACTAATGTGTCTTGTCTTTGCTGTATTGGTACCTCAGGGGAGCTGATGTGTATTAGCTATCACTCTCGGGAAAGATAAACAGCATTTGTAGCTCCCCCTCCTTCCCCAGGTCCTCTTGGGTTTTCCTTTTATGAAAGTTTCTGGTAAAAGCTTCTATGAAGTCACAGAACAGAGTTGCCCATGTCTGCCAGCTGTTTTTTGCACTGCATGAAAATATTTCTCAAATACAATCCTCTCTTCTCTTTCTTTTTCAAACACTTACAGTTTAAAAAAGTCAAACCCTTCAGCACTTGGCACAGTTTCAGCTACAAGATCTACAGCCAGTTTTGAAAACTGCAACTTATAATGAGCTAATTTTACACTTAGAAAAAGGTTGTGTCATTTTGAAAGAGGCAGATACAGCTGGGAAGGAGACAACTGAACGGTGCACTGAGAGCACTGGGATTTTGCCCATATATTTGTACCTTGATTTTACTGGGGTTTTGTGAACAGGAATTTGGAAGATTTTCTTACAGATTTAGTGTGTTTGGACATGTGTTCTGTTTTAGTCAGTTTTAGAGCACAAGTCCACAGAGACACATAGGAAGAAAGGTATACAAGAAGAGGACAAGATTACATATCCACAGCTATGTGAGGTCTTTATTTTGTTGACTATGTTTGCAACCCTACCAGTCCATTAGACACACAGGTAGGATCTCTCTTCACACCAGCTGTCCAGTGAATGCAAAAGGCCGAAAAAGATTAACAAGATTAGTAAGATAATCACTGGTAGGATTCATCCTCATCAAGAAATTCACTGTCTGGTGGGAAATTGAGTGACTTTTTAATGATATATTAGACAAGGTTTTCCAACAGAGAAGGATAAAGCTGTAATGAGATAAAGCAGCAAGCAACTCAGAAGTTAGGAAGATCCTGAGAGAGGGAAGCATTTACCATGAAGAGTGTTGGGGTGGAGAGCCAAAGGGCAGCAAGAGCTGGGATGCCACATGCAGGTGCCTGGATTTTCTCTACACTTTGTCTGTACCAGTGAGAAGGGACCAGTGAAGCAGTTTGATGACTCATTTAAGCATCCTACCCAGCCAGGGCTATTCAAAAGTGCAGAATTAGATAGCACCTCTTACACCTCTGTGCTTCACCCCACATCCCCAGCTTATTCCTTTTACACATCCCAAATTCTGTCTTTCCAGTTGAATCACTCCACTTTGTTTCGAGCACATCAGGTTTGACTGAGGTCCCTGGGCAGCAATGCTCTCCCTACCCCTGGTGAGCCTGGGGTGCTCAGAGGAGCTGCCTGGCTATGGGCTGATAGAAGTTTTTTGGCCCTCAGGCAATTCTATGCATCATGAGCACAGTAAAACATTTTTCTGCCTGCAGTCCCACACAGACCATACTGCAATGTGTCATACTGTATTGGGACACAGGTTCCTGAGAAACATCCTGAACATTCCACAGCAAAAGAAAAATTCCCACTTTGAATGCCAAAACAGGCCCACTTTGTTCATCCCTGGTCTTAAATGTTCTCTTACAGCAATGAGACCAGAATCAACATGTTTTAATATCCAAGATTTCTTATTCTCTAAGCCTGCCTTTCTATAAATTCCAGCAACAGCTCCAGCTGTAACTGCACACAGAGAATCAGAGTTTCTCTATTCCTCATGAGAGTTACCCTAGATGAGATTAGGAATGGTTAGTGGTAAGATGTAGGTAGATACCTGGACTCCTCTTTACATTACTGCTTCCACCACTATGATCAGTGGTGGGTGGGAAAAACCTAGCACAACTGCCTTGTGTATAGATAGATTGAATAAGCATATGTATAAATGCAGTACCTAAAATTTTCAAAGCTTCTTCAGTTTTCTACCTATCTTTGTTGTCCAACTCATGGTATCACTATTCTTTCTGGTTTTGTGAAAGCACTGCTGTGTCTGTCATCAGCTTTGGGTGATAAGATCAGATTTTGAACTTGGATGCGAACCACATGGTAATTCCCTGCTCTATAAAGAAAAGAAAGACAATAAAAAGCCCTCAGTACTGGTTTTGTTTCCTCTGAGCCTCATTAGGCACTTAGCCAGTGACTAGTCAGGTACAAAGGGGCAAGGACTCAGAAACAGGCCTCAGAGGTCCTGCCTTCCATCTGTGAGGGGTAAGTGTGAACCATAAGCCGAATTCATTTAGTTCCTTTTACATAATTGTCAGCTTTACTCAAAGCAGTTTCTTCTCCTTGGTTGCAAGGGAAGACAGTCAATTGTTGTTCTATTCACATCATCACATAAACCCATCTGACAGGCATGACAGCAACTGCTTGCTAATTACAGAGCAAAATTTGCAGTGCAAGGTTTGTTGTGCCAACGGTCCCCAGAACAATCCTGGGATTGTTTTATGAGAAGATTGGGCAGTCAGAGTTGAGCACTTTTGCTTCAATTATCCCCATGTGCTGTCAGGGCTTGGAGCTGCTCTAGTGGAATGAAGAGAAGAAAATAAATGAGCTCTGCTCCAAGCCTGGGAGCAGTTGCTGAACCCTGAAGAGCTCAGTTGGTTGTATCTTTGTTAGTTGCTATTACAGATATTATTGCCTGGTAGTGGCACTGAATCTGGAGGCCCATTAGCACTTCCATGCTAGGTCCAGGGTTTTATAGTTCCACTGCAGAGACTTACAGAGACTTACTCTGTAGTGAAACTCAGCATGTGGTCCCAGCTAAACCCATCCCTCTAACTTTATTATTCACTGCTTTGAGTGATCTAATAAAGTTCAGATAGTGTTGGCATTGGATGTAGCTGGTTTGCTGATTTTATCAAGAAGAGGAATTGATTTGTGAGTGGGAGGTGACTAACAGAAAAGTCCACCTCACTGGGGTGGAATTAAAAAGAATACCAAAGAATTAATTGCTTAATGTAGGGATCTGAATGTTGTGCAGACACCTAAAGCGATTATTCTAAAAGTATAACCAGCTGGTCACAAACCAGAATTATCCTTGCCCAGAATATCTCAAAAGAAAACCAATTCCTACTGAAGTTACTGAGCTGCACCTTCTTAACCTCTTACATGACATAAGTTTACAAAGGACCTTCACGAGCCCCAGTTGTGACATTACTCAAGAATTTCCTCTTTGTAATCCAGGTACACTAGTGTGTCTGTCATTTCCAACATAGCTTCAGTGATAAATTGAAAAAATGAAGCTTGGATAGGGGCTATGTTTGTCTCTTGCAGCCAGTAAATTATTCTAGAATATGCCACCCCTTTGCAAAAACCAACAATCAAGGCCACTCCATGGACTTTGTCAGATACACAATCTCCATATCTGGCTAACCCCAGAGTTAGTTCATCTGAGCCCTCTCCCACAACCACTCCTCCTCCCTCACCTATTGCTGTTCCCCCTTTACCCTCTGCAGCACTGATTAGGTCACAGCAGGACCATTTCAGTTTACTATACCAGCAGAAAATTATTCCATCCTTCTGCTGAGTTGGTTTCCTAGCAGATGGCACATTGCATCAGCTCACCAGGCTGTCAGGCAAGCCATAACTGGAGGGGTCTCAACCAGGGGCAGCAGCATGAGCACGCTTTTTGTTCAGAGCAAGATATGAGATTTATACCCTAAAACTTTTAACCAATTCCTCTTGTCTCTATAGATTTGAAGCACAGATTTGGAAGGAGGACTTGTGCCACAGGCTCACTAAAAGTTTACCTAGAGCCTTTCAGAGTAGCAGAGCAGCATAACTCTGCAAAAGCAACAAATATTCCTCTCTGCCATAGCATGTACAAACTCCTGAAGGAGATATTCCTCTTCACACTAGTGTGTAACCATGTGACATGGGTCATCTTAACTATAGACAGGCAGGATATCCTTCCCAGTCCCACAGAGATTGTTGATGTTCCCACTGGAAAGGTTTTGGGAAGATGAGAACAACCCTAGAAAATCTAAGGTTTCAAGAAATTTGAATTTCATAGCAGAACTCTCTTTTCTACCCATCCCCAAACCACCATAGCCACAGATACAACCTTTTCAGAAATGTCTTCCGGAGGTCTGTGGTATTGATATTATACAGATGGGAGAGTAGAAAAGAAAAAAAGAAAAAGTCCAGTGAGGAACACAAGTCTGCCATCCTAGAGGGATCTTGATTGCCACTGGAAGAGACAGACCAGACCTTCACTCCCCTCTCCTCCCTGATCCTCTGGGTCTTTCCCCCACCTCTGTCCTTTGGGCACTGTGTTATGAGTGAGCAGAGATCCAGCCTGGCTGAGGCACAGTCCTGTGGCTGTGTTCAGATCAGTTCACTGCAAGAGAGGCACCACAGAACAGCCATCAGGCCTGAAGGACAGGGAGCTCTGCCTCGTGCTTGTCAGATTAAAGCAACCAGAGAACTGCAGGCCAGGTACTTACATGAAGTTAAAAGAAAGCAGTTAATTGTTCTTTAATCTGGACATCAGAAATATGATGAAAGGCGGTAGCCGGAATTTGGTTCAAATTCAGGTGGAAAGTAGGATTAGGTTCACTGCAGTGACGGAGGTTTCTGCAACACGCAACTCATTCTCTGCCAGTTAACCGGCTGTACTTTGTATGAAGTAGCCGAATATCAGGGGAATTCCTAACACTTTCTGGCCCATGAATGCTTAACCAGAAAGAGTAATTGGAGCATCTGAAAATCCTGTGGTTAGGGCATATCTAAGAGATCATAACTCAAACCTCTGCTCCAGGTGAGGTAGGAGAGGAGCTCCAGCCTGGTCTCCCACACTCAAAACTGGGACATTAAAAAGTTACCATCCATCAGGAAGAAGGGTCTCTATGCTGTGTGATCATGCATGTTACAATCAACTCCAGAGACAAGGCAGGCAAGGAAACACATGCTACACAGACATACCAGAGTTTGGTCATAATTCTGAACAGCCTGTTGCCTGTGATATGAGGGCACATCTGTTTAGACCTTCTCTACAAGTGAAAACTAAACATTGACAAATTCAGGAAGCGATGGATCTCTGCTCTGGATGCACCAGCACATGCAGCTTTTAAGAATGTAACTGGCACTTTGTAAACTGAAGTCCCCCACAGCAATCCAGCCAAATATATATTTAGTGGCTTTTGTTTTTAAACACACAAACACAGAAAGTGTACAGCTGAGTATTTCAACAACGTACCTACAGCGGATGTGGACTGTGTGGGCTGGGGGGTCTTAAAGCAAAAGCTTGGATTCCTTTCTGAAAGGCACATTCCAGTTCAGCCAGAGGTTATAGGCTTCATATAGAAATTCCTCAGCTAAGATCTGTGTTTTAATGCTGCAGGTCAAACCACCCTCATAATAGTACCTCTTGTCTTGTATAGATTAGATGACATTTAAGAGGGGAAAGGAGGCACTCGAAGCTAAATCTCAGGATACTACAGAGTCTGTTGGTGTACAGACCTGGCAAATGGATTTAGACACTCTTAACATGAATACTTCAGTTTTCACTCAGCCTCTAACTGTTTTATTGCTGGTGTGAGGTAACTTCAGGGTTAGCTTTCCCCCAAAGCTGGCCCAAATAGGGCTTTTCCCCATACAAGTTAAACCAATTTTTAACTTAGTCTAAACACCTCCTGAGGTGCACACCAAGCTAAACACCATCACAGAAGACCACTGGGGTATTTCCCTAGAGAGTTTCCCAAGGAGCTCTTGGGGTAACACAGCCCTCTCCCAACACAGGGGCAGCTCTGCAGTCATGTTTAGGGGAATGCAACAGCTGCATCAGGCAGACTTGCTTAGCTCTAAGAGGAAGATGTCCTCACCTCCCTACCAGTATGGGACTTCCCCTCCAATGTCAGTGAGAAGGAAGGATTTGAAGCAGGTGACAGGAACATACTCTGTGGTTTTTCTAGGCAATGTCTGAGAGATCACCAGGGTGAGCAGGAGTACAGAGGACCATGCATAAAAAGCATACAGGAGAAAACATGGTGATGGTGGTGCAGGATTTCACGATATGAAATGAGGGCTGAAAGACAGCATAGGGCAAAACAATAGACAGCCTTACAGGTGCAGACATGAAGTTTGCTTTGCTCTGTCTCAGCTGGCATCTGCACCCCCATCCAGAGAAGGGGCTACTATTTCTAAAGATAGCTAAAGTGTCTGGGTCATACAGCCATCCAGTGCTTCTGCAAAATACTGCAGCAATACAGAGAACAGCACAAGACTATGAGCTCAGCTGCCATCCTCAGGAAATGCTCCTGCATTTAGTTTGGCCCCACTGTGCAAATTGGTGGCTTCAAACTTGGGTGCATTAGTGATGCACACACAAACACATGGTTTGCTTAAGAGGACAGCAGTAGTTAGATGAGAGAGAAAGAGCACTTGAGAAAACAGCAACGTGGCTGTCCCATTTTTTGTGGATGTTTGGAGCTGTCAAGGCTGCAAAGCTGGAGGCTGCAGTGATGAAGGCATGAAATGCAGCCTCAAGAAGAAGCTGAGTCGATAGCGTGTCATAAGGTCCTTTTTTCTGACTTGTTTGAACAGCTTACAGTTTCCCTATAGTTATTGCTTATTCAAAGATGATTGTAGAATTCTTTCCATGAGTAATTCTTGGCTGCTATATCCTTTGCAAGCAGTTCAGTGCAGTCAGTTGATAGCTGAAATTCAAGACTGGTCAGTCCCTGTTCACATAGGTCACTTCTTCTGCTGCAGAGAAGAAATTGCTTCGCAGCAGATCACATCCCAGGGCTGCCAGTGTTTTATGTCCTCACTTTCCAGGGACTAGCACTCACAGACTGGAGCAGCAGGACAAGCCAGTTGCTGTTCCCCAGCCACACAAGTGCCAGCATAGCACTTTACAAATGTGGGAAGGAATTTTCCTGTGTACTTTTAGCAGCTTTTTCTAGCTTGCTCTTTGAGTTGTACCAACAGTCAATGTGCTTTGAGAAGTAACAAGGAAGACAAGCATCACAGGATTCCAACAGGATCCAGAGTCATGGCAGAATCCAGTGCTCCTGAGCAGGCTTAGGCCCCATAGGACAGGATAAGACTAGGTTCCAAACTGAAGTGAAAAGTTAACTACACTGTTGGAGCAAAGATCTGTCATCTTTCCAAGCTCAGCAGAGTGAATAGACACATGCGTGTGAGAGCTGCAAATTTATCAAAGACAAAAAGAGCCTTAACATGAAATAGTACAGTAAGATCAATATGTCCAGATGGCAGATGCTGCTTTCAGGCTCCTTTCACAAAAAGCTGAATGTTTTAAATAATGCTTCAATTATACCTGTGTTGTTAATTGCAGCCCACATACTGTACAAGGAGACAAGTATAAGACCTGTGAGTTTCAGACCAAGGACATCAGGAGGAAGAATAAATTGATTCAGTGTGGAAAAGTGGAACTACTAGATTATATAAAGTGTGTTTGTTTCCCCAGCAGCTGTTCCAGCTTCTGTGCTTTGAAGTGTTTCATTTTGTAGTCTCAATTGTACCCTGAAACTCCAAAATTAAACAAAAGCTCTTCCATCTTAATGAACTACAGGACTTAAAATTATAATTTTATTGCATTTCCTATCCTGGTGAGGTTAACTAGAGTCTGGAAAGTGCACACTGCCCATTAGGGATCATTAGGAAAGCATTTGGAAGTTACAGAGCTTCTTTGGACTTTTACCATTAATAGTTCCTTTTGTGGCCATTCAGAGGAAAAACAGATTTTCTTAAGCAAATATAAAAGTGTCTGAATAAATATATCATCCATGACAGCTCCACTAGAACTCTAAGGATTTCTGAACCCTTCTCTTCCCCCTTCCTTTCTATGAGTCCTTCAAAATTTTATATACACTATTATGTAGGCTGTTCACGGCTTCTTGGAAAGTGAGAGCAAGACCAGATGCATAAAAACATGCAGGAGACTAGCAGGCACCTGGGAAGGCTGGAAATCTAGTTAACTTTGTCCTGTCATTCTGTCCCACCTGCCCTTTCCTGCAGTGCATCTGCAGCCCATTCCTCTCCCCACAGCTGGCACTGGGCTGGCTCCACGTACCACACTGGCGCTCTGCTCCGAGGGTGCTGAGTGACCCACTGTCACTGCCTGGCAGCCTCTGCCTGTTGAATTCAGCTCCTGTTGAGAGCTGCCTTGCCAAAACCCTTTCCACACTATGATGGAAACCAAGTTAGAAATAACTCAGGAGCTGGCAAGATTTCTCAGAGCTTTCATTTTGTGAAGTGCTTTGCTGCCAAGCTATGTTATTCACATCTTCTCGGAGATCTGTAGGATGGTTTTTTTAATGTTTTTTTCCTCTGAGGCAGGGGATGAGAGATATAAAGTCTAACACTTGTAAAATCTCTGTATTCCAATGTAAGAGTCAGCAAGCTAAGAAGTACAGTGATTAGGAAGTGGAGTTGTCATCAATCATGTCATGTTCAGGTATGTGGGATGAGCCTAACATTTCTGGCAATGTCGTGTTCAGTGCTTCACTTTTCTATGGCTGTTGTGTCTGACATTCTGGATCACCAAGCAGGAACAAGATTGCAGTTTGCATGTTTATCACACAAGGTGCAGCTTTGCTGTAGGTAAATAGAGACAAGGAGCCCAGGTCCACAGTCTAGCAGCCATGCTGGCCAGGGAGCATGGGCACATCTCCTTTTCTCTCTGTATCCTAGAAAGCAAATTCTGCAGCACAGGTTTCTGAAAGATCATAACCAGTGGCAGGGAGAGCTAGAACCCACTGTGTGCCTTGCACAGCAAAACAAAGCACAGCCTAATTGGTCTCCATGAAGCTTTCAACAGCAAAGAATTGGCATATGAGAAGAAGGTCTGTGTCACCCAAAAGCAAGATCAAAAGTCAATCCATGATTACATGGTCAAAGCCAAAGCTTTGTACAGAATACAAAGGGATCCTTTTTCTCAAAGAATGGTGGAGCAGAAATGCTTCTCCGTTTGGGGGGAGATACCACCACAGATAGCAATCAGGATGCCATCTATCCTTTTGTTGTGTCAATGCTAGCCTGAGAAACATGGACTGCTTCAGATCAGAAAGTAAAGCAGACAGTTGGAAACCTATTTTAAAAATGCGTATATAAAAATCTCTTCCACTGATTGTTTATCCATTAATCCCTGGCCAAAAAGCATTTTCAGCAAGAGGCTGTCAGATGTGGTGCTTAGGGACATGGTTTATAGGTGGATTTGACAGTGCTGGGTTAACGGTTGGACTCAATGATCTTAAAGGTCTTTTCCAACCTAAATGATTCTGTGATTCTATTTTATGGAAAGGTCATATAAAACTTGTTCTCACAGAAAGTTAAAAAGTATGTGCAGAGGGAAGGGGGAGGAGGCAGGCAGGCTTGGAGATCTGGTCTGGTCTTCATAGTCTACAGCTATGTGTGGGCAGTGGAAAAATACTACTGAACAACTAATTACCAAAAACAGTCAGTAACAAAATCCCGATTTAAATATTTGCAGGAGGTAGACAGAAAGGTGCCAGCCTGAAGCTTGTAATTACTTTTATTTCTGGCAGGAATCAGATATACTTCTAATAATAACTATGGGCACAAAGAATTAGTCAGAAAAGCAGGGCATATTTATTCCCAGCTGGAGGGGAGAACAAAGTAGGTAGGAAATGTCCTGATGAGGGTGCACAAAGGTAAAGGGTAGTAACTGCAGGGATGGGACTTGTGCAATGCAGTGGCACTGCCAAAGAGGCCCTGCCTTCAATCCCAGGGCAGGGAATGCTCCAGGGCACCTTTTTCCTCTTGGGGTTAGTAAGGCTGGCTGAAAACTTTCTTCGAGCAAGCTGACCATTTTCTTCTCTCTGACCTGAGCCTGCTGAGCTTGTGATGCTGAAGATAGAGATGCATCATTCCTGAGGGACCGTGGGGCCAGTCTGCAGCTGCAGCAGTGCTGCTCTGGCTAGGGCCACCAGAGGGTGGGTAGACAGTCCCTTTGCTATGGTACATTTCCCTCTCCCTAGGGAGCTCTGATCTGGATAGTGTGTTTCATTGCCGTGACTCTTCCCAACTCATCCCTCATACAGCCCTGATTTCTGGATGAAGGATTTTCTGAATATGCCCATGAAGAGACTAGGTGGAGTCTGGTTTGTGGCAGACTCTTACACCCCAGCCCAGCTATCAACAAGCAGCTGTCAACACACTGCTCGAGTCTGAGTCCCCAGTGCTGGCACTTTGGCTCTGGGCTATGGCTCTGGGCTGTCCCTATTGGGTATGGTCTTTTCCAGGCACTCTGCTGGGGCCACATGCAGCATCTCCAGCCTCCCTGGCTGCCCTGTCCCTTCTTCAGTTGTTCTCCCGGTGATACCAATGACATTTTTTGAGTAATTTTATTTCTCCAGTACAACATTGTCCTGTCAGCTAATTAATATGGCAATTATACAAGGAGTACATATCAAAGCAAAGCTGTCTTGCTACAGCAGTTTCCATATGCTGCTACCCTGAGTGTCCCACAGTCCTCCTATTTCTGCATCTCCAGTCCCTTTTATTCCTGCAGTGTCCAGCCCAGCCACCTTGTTTGTGCTCAGCACATTTCCTTGTGCCATCCATGACACCACCACCCCAGTCACAATCAGCAGATTCCCTCTTGATTGCTGAGGCATTAAACATGTCCACTTGTGCAATGTGTAAAATCTATGACCACACTGGCCACACTGTCAAGCTTAGGAAAATACAAATTGAGTTATGGTGGGGAAAAAAGTTCTGAAAAAAAGAGTCTGATTTAACCAGCACACTCATAGGCTTGGATTTGGTTTCCAAGATCTTCCCAGCCCACATCTCTATCCAAACTGCACATTTTTTTCAATTGGGCTGTCTGTCCCTGCTCCTGCCAGCAGGAAGCTTCTGCAAGACATGAGGCTGGGTCGTCAATGCATGTTAGGACTATGACTGCTACCATGTCTTCCCCAGTCTACATCTGGAGCACAGATCCAACCCAGCCAAAGTGACACTTCCTTGGCTTCATCAGGACAAAGTAACCATTCTGCAGTTCTGCAGAAGACTCATCTATAGAGGCAGCCAAACCAAGATATTTCACTCTTGTCCCATATTCCTTGTTTGGAAGTCTTGTACCAAGACTGAGCTTTTTCATTATTTATTCAGTGAATGTGTCTTACAACTTTCACACCTTTACAACTTTACAACTTTTACACACACCTTTACATCTTTACACACACCTTTACACCTTTACACACACCGTTACAACTCCAGCTAGCCACAGGCTGGAGTTAAAAGTGCGTGAATTACTGCACTGATATTTTTCCACATCCAGCTTCTCATTGTTACACTTACACCACACTGCTGCTGCCAAAGGAGTTCATATCTCACAGAAGAGAGGAAAAAAGGGGAGCTGCTCTGGGCCCCCCACATCTTCTCTAGCTGGAGGAAGCTTTCCACTCCAGTTTTCCATACCTGTCTGCCATCGGGTCTCCTGGGCATGCAGTGGGACTGCAGACTGGAATGAGCCTGGAAACTCTTTCAGGAACTGTTTCAGGCTGCTCTGAGCACCAGGTCTCAGCAGGTGAACACTTTCCTGACCACAGCACCTGCTGGCTGGGCCTCACTGGTTACCAGAAAATGGCCCAAACATGGGGAGGCAAAGTGTGAATCCATCAGCCTTGCGCAAATGCCATATGGAGCACAGGTGTGGGGAGGAAGTAGAGCTGGTATTTCTATCAAAAGGTAGTGACCCTAAGGCCCCCCTTCCCAAAGTGCTGTGGGAACTTCTGCAAGTCTGAACAACTTGCAGAGAGTCTCAGACTTCACTGTGGAAAACCCAACAGGTATCTTGGTTTTCCTCAGATATAAATATAGCCCCATGCACCAGAATCCAGCATACCTGGATTCCATCCTTCCATCCCCTTGCTGTTCTTCAAACACACACCATCTTTCTCCATAATGCCAGACTGCACCGTTTGCAACCATCTCTGGTATTCCTGTTGTCCTCCATCTACTGTTAAAAAAAACACACAGCAAAATCCCCAGTCTAGAGCTTAGAGAAGCTCAGTATGAATGAAGAGAACGCACTGCTTGAGCTTTATGGTCCTTGCAACCAATAGCTTAACCTTAAAGTTATTCATTTATATGACTGCTGGCGAAAGTCTCATCAGCTCTCCAAAACCAGCCACAAATTAGATTCAGTCCTACACAAGGAGCACACAAAGGACAGAGGAGGAAGTGTAATTAAGAGGAGCACAAAATTTACAGTGCAATTACATGATACAGTGCAAAAGCCCTCTGCTTTCAAAGTTCATCTAAGAAGCACAGGGACACCACTCTCTCCTCCACCTGTATTTTGGCAGCCCTGGGTTAGACTTTATAAACCTTTGACAATGACTACATTAGCAGTGAGTTTTGTTTAATTTAGCATCCCTTAAGGGCAAAGTTGCCAGTGGGATGCAAGTAGTTCAGCACACACAAGTGTGCTCGGGGAAGATCTCATTTCATCTGGTTACCTTGAAAAGGCCCCATTTAAAACAACTAACTTTTCCTAAAGGTAATTGTCAGTACTTTTCCTCTAATATCTTAACATCTGACATGTGTTTTATTTAACATTTAATTCAGATTCATATCCACTCTGAATTCCTTAAAAATCTTTGAACGTATCTCCATTCACTTCATTTATTCTTTTGAAAGAACATATCACCTATCAGAAGGCTAAAACTAGCTGGCACAGCCCAGAGGGAAACTCTGCACAAGGGCAATACCAGATATTATTTCAGGCTGCTTTCTGAGCTATGTTTCTGCAATTCAAAATGTCTAATGAGCTTATTTGATTGTATCCATGCCAACAAAGAGATATAAACAACTTTAATCACTGTTTCGCGTTGCTCTTGACCCCCTGCTTGGCTTCATTATTTTCCTTTTAGCCACATCAAGGCACAACACTCCAACTAAATCACTAGACCACTTGCTGAAGACCTGTCCACATAATAAGATTTCTGTTTTATCATCTCATGTGGTTTTTTGCACTGCTGTTTAATAAGCAGCAACCAAGCTGGGTGTTAGCTCAAACGCAGCAACTGGGTAAGAAATTAAGTCAATAGCTCTTGCTTGCTCCTTTATTTTCAGATAAATCTCTAAATTTGTTACCATAAACTGATTAATGCCCCAAGACAGGGAGCAGGTTACAGCTTCTGGTCTCCTGTTTTGTCACTAACGATGCTGGAGGAAGAACAGGACAAGGAAACAAAGAGAAAAGGAAGCGTTAACAGTTCAAGTCACAGTAAGTGTTGGCCTGCTTAAACTAATAATATCAGACAATTCTCTATAGTCTAAAACACCCACAGTCCTCCTACAGAGCTCCAAGCACTCCATGATCAGTGAACCATGTTTTAATGATACATTCTCTTGCAGAGCTTAAAGGTTTGAAATATTAAATCTTTTATCTCATGCATGCTGACAGCAAATGAATCTGATGCCCATCTATTAATGAAGTTTGTCTGTCTCTTGATCATTATAACAAGGGCATTAGCTAGCATTACTTCCCCCCACTTTTTTAAATATGGAAAAAAAAGGATGTCAAGGAGCACACCAAATGTGACACATAACTACAAGTTCAAAAGGTCATTGAGGATTGAGGTCAGATAGCATGGAGAAAATCTTGTGCCCTCTCAAAAAGTAGGTCATTTTTCTCAGCCCTGCATGGATATAGGAAAAATTCTGAGGCGTATGTGCAACCTCTGTTCTGTAAGAGAAATAACTTGAAAGTTGTTTCCTTTTAAAAAATACCTTTTTTTTTTTCTTTAGTTATTCTGAAGTGATTCTTAATGGGTTATTGACACATTCTGGGAAAAGGATCACAGAACCACAGTATGCCTAATTTGTCTGACATCTAGGTCTGTTGCCTGTTAAATACCATAAGTGTCAGTGACTTCTAGAATTTTCTAAGGCATATGTTTTTCTTTCTACTCCTTTCTTGCTTGATTTCATCAGAGTGATCTGGGAGTCCCAGCTGGTTTTTCAGACTGTGCAGTGAGCACAGCATGGGACAGAGGCACCTATTCAGTGGCACAAGCCTTGCTCAGGTGCATTCACTTAGTCCACCTTTGTGTTTCAAGGCAAGAAAAAACTGACACCTGACAGCCAGCTAACTTCACCCTAGACATGGCTTCTGTGGCTTTGAAGAAGGTCTGCAACCTCTGTGCTGACTCTTCCTTGCTGTAATTCAGGTCTACTGTATGTGTGATCCAGTACATGCACAGAGAGCAGATTATTTCCTCTTCCCGTTACCCAGTTCTTCTCTTCTTGAGGCTGAGTAACACTAATTGATTCAATCTTTCACCTAGCTAATTTTTTTAGACTTCATATCATTCTCCTTGCTCTTTTCTGGATGTCCCACAATGACATACAGAGCTGTTACTGAAGATTTACTGGTGCTGAGTGGAAATTTGTGGGTGTTTCAGAATATACACATCAATGAACTTCCTAAAGCAGCATTTTCTTTCCTCCCCACAGCAGTACATCTCCAAGTTGAGTGTTCTCAGTGACAATTGAGACTTTCCTGACTCACTCTGTGAGTGGAAAAGTATTTCTGATTTCTGCCTGGCAAGAGAGACATAAAATTTTTCAACTTTTTAAGAACATACAGAACTGCAAGATGCTGCATAAACTAGTGAACATGTGCCTGTACTCATCACCTTCTGCTCCCTCAGACAAAACTCTGTCAATATATAAAAGGTATTCTTCCTAATGAATAGACATGGGACCCCAACTGCAGAGCAGATTCCTCAGCTTTCTGGGCACTGCACATTCAAAATATCATGGTCATTTAAGATAGTTTCAAAAAAAAAAAAAAAAAACACAACAAACTTTGTTACAAAACTTTAATAGTAAAGGTGAACTCCTCAATAGTTTTGCTGAGAGGGTTAATAATAAATGTTTTTCCCCCACAAGTCTTGCAGCTGTAGTTATGATAGAATTGTGGCTACAAAAGCCCCATTGCTAGACCTAATCTGCTGTTAAACTGCTTAATCAAGAGATTATTAACATTTCTGATGAAATACTTAGCTAAAGTGCAAAATGTAATCTTGGGGCTTTGCTGTCTGGGCTTCTAGTTGACATCATAAGCGCCACAAGCAGCACACTAAATACCCCGGCAGTGTACAGGGTTATTATCCTAATCCAATGTGAGAGCACAGGCACTCCCTCCCTGTGCTCCCTATACATTTCATCTCGATGAAAACATTGTTAAGTACTTTTGCAGTCTGGCAACTAAAGTGGCACAATAAATGCTGCAGTTGAGAGGCTGTTTCAAGGCAGGGCCTTGAGCAATGCTGAATCCTGAGCAGAGCTGAGTATCCATCCATTCATCCATCCATCCATCCATTCATCCATTCATCCATTCATCCATCCATCCATCCATCCATTCATCCATCCATCCATCCATCCATCCCTCCCTCCCTCCCTTCCTCCCTCTGCAGGCTGCAGTGCTGTGCATTTGCCACCACTGAGGATTAGTGCTGGTGGCCTTGGCTACGCTTCCAGAGAAAGCTGGTGGGAAAGAAGAGGAGGAGATAACAGATGAATACTAAAGCAGACCAAAGAGTGAGGACAGACCTGCCACTATTTCTAAACATTTGCAGCCTTGAAGATCCAAAGAAGTTGATGCATTTCTGCTATCTTCCATTTCCACAGTGAAAAGGAACCCTTTCCTGTATTAGGATGCTGCCATTTTTCAACAAGACTGAGCTGGCACTGGCACCAGGAAGAGAACAAGTTCTCCCTGGATTGGCTGTCACACCATGCCCACATAGTGTCAACAGGGCCATCAAGAGTTTGCTGTAGCAGGCACCTCATGTCAAAATTTTGTGTCTAGATTTTCAAAAACCTTGGACACTGACTTGCACAACCCCCTCCTGAAAAAAAAAGCAAATTATTAAGTTGTATGTAAGTGAGATCCTTGCAGAGTAAGGAAATACATTTTGGTCCTTACCTGAGTAATTCAGTTATCACAGAATCATAGAGTCACTGAATGGTTTGAGTTGGAGGAGACCTTAAAGATCATCTCGTTCCAACCCCCCTGTCATGGGTAGAGATGCTACCCACCAGAATAGGTTTCTTACAGTCCCATGCAACCTGGCCTCAAACACATCCAGGGGTGAGGCACCCAAAACTCTGGACAACCTGTTCCAGGTTATCCAGGTTTTGCCTCCAGCCAAAGAAACAGAAATCCTATGGAAAGCAGTTCATCTTTGACCTGCTCAGGGCCCTATTCCAGCTGGGTGGGATTGCCTTTCAAAGGCGCCAGACTCCCTAACCTGAACACAAAGGTGGCCCAGAAAGGTAGTTTAGACTGTGCTTTTATGATGCTAAATTAAGTTCCAATGAATCTCAACTAATATCTCCCAAAAAGCATGCTGAGACAAGGCACAAGCCATTTCACCCAAAATTACACCATGCCAAGTGACAGTCAGCTTGGCACCCTAAGCCACTCTTTCCTGGATTCCACAGGGGTCAGAGGTAACCTTGTGTCACAGACTCATCCCTCGTAGTATTCAACAGGGAGAGCTTTCTGCTTCTTCACTTCAAAACTTCCCAACCACAACAGATTTTCCTAGCCCAGAACAATCATAACCCACCATTAGAAACAATGCAGCAGTGTTTCAAAATAAGCTCCAAACATTCAAATCCAGACTAGAAGATACCTCCCAGAACAATGGTTTTACTGAACCCAGCTAGTGTTTTTTGAAAGCGGAGCTGCTTTTGAAATAATATAAAAATCAAAGTGCTATGGCTGGACTTTGGCTTTCCTCAAGTAATCATTTGATTTCTAACACATCCGGCTTAACGAAATTCTCTGCTTCATCCTGTTTTGTTGTCACTTTATTATTATTCATCACAACCAATAAATAATTCTTCTTTCTGTGACTACAAATACATGGCAAAAACCAGCCTACCCCAAGCAAAGCAAGCAAAGTAAGCGGAGCCAAGTCAAACTGGAATGCCACGAGAGTATTAGCTAGATTAAACATTAACAATTACTTTTCTCCTTTTGATCACTGAAGTAGCAATGAAGCAGTAGAAGGAAAGCCTAAGATGTTGACATATGTTTTTATTATCTTTAGTCTTCTTTTTTGAAGTCTTGGGAACTGACTCCACAAATACTTCCCAGGTCAAAGGCAGAGAATTGTCCTATTTGTTTCAGCAGTGAGGAGGCTGGGCAATTTTACTAATAAACGGTTTGATTTATTCTTTCAAAATTAGCAGGGAAACAATCATGAAAAAAAAAAAACTGCAAGGAAAAAAATTAATTCAATTTTAAAAATTGCTAACTTAAGAGCTAGGCAGATTAAAGAGATTCAAACATAAGTAACACAACAATAGAAATCCAGCTAAGCTTTATTTCCCTTGCTTTTCTCATTTTCAGTAATTTCTGCCTATTTTGGTTTTTCCAGGACTAGAAACAGCTTCCCTTCAGCTTGTAGTGAGAAATGTTTGCTCCTTTCTCTTGCCTGACCAAGGCAAACACCCAACAAATACCACAAGAACTCCATATCTTTGTGAGATTTCCAGCTGCGGTTTCCAGGCTATAAAGGATGGCGTTTTCTGTGAAGTTCTACATTTGTGAAATGGATAGGGAGCATATCTGAACCCTTTCAGATTGGCCTGTAGTCAGGAAGGGGCTGGCATGGAAGAAAAATACCTACACTGAGAAAAAGTAAAAGTAGTACATTTAAAAAGGGAATTTATATTAAGGAAAAGTAAAAATAACCACAATATATCACTCCCAGTTATTTTTCCTCACCTTTCCCCCTACTAGGATGTTTTGTATTTTAGGTGGTGAATTCTCTTCTTTTTGTTTAATTGAAAACTTTTCTACTCTTAATTTACTTCTCTATCTTGTTCCCTTGATGCATTTCTTTTTTTTCAAAATGCAAAGATTCTGTGATCCCAAAGAAAGTAGCTTGAAATATTTTTTCAGTGAATATTTCTGTTCACTGAAATACACAGTTCTAATAGGAAAGTTCACCTATGGGTCTTAAGAGAGACTCAGGGCATCTAATCCTTTCTTGTTTTGAGCTGAAAAAAAAAATAATTAATCTGAAGCAATTCCTAGTCCAAACCAACTTGCTTTTATGGAATCTACAGGCTGTAGAAAACACTGGAGTTCATGGAAGGTGCTAATAAAACTACTTTTGGCTACTTTATCTTAAGAGTGTTTCGATTATCCCTAACTTGACTTTAAAAAGCCCAGTTAACAGCAGGTTTGTATCAAGAAACACACCAATTTCTGCTTTTCTTTCCTTTCCCCCTCACATCCAAGCCTGAATCCCACTGTGTGCCAATACAAACTCTGGTGTAAATGCCAGGCACATAAAGATCCAAGACATGTCTGAAGACACTCACTGGCACTTATGGGCAGTGTTTGATCCATGCAAACAATTAAGTATCTATCTGGTTATGCTGGATCCAACCATTAGTTTTTCAATCAAATCATTTCCCCTTTTTTCATGCTTTCCAGCAAATTAGTGTATTAATACAGATTGCACATTCCCTGCTTTCACCTCTCAATGTGGGACATTGTCTTGCTAACAGTACTAATGGATAAAGCATGGACAGTTCTCAAGATGCTCAACTACATATATATGTATTTATACATGTTTTTCAGGACGAAAAGGTGTTTTAAATTTATTTCAATCCATGGATCCAAACTTTCACAAAGTAACCACATATTGTAGCACAAGTCTCTTAAAAACTCATGTTCCTTAGACCAGAGTGTTAGGCAAGCTGTCAAAAAGCAGCTGCAGCATCCCACTGCCAATGAATCTGGATGTCATTGACTCAAGGGTCATCCTGTCAGCATTGCCAGATGGACTTTGCTTTGTTAAGGCTTGCTGACAGCCAGACCAGCAGCAGCTCCCACAGGAGGACCAGTGGCCACAGCCAGCCCCAGTCCCACCAGGCCTCATTCCAGGCAGCATTCCCAGAGGCTCTGAACTGAAGGCACACTCTTGAATGCTGTCTTGAGACACAAACTTAACACAAGCACCTGCTTTCTCAGCAGAGGCCTGGATTTGTATCAGTACTAGGACAGATTGAGTCTGATTTATTAAGCTTTCTGAGTTCAATCCACCCATTCAAAATTGTAAATTCACTGCTACTTATTGAGTTACCAAGCTGTCTCCTTTACAAACTTACTAGAAATGTAGAAATGCTGCACCAAATCTACTTATGGTATCATAGGTACCTGTGAACCAGCACACACAGCCTTGACACCTGGCTGCTCCCTGTGCTGAAGTGGGGCTGGGTCTGCTGTGCAAGCGCGTGTTCTAGTGCTGAACCTCCTGAGGAGAGCAAGGAAACTCTGGGGTCTAATCAAGAGACAAGAGTGTACCTACAAGCAGTTTAGGTAGCTTTTGGATGATTTTGGGTGCTATGGGCGTGACCACTGAACTTAGCTCAGGTTTGGAGAGGACCTCAGGTAAGAGATCAGTCAAGAGACCAGTCTCCAGAGCTGCAATGCTCTTTTGCCTTGTCAGGCAGTAAAACTGTTTTGCTTTTTCTCCCTCCCTTCCTCACAGGATTAACTCATGACGGATACAAAAGCAACAGGAAGCCAACTGTCCCTTTGAAAACTTTATTGTGATTTTTATGCAAATTATGGTCCGGTTTGCCATTGTAGAGATTTCACACTTGTTTATGCTGTGCTCCCATCAGAAGGTTGTGCACAACACATTGCTGCAAGGGGTCAGAGGATAACGTGTGATCTCTATTATAGAGACACAAGAGTGATCTGCAGCTGCACGGCAAGGGCTCCACCCCTGCCTGGGCTGTTAGACATCCCCTCAGATGTCCCCAGACAAAAACTATGTCTCCTGGTCATGACTGGATTCCTGCAGATCTCCTCTGCCAAGAAATGTCACTGGTTGTCTCACAAAGCAGGGCTACAGAGAAGGCACAAATCATAGTAATGACTGCTGAGAGTCCTCATTCTTGCTCCTAGAAAGCAAAAATTCTAAAGTTTTAGGGCTTAGGGTTCACCAGCAGTGCTGTCAATATGAAATTAAAATGAAATTGCTTAATGAAAGATGCTAAAAATTAGATATAACAATTGATTTGGCAAATCTTAGTGATGGAAAAATTAATGTACAAAATAAATCTGTGCAATCACTGGACTGAAACAGGCACAATTTTAAGTTCAGACCATCTCCAAAGCATTCATGTTTGTGGAAAATTGATGTTCACAAAGGAATGGTGGGAAGAAAAAGAAATACATTTGGTAGCATTTATCTAACCCCACATTTAAATTGCCAGGGTGAACTAAGTGCCAAGTGGTCATCTTATTAGTTTGATAAATGCTCTGCTATCATGAATAAGATGGTTTTTAATACAAGTAAAGCCTGCCCAATCCACAATTGAGATGCTATAATGAGATAACATAGACTGTTTTGTTACATGGTCATATATGTGAGATGCAGACTCAAGATCTGCAAGACAGGTCCTGAAATAAGGGGTTTTTTCTACCAAATGAATAATGACTTGCCAAATAAGATTATCTATTACTTTAAATTCATGGCAAAATAAGTTTTTTGTAGCTCATTTTAAAATAGGGAATAATTTTCATTTTTAGAGTCTCTTTATTTAGTTTTCATAATTTCAAGACAGTCCGTTCAGAAACACTTTCCAAGGGCAAAAGCAAAGAAAGGAGCTGGCAATTGAATGTTTCTCTATAGACCTGTGTAACAATTCAGAGAGGTAAGAGGAAAATACCTCTTCAGGTGACAGTGAACTTGAAGAAAACAACCAGGGATCACAACATAGCCAGAAGGAGAAATATATATTAAAATAATCATCAGTTTGACTAGGTTAGAAAGAAATGGAATAACATGTTTATGTTTTCAAAAGAAGCATTTTTGCCTTCATAATTAAGTTAGAGTTATCTTCAATTTGATTTTCCTGTCTGACTTCCAGCAGCACTTTAACTGTACATATCCTGAATAAAAACACTGTCATAAGAAATATCTGAGTTTTTCATGAACAGAGATTTGAATTCTTGGACTGTTTTTTTTTTTTTTTAGAGATGGATATAAATACTTCCATGTGTTGACATGTCCCTGCTAGCAGTTAACTGTATCCTAGTGCTTCACTGAGCACTGGAGGCTGGCTGGGGAGCTTTGCCACCACCAAAATGAGCAGCTCAGTGAGGGGCACTACTTGTCTGCTCACCTTGCCTCGGCAGATGTTGCTGCTCATCTGCATTTTGCTCCACATGTTTACGGATGCAAAATGCAAGAGTGCCAGTGCCAAACCCAAATCAGCATCTTTCCAGTGAATTCTAAAAGTTCAGACCACAAAGTGCTGGCACAGCTCAGCTTGCTGGATGTCCCTCTGAGAGTTGATGAAACCAAGGAACAGTGCAGGAGAGAAAGAGAGAAAGAAGTGAGGAAAGAGAAGGGCTAGACAGAAAAAAAGGCCATGTGATGCAATGCTCACATTCTGGTGCCTGGGCCATGCAGCCGAGCCTGGCCACTGGTGTGGCTGGGGGAGGAGGTGACAGTGACCTCTCCTGCTGCTGAGCCCCTCTGAGGTGCCTGGCCAGGGCTTTGGTGGATGAACACCCACTGGTCACGGCTGACCCTCCTCATGGGTATGTGGTGAGCCCTCCCAGCCTGGCATCCCCGCCATGACAAATTCTGGGCTCGGAATATCAGTGCCATGGGCTGAAATGAGAGTTCCCTGCAGGATGCCAGACACTGGCTCTTTCATGTATTACCAAAGCTTCAGATTCAGCACAAAGGACACAGGAGGCATCATGACAACTATTCAAAACTTTCCTAAGCTTCTGCCTACAGTCATCCTTGTGAGCTTCAAATTATCTATAGTTTCAAAGCTCAGTGTCCGAACTGCTGCATCCCAGAGGAGACCTGACCCTTAATCATTATTGTGCCTTCTGTGTCCATATTGAATTAGAATCCTGTTATCCACAGTTTCTGGGTGTTTTGAAGCTCCCATTGATGCCTTAAGTTTTAGCTTTCACTGTTTCCAGATTCTGAACTGCTTAAGTATATAACTCTGAGCTTCATATAAAGTATTAGCAAGTTCTCCTCACAGCTTAGTTAGACAAAACAATCCTTGTCCAGCCTGAGAAAGAAGGACACCATCACAGCTTCAGGCCCAAAAAATATAAACAACAGCAAATTGAGGAGAGCAAACTGGGAGGATGGGACTTCATAACCTGAAGCTGTAGCTGGACAATTAATCTCAGTATGTAAATGGATCAAAATTTATAAAAGTGTGAAAACTCATGACCCATTGTCTATCTTGGGTGGAGCCTCGACCAGGCTTTTGTACTGTCCAAGATGTATCCTTTGAAGGCTTTTTAACAAATACCTATTTATTTCTTTTACACTGTCTAACCTCTGTTCTAGGTAGCCTGTCAAGGCATCATCACTGTTTTTCAAAAATTACTGGGGGCTTCTCCTTTCAACACTGCCTATTATGTTTCCTAACTCCCTGTTCTTCCTCACTGCATGTGGGCTACAGCTTTTCCCTCTCTCTCTCTGAACAGCAGACTGGGACTCCAAATCCATGACAGGTTTACAGGGCTAGAGGCTTCATGGACAAGGCTGGGTAATGAAAGCAGAGAAAGTTGATTGTGTTCCTCCCTGAGGACAAGGCATATTGTTTTTGAGCTGCTGAGTTTCAGACAGCACTGGCAGCAGACTCAGCTAATACTGGCATGTCCAAAGGGGTACAGTGGTGCTGCCAAGTGCCCTCCTCAAGCAGCTCCAGCCATGGACCAGCATTGAAGGGACTGTTTGCACAGTGAAAACCCACATATGAAGGCCCAGTGAAGGGATGTCCTGGGGTGGTAGGGTCAGGAAGCCCTTAGGCCAGTCCTCTCCATGCCACAGGCCTAGTGTTTGGCCTCAGCAGGGCAGAAATGTTGCCTCTCAATGCAGAAGTAGACCTGCCAGGGAGGGGCACAAGAACTGTCCCAGTGGGGAACAACAAAATTCAGCAGCAACTGTATAGAGAGAAAGTTTAGAAATTGCAGAATCAGCCCTGAGAGGGTTCCAAACAAGATCTTGTGATAGTAGGAGGAAAACAAAATCTTGCATCTAGAAAGAGATATTTATACACTAGGGAGCACAGTAACTCCTTCTGTGCCTGCTAACCCTCCTCACCAGTGGGCAGCTGCTTCCCTCCCATGGGCAGGGAAACCCAGTCATTAGGCTTCTCATGCCCTGAGGACTCTATCACCTCCCCTGCCTTCTCTCCCTCTTTGTTTCTCCCCTCTCCTTGTTTGCTTGATACATGCTCTCTCCTATTCGGGGTGGGGAGGTTTGTTACCAACATTTCCATCTTCTGTTCTTTTCATTTTGTTCACTTGTTTCTTAATTCCTCCATAGTCTGGAAAAGCTAAAGTCATTTCTGCCTCCAGTATGTACTTGAGGAGCCAAAAGTATGCAATGTAAATTAGCTTTAAAAGAAAATGTTATTTCATTAAGTAACATGGCTGTCTGCCATTCAGAAATGTCCTCTTGCAACATATCCTGGTGATCTCACAGCATGTATGTTATTGACTCTAAAGAAGTGCATGACATCTTTGAATAATGTCTGTTAAACATTTTTTAAAGAATAAGCACCTTAAACCACATTCTGTAACTTGAAACTGGACCAAAAAATAACCCCTGGTTTGAGATTAGTTACAATACAATTCTTTGCCAAAATGTGTCTATTTTCTTACTTTCTTTCTATCCACGTCTTCTGTTTCAATATAAATTATTCAGTTGGGCATATTCAGTCTTAAAACAAGTTTTCTTCTAAAGCATGAAAAGTACAAAAGACAAGGCACGTGTTTTTTCTGAGCCTGCAGCACATTTGAGTGTTCAATGGTAAGGGCACAAAGGAGCCAAACTGCCAGCATAGGTTGTGACTGAGGGATGGCCACTGTTGCATATAAGTTCCATGCTGGTTATAATGGAAAGCTTCCTAGGAGCTGGAAAAGGCTCCTCATGGATGTGAGCTTGGCATCAAGCTTATCAGAGTTCAGGAACTGTTTGGACAATAGTCTCAGGCATATGGTGTGATTTTTGGGCTTGCCTTCTACAGATCCAGGAGCTGGACTTGATGATCCTGGTGGGTCACTTCTAACTCTAGATATTTTCTGATTCTAGTTAAGCAAATATGAGATCAAGGAATAAAAAGGTACCTTCTGGGCATTTTCTGTCCCTCTCTCAAGGTCTCATTGCTGAGGGCTGTCAAAGAAATTGCATGGAACAAGAGAAGGGTTTCACAGAGCAGCAGACTGTAAAACCAGTGCATCATCCCTGGTGAGTCATCCCTTGGAGCAAACATGTCCAGCTCTGCCCTGAGCTCCAGCACTCCCTTGCTGTCCCACCTTCCCTACTGGCCCATGGCATCCTCCAGCTCCTGGTGCAGCCACAGAGTTCCACACCTGCCCAAACCTCCAGCTGTGAGATGCAATACACATCCACAGAGGTTTTGTATCTCCTGCAGCACAATCTGAGTCTAATATGAGAGTCCTTCTTGTAAGTGTCCTAAGCTGGCTCCAGCTGTGCCCCACAAGTGGATGGTCATCCCTGCATAAGGCATCATCCAAGAAGCAGGGAATATCCCTGTGTCTGGGGATCTGTGCCTCTTGTCACAGAGACTTCTCCTGCAGCCTCCCCTCGGGATTCAGAGAAATATCCATCTTTATTTGTGATGATGTGATGTCTCTCTTATGTATATTTAATGGTCTGAGATATAAACTTCTTCATAGAAGTCAAAACAGAAAATATGGTATTGACTCTGCTGCCTCGCTTGAAGGACTTTTGTACAGTGGGAAACGTGGTCTTGTTATTACCATTTTTGGAACTACCTTTAATTTTCAATGAACTAACTGCATGCTAGTGATGAGTTTGCATCAGCCCTCTTAAAGTTAGTAGAAAGATTTAGCTGGGCCCTGGATTTGTTTTGGATGAGCCATAGCAATCCTCCGGGTTATTTGTTAACTGTTTGCATCAACTGCTTACTTTTGGTGGTATGTGACTGCTGATTGCAGACACACGATGCTGCCGTTGAACCCCAGCCAGTGCCCAGGCAGGGCTCTTTCAAGGACATGTGTGTACTTGCAGAAAGGGAGGGATGACAGATGAGAAGACTCTTGTGGTTTGTTTTTCCATGTAAACAAAAATGCTTCTTCATAAACACAACCAAGGATGCAGGGAGGTACACCAGGAAAACAATCTTAGGAAAACTGCTCTTGGCTGCAAAGTTTATTCTCCTTCCCCAAAAACATTAATGAGTTGATGCTTTGCACTCAACTCCGTGCATGCCATTAGAACTGTACCAGAGTGGGATGTGTTCAGAGATGCCCAGATCACTTCTCACAGGCATTCCAACCACCAGCTGCAGACTTCTGATTAGAACACAGGTTAAAGCCCCTACATTTGAGATCCTGATTTCCCTTTGGAGTCTAACAGGGAGAGGTTTGTTCCTGCAGAGACTACTTGTGTTAGATGTCTGAAGTTCAGTCACACAAATAGTCCCTCACGCACCCTCAAATTCACTTTGGACAACATTGGAGAAGAGTTGTGCTTCACCCACAGCCAGCTTTGACCCACACAGGCAAACACAGGCTGTGTATGGAAGTTTTGCAAAGCCAAAGGACTGTAAAACATCCCAGCAGCAGGACAGGGGACTCTGGAGCCTGGTGGGGAGAGAGAGAAATGTTAAATTAGATTTTAAATGGATGATTCCTGGAGCCAGTTCCTGCAGTGCTGCAAAGCCTGAGTCCATTCTCTACAGGGCTACCTCCAGACACAGCTACTGGGAAATACAGTGTTAGAAAGCTGGAGAAATTTATCTTCAGACTGTTTATCTTGAACAATCAGAAAGAAGTTGGAGACTGGGGGCTGCCCTCAGTAGTGGCACAGATGGGGCTGGGGGCCATGGGTGGGCCCTGCTGTGCAGATGACCCCATCTGTTTTCAGCGAGCATCTCTCAGCCCTTCTGCCCAACACAAGCTGCCCTTACTGGTCAGGTTAGTGACTCAATAGCCCAATTATTGGGAACATATGACAGACACTTACCACATACCCTAAATATTCTCAATAGCTGGCATTTCTGAGACTCAGGCTACTTTTTAACACCCCAAAGCCCTTAGTAAAGGTTAGACCTCTATATCGGAAGTGAAGTTTTACACTTTCCACTAACATTTTATATAGTATTTTTATTACTGATTGTAGCACAGCACTAGTGGTCTCATAGGCCTCCTTGCAGTTTGCAGCCTTAAAAATAGATATTTTTTGTTGAGGGAAGAAAATGCTTATTAGGACATTTAGGCACTTTAAGGAAAAAAAGCCCTGTGTTTGCAGCTGGCTCCATTTACTGAATAGAGTTTCATTAACCATGGTAATAATATTCCTGCTAGTAAATACTTGCTGAAGTATTTACTTTACAATGCTAAAACATTGCTAAAAAACAATATTCTCCTCTGTTTTCTCATTCCAATAAAGCTACCATAAGATTACAGAGGAGTAATAAATTCCAATGGAGAGCTACACTGGAGTTACATACAAATATACATCCACACACACTCCTAGATAATCTCTATACATTATCTCATTCACATGATTAGCAGCCATTATTTAACCAACTTTCTTCTTGTTTTCATACAAACAGGAGGTCTGCCTATACAATCAAAACATTTTCTCCGCACAGCAAGTATTCCCATTTTCTGACTGGAAGAGTCAACATCTGAACCAAAACTGGAATTAACCATTTAAGTTTTAAAGAGTAGTAAGGAGTAAAGATAGAAAGTTTTGTAGAGTGAAAAGAAGTTCTGGGGAATAGGGATGAGGACCCTGGCAGGACAGGAGAAGGACAGACAGCAGGCAGCGGTTTCCAAGTCTCACTGTTTTCAGAAATGTTGTTTCTTTGTCCCATCCATCCCCTCATCTTCCCACAAATCCATAGACTCCCCATACAAAGCCTGCTCTGCTCTGTTTTACATCAGTACCTTGTTGTCCCAAAGCTGGCTCCTTTTTCTCTTTAGCCCTTTTATTTTGTATTCCTGAGAAATTTATCTATGATTAAGAGCCATCTGTCATCTCCTACAGACTTTTCCCTTCAGTAATTCACCTGCAACTCTCACATCCACTTGAGATTTAGCAGAAATGAAAAAAGGTCTGAATGTCTCAGAAGCTTGCCCTATAAGACACTATAATTATTAAAAATCAAGGTATGGTTTCACTGGAGCAGAAATTTAATCTGATTATACATCTCTCTGGCTTTCTTGCATCTCTTTCCAGGCTAAGGTTGTGTTTATCTGCACTTTGAATGTAGTCCCTACCCTGGAGACAGTATCCCCCACTCACTGAAAAGCACAAAAAAATTATTTAGAAAAATTATTTTTTACCAGAAAGTTACCTCTGCTTGACCTTACTTTTCCACAGATGGAGCCCTACTAAAACATTTTTGCATTGATAACTGTATTTGATATCCATCAAGGAGGTTCAAAATTTGCAATGCTATCTGCAGGGATTAAGTGTTTGCAGGCTTAACAGTACAGAGACTTTCAGTGACTGGGAAAAAAAAGTGTATCAGTTTTAAANCCACAGATGGAGCCCTACTAAAACATTTTTGCATTGATAACTGTCTTTGATATCCATCAAGGAGGTTCAAAATTTGCAATGCTATCTGCAGGGATTGTTTGGGAAAAAAAAGTGTATCAGTTTTAAAATATACCAACTTACAAAGAAAGTGCTTTGTTAGGGATTTTTCTTTAAAAATCTTGCTGAGGTTTATACTGGCAATAAACATGTACTGATGGACTGAATTAATTTCCCTGTGTGATCAAAACACATGATGTGTTTGATAATGGAATTACAGAACACTCTGCTCTCCTAAGGACATTGCTGCAATCAAATATTCTCTTCTGAGTCTGGCAGAGCTGACATATGAGCATGCACAGGAGGGAAGGATAGGAGGAGGGTAAGATGCATTTGCCTTGG
Organism: Pycnonotus jocosus; assembly: GCA_013400435.1. Taxonomy (NCBI): domain Eukaryota; kingdom Metazoa; phylum Chordata; class Aves; order Passeriformes; family Pycnonotidae; genus Pycnonotus; species Pycnonotus jocosus. The sequence continues at coordinate 614,980 of VWYP01008561.1, read as the reverse complement.
GATGGGAAGGGAAGCCAGTGAAGGAGGCAGCTGCAACCATAGCAGTGGAAGCTTGTAGGAGAAAGGTGGCTCAGTCAGATGAAAAAATTGAGGGAATAAGGAGGGGACATTTAGGGGGATTTGGCTGGCTGTACCAGCCTTGCTGCTGCCTTCACACCAGCAGCAACCCTTATTCTGAGCACATGACAACAGGCACACAGGGGAGAAGTCCAGGTCTCATTGTCTCTGAGATAAGATGCAGCATCTGGTACAAGCAATAAAATTAAATGTAGCAACAGCAGCCTGTGTCTGTAGGTACTTAGTCAAGGCACCCATGGTGACACTGAGCTGCAGCAGCTGGGCAGGAGCCAGGCTCCTAGCAGGTCCTTGTGGGACATCCCCAAGAGAGGAGTTGCTGCCAGATGGGTGCTCCTGCACACCAATGTCCCTCTGCCACATCCAAGCCAGCCAGCAAATCCATTCTGGCAAGCCAGGGCATGATCCAGTGCTGCCTGACACAGAATGAAAATAAATACCTTACACCAGCTGAGGTCCTGTTTTTGTCATTCTCCTTCCATTTGCCCAGATAAACCTGAGCCACAAGACAAAAGACAGAGCGGTAATTTGGCATCTTTGCCAGATGGACTCTCTGGTAATTGGTGACCCCAGAGTGAGTCCCAGAGGAGTCAGATCTGATGGTGACCTTTGGTCATTGCAGGGGCAGGGCCAAGGAACAGGTAGAGCTGTTCAGCCAGCAGCAGGAGGAGCAGCCAGCCTGTGGCACCACTGCAGTCCTCTGCCCTATGGCAATATCTGTGCCCAACCCCTTCCCCAGAAGCATCTCTTGGCAACACAGCTTCCTACTTGCTGTGGGACATTAATATTTTCCTGTCAGGTTCTATTGGCAAGAATGGACAAACCTACAAGCTTTCAACAACTTCCCAATTTACTGCTTTCAGGAAGCCCTGACACATGGAACTGAACAAGCCAAAGCACCATCCTTTGGCATTACCCACTGTAGCTGCATTAAACCATTTTCCTAAATGATCTTAGGACTGGTTTCCTAAGACCAGTCAGTGATTTTCCTCTCCCATACATGGAGAAAAAGGCACTTTCAGAAAAGTCCAAGAAATGGTGAGAACAAAGTTTATCGAAAACAGCAGGAACATGTGGGATTTCCAGCCCTTTTCTGTTTTATCAAGGTGCGTTGTCCTGGGGACTGTGACAGGGACAGATGGTAAGGGGTTTTTTTCTTTGAATTTTATAGCCTGTACTCATTTACCAAGCTGAGCTAACATTAAAATGTGTATTCATCTTCCATTTATTGCACTGTGCATGACCACCTTGGGTCACGATGTTATTTTTGTCAATTTACTATTTTTGAATGGAGGCAGACACATGCATTTTAAAAGCCTCCTTCTCATTTAATCTCAGCAACTGACGTGCCTTTGAAGATTTGGTTTTGAAGGGATGTGGTATCAGTGATCTTGACAAACATTTCAGTTTGCCCACTGTCAGCCAGGGACTGTGCACACAAGTTTGCTTTTACTAACTGCAGAAATACAAGCAGAACACACTTACAGTAGGTATATAAACAAGAAGGTCACAAGGTTAATGTTTGACTCTAATCCTAATGACTTTTTTTTTGAGCCACGCACAAAGCATGACACCAGAAAGAATCCACTAACAAAATAAAGATAAACAAGTACAAGAGCACAACCCTCCTTTGTACACCAGCTTCAGAAGTTGCACAAAGGTATTTAAAGAACAAATAAAAATACTCTGGTTTTATAATAGACGTAACTTTATCCATTCCTTTCCATTATATGTGCAATAAATTGCTCCAAGGTGCCAATAAATATCAGAGGAACTTGGTGGTTTATAAATATTTTGAAAAAATAGAAACTATTGCTTAAATAATCACTATATGGAGAAAATACTCTCCCACAAAATCCATTAAACAAGGTTAACGAACTAGCAGGAAAAGGTTTCAAACCTATTCCTCCAACTTCTAATTCAGAACAATTCTTTCAAGCAGAGTTTCAGACAAAAATAATGAGGAAAGTTGCTGAATATGGTCTGAGTGAACACAAATTGAGTCAACTGTTTACAGAAATGTTTGCAAGCTGAGACAAATGCATTCTGGATTGTTTAGTTGTGTGCAAGGTGATTCAAAATACAGCAACTATATTATGGCTCTTAGAAAAGCTTCTTCAAAATAAAGCAATATTCCTAAGGGTTCTTGAGACACAGATATAAGACTCAGGTCAGTAAACAAACCTCAAAAGAAATGCACATAGTTTACAAAAAATACAAATGCCTCCAGCAAATCTATTCACATTTCTTCTCACAGAAAAATGTAAAACCTTATCAGAAGACTGCTTCTGTGCCCAGAACATTTGTTCTGTTTTGGGACAGTTTACTTTGGCAACTTACTCAGCTTTGCATCTGTAATTAAATGATGAAGATGAGACAATGTGACTCTGGAGAGATCATAGGAAACTGCATCTTATCTGTTTGCCTTTTATTTACAGAGCTCTTCATGTTTTGGCTTCCCTAATGCATTTTTCATCAAAGAAGAGCAAGCTTGACACACAACCTTTTCCCTCAGTGCACGTAGGAACTGTGATCCAGAGGCAAGGCCAGGCAGTTTCTACCACTTCAGCTTCTCCCCATGAGCAGTTTTTAAGTGATTTCTGCTGCTTTGGATGATAGACATGTCTCCCAGTGCTGCCTTGTTCTGTGATGAGAATGAAATTCAAGCCCACTTCTGGTTCTGCAGCAGTTAAGACCCCAGTGATTCTGTTAGCTAGAATTAATGTCACATGTAATTCAATATAAGCATATATTATTTCCAGCATGGCAGTACCCTGGTGCTCAACATTGCCCCATTAAGGAAGCCCCTGTAGACCCCTGACAGTGTTTTACTGCCATGAGAGATGTCCCTGCTAATCCCCAGCTGAAATATTTGACCATATGGAATCCCATGGAGGGGGATTCGAAATCCAGTGGAAGCTGGAGATTTGGAGAACTGGATGGCTCTCAAATGTTGATCAGAGGAGAGACCATGAACCTCGTGCTGATGGTGGCACTGCCTTCTCCAGGGTACTCTTAGGCCCAGAAGGACAGTGGGCATGGTGACACCTCCCAGAAGGCAGAGGCACTGCCCTGCTGGCATGGGCCATGCTACAGCAAGGCAGCAGCAGAATCCTTCAGTTCCATCTGCAGATGAAGCAGAATTGAGCTCATCTAATACCTGAAAGGTGAGGGCTCAGTCTGCTGGGGTCGTCTTGGCTGCCTCTGTGGACAGTGAAAGGGAGGACTCCAAGACAGTGGAGTAACCATCCACCCAAGCCACCAGTCTCCCTCCTGGAATGCATGGATAACCAGCTCCAAATTAGTTGGGACTTAGTCACAGGGTGGATATCTGTTTCTTCATGTGCAGCACTGAGCTCCTTCCACGTGCTTTCTTCCATCCAAAATGCCTCTCTAGAAGAACCATTTCTCAAGTGAATGATAAAAAATCTGGGGTACCTAAATCAGCTGTAAACTCCAACATGGCACTTACTAAAACTAAAAAAGGTGTATCCCAGAATTATTGATCTGCTACTCAGATGTTCTGGGGAAACCACCACACAGTGCCTCTGCACAGGTACCATGAGGTCATGATCCTGCACCAGAAGGAAAGAGCTGCTCTGCAGCCATCTTACCCAAAGGCTGGTGTGAAGGTGACTGTGAAAAGACAGGAGAGCATGATGGCTCTCAAGCCACAACCATTCCTGAATAAACCCCTCAGGCCCACATAAGTGAGGAGTTTGGACTTCACCCAGCTTATTGGCATCAATGGAGGTTGATGTGATGGCTTGGGCTGTGAAGAGAAGAATGGTTTGATTTCTTATCCACCAAAATCAGCTCATGGTTGTGTGCAACACTTTATAACAGCAGTACTGTAAATTACCTTCCAGCCAGGAGTCTTTGGCCAGAAGGCTCCTCTTAACCCTCAGTCACTCTTTCAGCATTCCCACTGCTGTTATTCTGATAAGGAGATTTAGAAATGTTCATGTTTTCTGATCAGCAGCCTGGAAATTCCTCAACATAAAATGCAACTCTCACAAGAGGAAACATCATCCTAAATTGCAGAGAGATATGAGGTACCCTGCTGGGATGCAGTGGTGGGAAATCTGTTAGCAAAAACAATTGCAACAGCAGGCCCATAAAATGTGCTTATCAGAGCTAGGATTCCCCAAAACACCAGCCAGCTGCCCACTGATGGATGTGCATTTCAGAGAATCAATGATCTTTATAAAGACGCCCCTGTTTGTGGTGCCCCCTTAGTGAAGGGATGAGCATGGGGCAGAGGCTCAGGTTAACATGGGAAATTTACAGAGCTGTTGCACTTTTCTCCCCGTCTACCCCCACCCACCCCAGCCACCAGCACAGTGCAGGCAGCCTGCTCCCACCAGCCTCCCCTGCTCAAGGGATGGTGGCTGTCCCCAGCCTTGGTGGAGCTACAGCAGGAGGCATCAATCTGGTCAATAGCAAGGGGTCCTCTACACAAACTGCACTTCGAGTGCCTCCAAACACCCAGTGAGGAAAACCCCTTCCCACCCTGGGAGCTTTGTTCTTACAGGCTCAGCAGGGCATTCTGGCAGGAAAATATTAACACAAATCCCAGAGTAAAAATGCCATAGAAAAATGACAAAAAGAACATAATTTCTGTTCTTCTGTACACAATTTTTTCCAAATTCCTGAGCATCAATGATCTGAGGCAGAGATATGTTTGAAAACTAACTCCTCATTAGGGATGGGAATTGAACAGCTCAAACATTGTGATTGGGAAAAAAACAAAACAAAACAAAACAAACCACCGAGGGCTTGTCTCCTTGCCATCATCAGCTAGGATGTGTCAAGAATTTGCTTTCATAATGAAGAAAACTTGGCTGAAGCACTTTCAACCTGTAGAATAAGTTAACTGGTTTTAAAACAGTATATAAACTTGTATCACAACTGACAGACAAGCTGTGTCAGAGTGGCTTCAATTTAAAACCGAGCAAGTGTCACCAGTATTCCCTCTGGATTCAAAGTGATACTGCTTCAGTCATATTCTTGGCTCTTTCTGTCCTCCTGTGAGTTCCCTCCACCACAAAATTGTGGAAATCTGATTTTAAACTCATGCACTCAGATATTTCCAAGTTAGACAAATTTTGTATGAAATGAGAAACTCTTAGAGGTGCCAGATGGTGTTTCAAGGCTCTTTAGCAAGACGTAATGAAGTAAGACAGGATAGGTCTCTGCACATTGGGGGAAAAAAGGACCAAGACACAAGGTTTTCTAATGTGTCTCTCAAATTATGAAGTGCAATGTAAACTTTATAGCCAGCCAATATATTTCATAACTGCCTAAAAGTTTCTGAGACTACAAAAAATATCTGTAGGTAGGCTAGAAATGCAAATTTCAAACATTTGCTATAACTTCAATCCCCTTGCATTGCTACTCTGTTTCTCTTTATGTACTTTTCTTTCCCTGGCTGCTTGCAGACCTCAGGAGCGTCTTTCCACTAGCCTGGGAGCTGGATAAAGGACTCCACTGTATCAGCAAACACAACACAGACTAAGAGACAGGACAGCACATAGGTCAACTCAATGAATGTGCAGTTATTCAGACACATAAACCAGAAAGGTCCTTGCCACTACTTACGTTGTGACACAGAGTCTCTAGCTTGAATTTTAGTGGAATAAGGGGTTGGAAAAGCCCAGGCTGTAGTGTGGCCAAAATCTTGGCACCTTGTGTAGGCTAGAAAAGGACTAGTGTTGTCCTGAAAAGAGCACCTCCTGGTTATACCAGGCTCAAAAGCCTCTAAGAAGAATTTCTCTAAACAAATCATCTGGTTAGCCTCACATACCCACTTATTTTGCCCAATTTTAGACATATTCAAATTGACAAACATTTTCCAGAGCTCTGACCTTTCCCAGTCTGCCCATCTCTGACTTCTCTAATTAACAAGTGTTTTTCTCTGGAAAGTTCTATTACACATTTATTCTAAGCAAAAACTAAACATATAGAGGCTGTTCCCATCCAGAGCCCACTGCAGGGAGGGACCCATGAGATCTCTGATGATAAACAGCAACCTGCAATCTGCTCCCATTTCCCCAAGGTCATCAGCAAAATGGAGAGTTTGCTCCCCTTGTAAACTCTTCACATGCTGCCAAGGCAGAACATACACCTCAAGATCCAGACCAGCAGCCCCAGAGAGCACAGAAATAAAAAATGCAAAGAAAGGATTCATTTTCTCCCAGTGATGTAAAAAAGCCTTTGTATTCTGATTCATGATGTGGCCACGAATGCTGGAAGCTCCTAAAAGGATGAAGACTTTCCTTCACCTTAGAAGAGAACCTGCAGATCAGCTTGTCACAGGCTCTGGGTTCCTGATTTAAAACATGCAGAAAAGTCAGCTTTTGGTGTTTTCCTGAATGTAATGTCCATTCTCATTTCTCATTCCCACTTCTCATTCCCACTCTGGTACTGTATTGCACAGGCCCTGACTCTGTGCCAACACCACTCTTCCTGTGGTAAGATCAAATACATATTAAGAAGATGACACATCTTTAAAAATGTAAGTTTGTTTGGTTTTTTGTTGTTTTGTTTTGGTTTGGTTTTAATCTGTATTTAGTTTCAAATGGATTCACAGGGAAGCCCTCAAAGGACTGAGCCAGCACAGGTGGGGAGTTGCACTGGGCAGGACTGAGTGTAGAGAGCATTTCCACCCAGTGCTGGTTACAGCGACACCAAAGCATCTCTAGGACATGGCTTGGGTATGGTGAGTGCAAGGACATCAGCACTGCATGGCTGGGCTTGATGAGCATGAGCTGTGCAGTGGAGTGATAATTCCAGCATGCATGGAAATGGGAAAAAAAGGTCACAATCTGTGTGGTAGCTCCATCATCCACTCCTTAGCCAAGCTTTCAAAGGTGACACTGGATTGCCCTTAACACCTGTGCTACCATGGGTCCATCTAGATGGACCAGGGCAGACTGGAGCCATTGAACACTTTGAAGAGTGGGGTGGGATCAATTCCAAGACAAGATACTCAGAGCAGGAGGATACATGGAGATTGGACATAACTTCACTCTTTTACTGGAGTTCAAATTTACCAGTCAATAGTCAGAAAAGGAACCCAAAGCATAAAACTGTGTGAAGCTCAAGATCAGGGTTCCCAGAGAAGGGCACACAGCAGCAAGTGGGTCCGATGTCTGCTGGTGATCTGAGCACAGTGCTAGAAGAGCAACCAGGAGTTGGTTATCAGAGCAATGGATACTCCAGATACTGTCAACAAAAGCATTCAGCTTGAAAGCCAGTGGGGCCATTATTCATGTAAAGCTATTTCACAAACCATGGTGTCCCCTGAAAACCTGATACAGAGCAAAGCAGATAAGAAGGTGAAGCAGGCTTCCAGAGGTGATCCAAGAAAGCATTTGAAAAATGTCTGCATGAAAAAAAGCACATGGGAAAGGGCACAGTTTGTAACAGTGCTGGAGGAAGAAAATACAATGGTAAAGTGATTTTTTGAGCTGCAAAACTTTGCAAGCTACATACAAGCTAAGAGGATATGTGCTGGCTGCAGATACACTCCCTCAAGCATTAACTGCAGCCTGCCAAAGCACCTCCTAAATGCCACAATCTGACAAAGTCCTGTCGGCTCACAGACAAAATGCATCAGTTTTCCCATGCAACTGATGTGCATGAGATGCTGTAGGAAATGTCTGTAGCCAAGGGAGGCTGAGGCAGCATATTCCTCAGCTCTGTCAGGAAAGCCAGGCAAAGTTTCAGTGCTAGGTGGGTTTTGTTTGATGGCATGGTGACCACGTCACCAATAGAGAGCAACATTTTGCAGATGGTACAAGGAAGCCAGATAGTGATTTAAATATCTCAGAAAAGAGCTGTCACTGAAAAACTCTTATCCTGATGCACTAGAATCAGGAAAGAATACTAAATTTTACTGCAGATGCCAAAAAAGTATGGGCCAAGTCAGGCCTATGTGAATGACTCAAAGGAAGTTTTTCGTTTAGAGCAATGGAGACACAGAAAGAAAATTAAATGTTCCTTGCTGTCCTGAGCTGTCTGTACTAGAAGAAGCTACATTTAAACAGACTATTATGAATATCCTGCCTTTTCTTCACTTAGTACATGCCAAAGAAGAAAACATCAGTCAGTGAAGTGGATCCAGACCATTTCTGATAAGTTTGTTTCATTCCAGAGGAAGAAATAGCTACGTCACTTTTCATTCCCAACTAAAATGAACCAAATACATATATACATGAGCCAAATAAACAAAGCCTTTTCTGGTACCTTCCAAGAGCAGGGCTCAATATTTCTTACAAGCATTGCTTCATCTTACAGACCCTTTGTGATGTATTGCATATGTGGGACACAAAGCTCCAGAAGGGCAAATGAATTGCATAAAGCCTGTGGCAGTACTGGTAAATGAGACAAGATACGATTTCTGTGTCCTATTTAATAAAAAGGAAGCCATCTGTCTTCTTAATTGAGGTGTCCACTTTCCTTTTCCAATCTATATATCAGTAGATGTTTATTCTCTCTAGAGATTCCAGATTTTACCTCTTGTGGCAAGTTAAAGGAATAGTTTGGGGGTTTATAGTTGTTTTTATAGAATGCTTAAGCATACCACATAAATTACTTCATAAACATCACAATATTACAATGTAAACTTCATTAAGCTTTAGCAGAAGTTGTCAGCTAAATACATGATTAAGAAAGTTGGCAACCAGCTTACTTCTTGGCTCTCATGCCTTAGAATTTGATTACTATAAATACATACAATTGCATGCATGGCCAAATATTGTACTTCAATATTTGTCCATAAAATGGATTTGAAATGCATGCAGGATGCTACAGCTTTTGTCAGAGGAAGTTATTATCTGAGATAAAAGAAATTGTTGATGTTAGAAATACAAACTAGACTATTCAGAGGGAAAATTTAATAAAAACGAAACAAATGTAGATAGGAAAAGGGAGGTTAGCAGTACGGCAAAGCAAAGCCAGATGTAGCAGTAAATATCTGCCCAGAGGCAAACCTGGACTACTGCCTATCAGAGTGGCAGCACAGCTGGTTTGTTTTTTACACTGGACATGGTGGATAGGCAGACAACAGGTAAGTATGCACTTAAACTGAGAAAAAGCCAGGCTAATCTTACATTTCATTCTGATGTGTATTATCTTAAAAACAAGAAGGGCCATTTTGTCAGGGGGCATTTGGAGTTTGGGTTTGTGTTTAAAACAAATTCTAGTACCTACATTTCATCTTAGCAATTGTGTCAGTCGCACAGGTGAGTAAGAAAGTGAGCCAGGAGCACTGAGCCAGTGTGAGCTTCTCTCTAAGGCCCAGTGGGACACAGGAGATGCACCAAAGCTGTGCAACCCCTGCCCCTGGACCATCTCTGCCTGTGCAGGGCTGGAGAACCACCCCCAAGTGAAGTGTTCTATTCTGTCTCCTCTCCCAGAATGCAGCACATGCACAACATCAAAAGAAAGTGCTTTGAAAACTGCAGAACAAGGCAGTCTGTGCATCTAGCTCAAGCACACTTCCTCAGGATGAGCAGGTTTAAGGCCAAGGAGCATTTCCTTGGTGAAACTCACATTGAGAAACTTGCTGGAAAAAACAAACTTTGAATAAATTAATTGTACTGTATGATTATTTTTTTCATGTCATGAAGAGGACAGCAGAATACAAACCCATACTCAGAACAAGCTGGCTCACATTACTATCTTCTGGCTTTTTTATTTTATTATTTGGTCTTGTTAGCTTGTTTGGTCTGAAGTTATATAGCTCCATAGTAACAACCTGCTGAGTGAGAAGGGGATTTAGAGCACTTTTCTCTAGTTCTTGAAATATTTTGGTCACTTAGCTGCCATTTCAGAGTTAAAGGAGAAATAACTACACATTTTGGACTGACCTAGTTGTTTTCCTCCTTTCTTAAAGAAAGTGTTTTCAGTGACAAATGTGACAGAAAGTATGTTGTATTGTGGGAGGGGAACAGAGTTTATTATCCAAGAGGTACATCTGAACTAAATTATCATGCTCTAAAGTTTGGACTGATTTTTCAGTTAACAAACTGTTTTACCATACTCCTTTAACAGTTGGAGAAATAAGTAATCTCTTGGTGTTTCTCAACCAAGAGTTTATACTGATCATCAGTCTCAGCGCAAAGAGGGTTGGGTAGAGAAGCACCAGAGCCTACAACTGGGAGCTGTGTCCACACCTCTGAAGTCAAAGTGGGGAGGAATTCTTGTTCAAACTGCTACCCACAAAGAATAAACATGTTAACCTCCACAGAGGATTCTACTCCTGTGCACACGACAGTATCCTGCCCCTGGAGCTTTCTGTAACAGAACTTGACAGGTTCAAGATTTAAAGTACATTTTCAGCAGATCCATGTGGAAATCCCTAGCCTGGTCACAAAGGCATAAATTTGGGGTGCACTGGAAACTCACAGCCAGGCATGGCCCTGACATGGTCAGGGGGCTGTGCTGCAGCATGGACATGCCACTGTCACAGAGAGTCCAGGCTGGTCATGGCTGACAGGGCCTGAACACCCAGAAAGGACCTGGCAGGGACAGGGGGGAAGGGTGGGAGTGGAGGGCACCATGGTGGCTGCAGGAAAAGAAAATCCACACACAATAATAACTTGGGAGACACTGCTCTTTCTCAGCGTGATTTTCATCCTGTGTAACCGGTGTCAGGAGCCAGAGGTGGGGGGGCAGCTGGGATGTAAAGGCACTGACACAGGGCAGATGTGGCACCTTCCCTTATGCCAACCAAATGCTCAGTGACAAGGAAAGGAGAGGAGAGAAAGAGCAGCAGTGAAATGGAGATGTGTGTGACCATGGCACAGCACCCATGTACTGGCACCCAGGGGATGGACAAGGAGGCATTTGGTGGCACCATGCACAGCTTGACTGCAGCACACTTCTTCCAGTGTAAACCCTGAAACCCTATTCCAGGAATGTTTCGAGTCAGAACCAAAAGACTTTTCCAGCTCCCTGAGTTCAGTTTCTCATGGTGATGATATCCTTCTGGCTCCCTGAGCTTTTATGTGGCAGCAGGACTGGGCTTCTGAGCCACAGCCAAAACTTCTGAGTGCACAGAAAAGAAGAAGTAGCTGGAAAGTAAAGATGGAAATAAGTTTATGGTGATACTTTCCCTCATAAGGAATCAGGACAATCTATTTTCTCCATAAATCTTTATTGCTTAAGGTATTGAGCAACTCAACTCTCACCAAGGAGAAAAAATAACAGAAAAAACAATGAAACAAGACCCTCCAGACTGGTGTGATCAGTTCTTCTGGAGAGGACTGCCCCAGCAGAGGCACATAGTCCTCTCACCTTTTCCACTCTGATTTCTGTGTGTTGGCAGTTTTGTGCATTCTATTCCCAGATCCAGTCCCAGGCTTGACATCTAGAGAGTCTGGAGATACTAGAAACTCATCTACAGGAAACCTACTGTAGGAGCTGTTTGCCATCATATCACTGGGAGCTGAAATCAAGCTACTTGCCAACAGAACAACCTTCCAGCTGGACCCAGCCCTCACCCTCGTCCCTGAGGAGCAGAGGGTGGACAGAGTGAAGTGACAGGGGTTGGCTGACAGGGTCACTCACTGAAGAAGCTGAGAAGTTATCTCATGACTTGTGAATGCTGATCCTATGCCCTTTACACAACTCAATGGGACCTTAAATTGTATGATGTGGAGAGTCAAGACCATAAATAAAAAGGAGAACTCCTCAGATAATGGCATTCCAGTAAGCTTACAAATATGCCTCACTTGGGGACAAATTACATTACAATTTTGGACTTGTCAAACTATCTTCTGTTCTATTTATTACGAGCAGCCTTATATCACACTCATATTTTAAGTTCTTAATTTGTGCAACTTCTGTTCTACCTCAAAAAAAATTATTTTCTTTAGCCCCTTCATCTCAATTCTCTTACCACACAAGAATCAGAATTGACCAAGGACATCAGGAACATACCTTGACATTTCCCCATCTGCCCAGCTGAGGAATCACTGATACTACAGCCTCACAATCAGCCCCATGGCAAGAGATTCACCTTTGCTGGCACTGTCCAGCCTCAGGCTCATGCTTCAGAGGTCAACTTTTGGCTCCAGGAAAGCACTGGCCAAGCAAGTGAGAAGTTTTACATCAAGGAATTACAAGGATTACAGGAAGGACACATTTTTGCAGCACAAATAGGCCAACCCAGTTCTGTCAAAGTACTCTGAGGTCCTGCTCAGGATTTCAGACATGCATTATGAGGAGCAGCTGCCGCTCCAGGACATGTTTTAGTCCGAGCAGGATCAAGTCCTGAGAGTTTCCGGTGCATGTTTCAAAGAAATCAGCCTCAGCCTTAGGTATCCAAGTTGGCAGTTGTAAATATTTATTCATTAAAGAAAGTTCTTGTTTGCTCCTGGTCCAGCTTCATAGCCTTCTAAAGACTCACAAACAAGGGAAATGTATGAGCAGAGAAGAGGGGGAGGAATTTCTTCCCTTTCCTTATAAGTTGAAAAAAATTACAAAACCGGCTTGCCTTGTGGAAAATAAACTTGTCCAGTTTTGAATACATGTGTTTACTGTACAAACTTTCAGTGACTCAGATGTGAAATGTGCCTCAGGTTTGTTATGTGTTTTGTATAGATTTCTAACTATTCTTGAGAAAACACAGGCCAGTGTTCAGGCTGATGTCTATACCATCCAGTAGATTGCAGGGGATGCACAATAAAACCCCAACCCTCTAAATGTTTGTGTATGCATGAATAGACCTGCATTCACTGGGCTTTTTCATGCATGTAATCACCCACAGGATCAGGGCCTCAGGCACAGTGCAGAACTTGTGTTTCTACATTTACTTGGGGCTGGAATTTGTTGCATTATTTTGACATAAACTGTTCATCTCATTTCAGAACTCACTACTGCATTCATGCCAGTATTCAACTGGGCAAGACTAATTTTAAGCAAGTTGAAGAGACTGCTGATCTCCTTTTCCTTTCCTGTCTGCCTTGATCTCCGTCACATCCAATGTGCCTCCTTTTCAATCATCTTGCTTCTCCCGCAGCTCTCTGATTAGGTCACATTTCAATTTGTGCCTGCAGAGCTGCTCCCATATTAGTGGCTGGCAATATTACAAACACAGTTTCCTGGCATTCCTGATTGAACCGAGTCAAAGACCCCCAGGTAACTACAGATACTTGGAAACTATTTCATGGGTCTGAGCTATTTCTGCTTCCTTGTGATGCATAAAGAAGAGCTGTGATGTGGCTGATAAAGAACGTTTGATTTGTTTGGAACTACTGGGAACTACTTGTCTCTCATTTTGCTTGCCTGGAAAAATTTATTGTGACTTCAGATGCCTTAATTGAGGGCCTGAGGGTGTTGATCTTCAGCAGCAGTCCCATCTATTCCCCACATCCATCAATCACTGAGGTTAAACAGTGTGTGGTACTAAAAAAACCTCAGCATTTGATAGTTCACAGTCCCTTGGATCATGCAGCTGATTTCATTCATTCAGTGTCTAGCAGAGGGTAGGGAGAAAGGAGCCCTCTGAACCTACCTCCTGTTGGTCTGGGAAGCTGGGATGGACCCCACAAACCACAGGGGAACAGCACCAGGCAGTTTAGGAGTTAAGCCTTGACTTGGATTGTAATTACATTTTTGGGCTTTTGACCTTTTTTCTTCTGTTTGTGATGAGAATCTCCCTCAATGAAATAAATTCTCGCCTCAAGATAGCTCATGGTCATTTGAGTGAGGATATCAAAGATGGGGGGTTATCTGGAGCTGGCAATGCCAAATGGAGCAGGGAAGACCTGCCCCAGGAGCAGTGATTTGTACCTCAGATGTCAGAGGGAATCATAGACCCATTCAGGTTGGAAAAAACCTTGAAGTTCATTGAGTCCAACCATTAACCCAGAACTGCCCAGTCCACCATTAAACCATTTCCCTAAGTGCCAACACTTATGTGTCTTTTAAATATCTCCAGGAAAGGTGACTCAACCATTTCCTTGGACAGTCTGTTCCAGTGCTTGACAACCCTTTCTGTGAAGAATTTTTCCTAACATCCAATCTAAATCTCCCCTGGTGAAACTTGAGGTCATTAAATCTGGTCCTGTCACTTGTTACCTGAGAGACTGACCCCACCTCACTACAACCTCCTTCCAGGTAGTTGTAGAGAGCAACAAACTCTTCCCTGACCCTCCTTTTCTCCAGACAAAGCACCTCCAGTCCAGTTTTCTCAGCCACTTCTCATCAGACTTGTGATCCAGACACCACCAGATTCATTGTCCTTCTTTGGACACAGGAAAAAACACAGGAGTTTCTTTCCAACCTAAGAAGGCCAGCAGAGAAATTACAAATGCCAAAATCTGGGATGTGGAGAGGGGATCTCTCTGAAAGGAGTAAGGTTATGTTAGGACCCCCACTCCCTGCCAGGCACAGGAAATGCAGAGATATTCAACATCTCCAGGCAAACGCCTGAGCAATGCTCTTGCACACAAACATTTCAGTTACTCGTCTGTTTGTGAACAGAAATACATGAAAACTACAATCCAGTTTCACAGGCTCTTGGTAGCACGCTGTTTATTGTTCCCGGAGGAACAATAAGGATTCTTAAAAGCAGATGGCCTCAGACACTCTGGTGATTTGCTGTAGAAGCAAAACAATGGGCCAGATTTTTTAAAAATAGAAAATACATCCATTGTACAAGTAAATCCTACTCTCTTCTATGTACAAAGTGGGACAGGATGGACAATGTTTTGCAGCACTTTTGCAAAAAATGAGTAAATGGTTTTCCTGACACAGTGACCACAGAAAAATTGAACAAGAACAAGGGCTTAAAATTTAACATAGGCACAGAATCACAGGATGTTTGAGGTTGAACAGAACTTCTGGAGGTCATCTGGTCCAAAACCCTTGTTCAAACAGGGCCTCCTATAGCCAGCTCCCAGGACTGTGTCTCCAAGGATGAAGATTCCACCACCTCTTTGGGAAACCTGTGCTGGTACTCAGTCATCCTCACTGTGGAAGAGTCTTTCCTCATGTTCAGAGGGAACCTCTGGTGTTTCAGTCAGTGCCCATTCCCTCTGAGCCTGTCACTGAGCACCACTGAAAAGAGTCTGGCTCCATCTTCTTTGCACCCTCCCTTCAGGTATTTAAACATGTTAATAAGATTATAGACACACATGCCCCCCTCAATTATCTCCAGATTAAACAGTCTCAGGTCCCACATCCTTTCCTCAGAGATTAAATGCTCTAGTCCCTTAATCATTTTTGGCCTTTCATTGTACTCTCTCCAGTGTGTCCATGTCTTTCTTGTACTGAGGAACACAGAACTGGACACAGCACTGCAGATGTGGACTCACCAACGCAGAGCAGAGTAGAAGGATCACCTCTCAACCTGCTGGCAGTGCTCTGTCTCCTGCAACTCAGGACACCATTGGCCTGTTCTGCTGCAAAGGCACATTGCTCACTCAAATTCAGCTTGGTATCTGCCAGGACTACCAGGTCCTTTCCTGCCAAGATGTTTTCCAGCAAGGTGGCCCTCAGCATACACTAGCACTGGAAACTTGGGGATTGTTTCTCCCCAAGTGAGGGATTTGGTGCTTATCCATGTAGAATTTCATGAGGTTTATTTCAACACATTCTGTTTCAACCACAATCTGTTGTGGTCCCTCTGGATGGCAGCACCACCCTCCGCAATATCAACCACTCCTCCCAGCTCCTGTGTCATCAGCAAATTTTCTGAGGGTGCACTCTGGCCCATCATCCAGATCATTAGAGAAAATGTGAAACAGGACCAGGATTCAGTGTTGTCTCCTGAGGTATAGTGCCAGTTATCGGCCTCCAACTAGACTTCATGCCACTAATCACCCTCTGGATCCAGCCAATTTTCAATCCATCTTCTCCACTTACTCAGCCCATGCATCAATGGGGCCTGAAGCCCAGGTAGACAACATCCACTGCTCTCCTCTCGTTTACCAGGCCAGTCATTTCACTGTAGAAGTCATTGAAGTCAGTCAAACATGACTTCCCCTTGAAGCCATGCTGACCATTTCTGATGATTTTCTTCTCCCAAATGTGCCTGGAAACGGTTTACAGGATGAGCTACTCCACCACCTTCCCAGGGATTGAGGAGGGGTTAACTGGCCTACAGTTCTCTGGGTCCTTCTTGCCATACTCTTGAAAACAGGCATGCCATTTGCTTTCCTCCAGTCTTTGAGTATTTCTCCAGTTACCACGATCAAAGATTATCAAGAGTAGCCTTGCAATGGCATTTACCAGCTTCCTCAGCTTTCATGGGTGCCATGTGAGGCAAGAAGGCACTCAGAACTTCAGCCTTTTCCATATCCTGTGTAACCAGGTCCCCCATCTCTTTCAGCAGTGTGCCTACCTTTTCTGTAGGCTACCTCTTGACACCCACATACTGAAAGAAGCTCTTCTTGTTTTTTAGGATCCCTGGCCAGATTGAATTCCATTTGGGCTTTGGCTTTCCTAACTTCACTCCTCAATGTTTAATGTCTCTGCATCCTCCCAGGTTACCCATTCTAGCTTCCTTTGTAATGCAGCAAAAGGAAGGTTCAATAAAGGATAATCCCTTTACTCCAGGGAATAGTCAATGTCAAAAAGTAACCTGAATAAACTCAAGTCTTTACCAAGACTGAGAAAACATAAAATCTGTGAAGAGCTTTTATAAGTAAAGCACCCATCTTACTTCTCCATTCATCTAGAGAAGGCTGAAAGAGAACTTCAGGTGGCCCAACCCAGCCTCCTGTAGGTCAGCATTACACCTGGATTGAAACCAGTGTATATGCATATACACACATCAAACACACATATATACACATCAAACTCCATAACTGAAACCAAACTATATAATATAAATATCAGGTATTATACACCATGTATAATAAGGCTTCTCTTTTAAAGCTAGTGGGCCCTTTGCTTTGATGAGTTAACATATTTCAGAGGGTGTGTATCTGATTCATGATTAAAGCTTATGTATTTCTAGCACCAGAAGAAATTAAACTAATTTGCTGATCCTAGAGGTAGGCTAGTGTTAAAAAGAACTGTTGTTTCTTTTTACACTGTAAACTCAGTAACCATAGGTGGAGGTGAATTAACCCACATCAAAAAAAAAAAGAACCAGTTTTCCTGAGTGAAATTTTGTAATATGAAAGAAATACTTTAAAGAAACTAATGAAGACTAAATATTGCATCATAATTTGTCCTATTAATGTTGGTATCATTACTTTAAAATACATGTTACTATAGATATTATATTTTTCAGACATCTAAAGTAGGGTAAAAGGAGAGCGCCATAAAAACCTGGCAGGTTTATGTCAGGGTGTATTTTCAGCTGCAAAATTTCCTTGTGTAAACCTCAGGTTTACAATTATATGTTATACATGTAGTGCAAGTTCTGTGTTTGAAGTTGTCCAACACTTTCAAGAAAACTAATATCACTTTGATTTTCATTAAATTCAGAACATAGAAGATCAAATGTACCCAGTGACTGACTCTAAATGTCAATGACATACAAGCAGAAAGACAAGAGCTTGTCTCTCCTAACAAATGTTGAAAGTGGGCAGTACAAGGGGCCTCTCTTCCCATTTCCATGCTTTGCTGTGCAGCCTGTATGGTTTCCATCTCTGGGGCATTTGCAACTCTAAATTTAAGACTCTAAATCTCAAATCTTCCAAAAAATGTAATTGTACCATTCCATTCTACCCATGAACCTGTAACCCAGGTCCTACCCTCCTTCCCCCTCCAGCCCACTCAGTCTCCATCCAAGAGACCTCATCCCACATCACCCTGCCCCAAATCTCACTCTTGTGCCACTATGACCCTCACCACCCCTGTATCCTTTATTTCACACCCTCAGGTCCCCTGGTGCACTTCACCCTCCTCCTGCACATTGTCTCCTTTCCACATCAAGTGTGTGCAAGAACTGCAGCACAAGTCAGGCACTGTCCCTTGTACATCCCGTGTTAGATGGATTTTGACTTTTTAGAAGTGTAGACCACATTTGGCTCCAGTTTGTCCTTCAGACTGATCCTGGCATCCAGGCTCAGCTACCTATAACTTCTCAAATGTGTGAGAAAGGCCATTTTCCAAGGGGCTGCACCAGTATTCTACCTGCCCTTGCTCTGTGCTAATGCAGAACACCTCCACTGTATGCGTGGATGAAGTGAAGAGTCAAGACAAGGCTGAAGAAAGGTTCCTGCTGAACTCCACAAGTTAGTATCCTCTCAGTAACATGTCTTAGCTAGAAAGAAGTCTATCATTGATGATTAATGTGCTAGTGTAATGGGGACATGTTTGCATTAGTGGTAACTAACTTATGTTATGTTTTTCAAACGCTGGTGATTTGCACATTGTGTCGGTGATTTTGTACACTGCAGTTCCTATTTGCCACTGCTTTGGAAGCCTGCTTTGAAAAAGAGAGGTTCGGTCTCTCTGAAAAATTAGACTGACACCTAACAAGTGGTCCCAAGCAGGTTTGTTTTTTAAAGATTTTTGCCTGGATTTTATAATCTTTAACGGCAAACTGAGCAACTGTGAAAAAAAGTTGGAACTGCTTCTTCATAGCAGCCAGTGCTCATGTTTAGAGCAGCAGAAGCAGGCCAGTGAACTGTGTGCCTTGAGTATCGACACACCAGTGAGGCTTCTAAAACCATGAGCAGGAGAAACCTGCAGTCTCCTGCATATACATGAATAAAACCAAAAGCCCGACACCACTCACCTCCCATGGGAATTTCACCTATTTGCACAGACTTTTAGGTCATCTCACTTACAAAGGTACACATCTGACCACGGGGAACAAAATAAGCAGCCAGTTTTCAAGGAGAACAGTTGCAAGTAAAACTTGTTAGCCACGGTGATGATTTCTCATCCACTTAGAGCATTTTTAACAAGAGGAAAAGGCTCATCTTCCCTGGGTGCTGCCTCCTTAGAAATCTGCCCTGGCCGTTTCAATCTGCCTCTCAAACACTCGGTGTTTTGAATCCAAGCAAAAGCTTTGGCAGCTGTAAACTTAGCACGGTCTCATTTTAAATGATGAGAGGAAACAGGCTGACAGTGAGCTGATTAGAAAGCTCTTAGAGCTCTCTCGGCTGAGTGGGGAAAACAAGACAACTGTCTTCATGTGTTGCCAGAGAGGGACAGAGGGGCTGCCAGAGCCTGGCTTGCTGTCCTCACAAGAGGGTGAGGATGTGGGAAAAGTCTGTTTTGGGGAGGCTGAGCTGCCCTCACCAGCCTGCCCCTTCCTGACAGCCTCTGCTCTGAAGATAACAAGGGAGGAAATAGCAAAACACTCTGGTAGAGGCTAGATGAATTTGCAGAGACAGCTCCAAGCTGCTTCCTGGCCCCAGCCTTATCTGAAGTCCCAGAAAATAGCCCTTTCTCTGTGGCCAATAAATAACCCATTATGACTGGGGTGAAGTATCTGGTTAAGTTTCTGCTGCTGAGGATAGCAGAATGTGCTTTCCACAAAGAGCAGGACCAACTGTATTTGTAGCCATGCTTTGGAGCACAGAGAGAAGGCTCTGCAGAATCCTCCCCCCAGGGCCATGTGGGTTAAGTCAATGTTGTGTAAGCACATTGTAAAAAACGAAGACACAGAGACAGGATGGGAAGAACGGGTTAAAAGAATGCACTCGAAAAGCAATGCAGAGGTTATTGAATGGACAAAGCAGCAAGCATTAAAAAGAATTCAGCCAAAAAATAAAAATAAATACAGAAGGAAATTACTTCATCACAGCCCACACTGTTTTATCAGTAGTCTGAGAGCTGCTTTCCTTTTGAAAATGGCAGCTGATAGCTGATCTAAACATAAAGTCATGAGGAGAGGGAGAGGACAGGAGGGAGGCTCAGGAAGGGGATGGACAGAAGATGCACCAGACCAGCAAGGGTTTAAGGCCACAGGCAAACACAGGCAGCACCAAACACATGGACAGGTAGCCCTTTCCAGCACTCTGCCATGAGCTCCTAACATCTATCTGAGCTAAACAGGATGTATTCTAGCCCAGATGTCAACTCTATCCTGTTGTCCAGCAGTGCCTCTGCTTATCACATGACAAACTTCAGGGCCTAGCCCCCACATTTCACCAGAAAACTGCCACTTGCTGTTCTGCCCCCACAGCCCCACCACAGGGTGATGGCAGCAGTTCCCCATGACAGTTCCCCAAGCTGTGTTTGCACAAACAGATCAGCATAGGCTAGGTTCTCACTGAAAATTTCACACAATTTGGGTTGTTCTTTCATTTTCATTTCAATTTTTACCTAGCTTTAAGAATAAATGCAACTTGTACTAGTGTCCACCATGTTAGATCCAAATCTGGCTTAAAGGACCACCCCTAGGGTGTCCTCAAATTTACTAGCTACAGCTCCACTCTGCCTCTGCAAGAAAATTACCTCTGTGAAGAAATCAAATTTTTGCTGGTCCCCTGAGCAGACAAGAAGGCAATTTACACTGTAGTTCATTCCTGCTACCTTCAGAAAGAAAAAAAACAAAAAAAAAGAAAAAAAAAGGGGAAAAAAAAGAGATGGAAGAAAGCACTACTCAGTGAGGCAAAATGCAGTTCAGCCATATAGTGGTACCTATAAAACCAACCATCTTAGACACAAATTTGGTTTGGGGTTGAGATATTTTTCCTTTATAGTAAAATAACTGGGAATAATAGTCATAAGTTCTTTCATTGGATTTCCTGGGGTCTGAAAGAGGTCTGGGAGCATTAAGGGAGGAATACATTGTGCTGTAGCTGTGCTTGCAGCAGCCTTGGTTTGTGGCTCCATCTGTAACTGCTGCAGTTCCCCTGGAGCGAGCACTGAGACTGTCCTTGGAATTGAGTGCTGCTGGTGTCACAGCACAGCAGCCAAACTCCATGCTGGGACAGGCCATGGTCTGCTTTACCTTCCCCTCCCTTTGAGCAGGCCCACTTTACCATTCCCTAAGCCAGCAGGATGCCGGCCCCAGCCCGCTCTGTCACCTCCATGGGATGTGGCTGGTGGCTCGGTCACACTCAGGGCCAAAGGTGCTGCTACCAGAGCAGTGGGCTGCCCTTTCCAAGACAAGAAGAAGCACCACCAGTCCCTATTGGAAACTGTGACAGAGAGGAGAGTAAAGGGGACACAGCAACACAGCTGTGTCTTTTAGCAGTGGTGTGCTTTCTTATCCCTTCTCCTAATTTGGCTCTTTCCATGTTGCAGCCTTATGATGCTATCAAAGAAACCTTATCATAATTTTGTTGAAAAAACAATCCTAAACCAAGCAGGGATCCTTGAAAAATTGAAGTAGAGGAGAAGGATTCATCAGCACAGACACATTTTTGCCGAGGCAGATGGCCTGTTCCTCACAAAGCGTCCAGAGATTTCTCAGTATTCCAAACCAGCCTACATGCCTCCAGCTGACTTCCCATAAAAATGCTGAAGGGTCTTTGATCTCAGGATACATGTCCTTATGAGAAGGGGAGGGGTAAAATCATATGGGTCAGGCAAACACTTGACAGTAGTTACTGCAACTCCTCAGACCCCAGCCAGCCTTTGTGGTCTGTGCCAGAGATTGCAGATTTGGTTTGATCAGTCATGAGTTGAAAAGGCAGAGCAGAGCTGCTCTGGTCAAATCAGATACTTAACTCTGCTTGCCTTAGTGACGGGTGGGGAAGTTCAGGAAAAATTAGGATGATAAGAAAGAACAGCAAAAAAAAAGAGTAATGGGAAATGACATACTGAAAGCATCAACCTCCCCGCAACACATCCTCTGAGCTTAGATATCAATTAATGGTTCAGTTAGTTTCCCAACTCGGCTTCCTCAAATTGTCCAGAAGTAGTAAAACATTTAGAAGCGAAGTGTTTCCTTGGAAAACAGTATATCCTCAACTTTGTAGCCAACACATATCGCACAGATTTTGCATGTTACAATCTATTATTTTTTCTGATGCCAGAACAGAGCTCTGACCATGGAGAGGATAAAACTAGTCCAAAGGACAGCAGCCTAAATGTTACTAAAAATAAAAAAAAATGTTCATATAGATATTCTTTACTTACATCTCTGACAGGAATTCCTCTGTGAGAAAAGAATTTCAGGCTGTAACAGAGCAGTCAGATCTTTACTGGTTCCTGTCTTCTCACTCACTCAATGCTTATGGAGTATGTATGTAATGGTTTTTCCCCTGAGAAATCAAATTTATCCTAAAATGCCATGAAATTAAAGGGATGGACTCTCCTTCTGCTTACCTCTGCCAGAACACCCTTCACATTAACAGCTTTGTACAGCAAAAGTTAAACAAACTGTCCACTATCATCCTGACTGTATGAAAGAGAAAGAGCTCTTATGTGCATTGGGTCTTGTTGCTATCTAAAGCACTGCAGTTATTCTGGAAAAAGAAATCAGCCTTTGAGAATCTAAGCTAAGGCCTGAATAAATAATTTGAGGCTGATATAAAGGCAGGACATGTAAACTGAGCAATGTATGGCTGAAAAAGCAGTGGTTTTGTTCCCCTCCACCAGCCCACCCCTCAGGAAGGTTACATGCCAAAATACTGACACCAGGTACTTAGGAGCAAAAGGAGCACGCTGCAAATGGAAATCTGTAGGCAGCAGACAGTGCACAGTAGACTTTATTGTCTATTAGCCAGGAGCCAGAAGAATAAAATATATAAACAGAAGCAATAACCTGGTGAAGGCAACACCCCAGAAGTTCAGTCTAGAGACAATATCCCAGGTTATTTGAAAGATTTTCCCCAGACCTGGGGTGATAATGTCCCCTGAGCAAACATTTCTAGTAAACACAGACCTTCCTGGATCAGACCCACAGAAGCCCTGCCAGGGAGAACACTGCTGTGTGTCTCAATGCATCTCCTTCCACAAGGAGTGAGCTCCAAGGACTGATGTTCAGCTCTCTGCAGAGCCCATGTGAAGATGATTCACTGTGTGACTAGCTGGTAGCTCAGATGAATATGGAAGACATGGAAATTATACTGAATCCCAGTAAACAGAATAATTTGCAGAAAGGACAAGTAACTATCAACCCCTTTGCTTGAAAGGAGAAAAGGAGTGGAAAGCTGGAACAGCTGGAGGCTGTGATGAAAAGGGTGTAGCAGAAAATTGTTAAAGATTATATTCCCAGCTGTCTCTGGTTGTGTCCCCATTGTGTGAGTGTGGAAATCCTGAGACCATTTGCATGGCAGGAGGAAGAAGAGGCAAACAGAAAGCTGCCACGTTTACTAGGAGGTGCATTTCAAAACCGGATCGTCAAATATGCTTCGCATATACATTTTGCCACTGAAAAAAGGAAGCAATTCATTCACCAATTCCTGTGGTGAAAATTACTTCAAGATTTATTCCATGCCCATGTGCCAAGCACATTCCTGATACAAATCCTATAGTTGCACACCCCTACACATTCATGGGTACACGTGCCCCCACAGTGGAGACATCCCATCAGTGGCACTAAATAACTAATGAAAATGGTTAGTTATGCTTTATCTGGAACAAAACAAAATCTGGATGTGAAAAGACCATCGAAAAAGCCATAATGTTGAGACTCCAGAAATAGAAAACATCTGTCTGGGGAGGAGGCACAGCCTTCCCTAACACTGAGCCATGGTGCAAGGGAGTGCACCCAAACCATGATTCTCTGCAGAGGGATGGGACACATGACCCCACTTGACTTTTTATTTTCTCATGTTTATCACCCCAGAATACTAAATGTGCATGACTATTTGTACGGGGCTGTGCATACTCCACCAGGACTATCATGCCTAATGGAAAGATGAAGACAGATGAAAATAAAAAGGCTCAAGGCAGTTAATTTGGAGCTTCAAGAATAAAATCATTATTCAGCATGGGAAGTGGTTATGGTGTTTGGCTGTGGTGACACATTTGAGCTGGTGGGAGCTGAGGCTTCCAGGTGAGCTTCAAAGAAAGGTGGTCAATAATGAATGCATCTCCAGTTTTTCGTAGACAATGGGAGAAATGATTCATCTGAAATCCATAAAATTTGGAAGGCCCTCAGCTGAAACCAAGGCTTGTCAGAGTCTATTTTCCAGAGGTTCAAAGAACATAAAACAAACAAGCAAGCAAACAAAAACATATACATAATAAGCAAAGGAACAAGAACATGATAGCAGTGGGGAAAACTTGTGCTGAAGAAAAGGGGCAAGTTGTGGTTTTGGCTGTATGTTTCATTGTGGAAAGCAAACACAGCATAATGGACACATTAGTGTTCCAAAAACCGCATCTCAGAGATACCATTAGCTCAGGACGGTCACAGCGCATATAAGCTGAAAAAGACAAATATATACTTTGTGTAATCACAGTCCAAGTAAAGACTGCAGAGACCATTACCACACCAGAAGGATAACCCAGCCAACCACAGTCTCATAGGTTATAGAAAACTGCATTCAAGAAAGTCAAATAGGCTCCACAGAGCTCTTGAAATGACAGAAATGGCAGGAAGGCAAAAGCATTTCTGAACTGAAGGGACAAACCCTGCCCCACCAGTCATACAGCACAGTGTGAGCTGGGCATAATTATCTGGGGACAGAGACATAAAGAACAAGAAAATAATTCTCTTTAAAGCCAATAATTGTTTCCTATGGTTTCACAAAGCTGTGCTGAATAAAATGCATTTGTTATATTGTGACCGTGGGTCACAGAAACCACAGTAAGGGAGGAAAATGCAGGAAGATTATATGTTGCAAGGAGACATAGTTGCACTAAAGATGAACATAAAAAGCAAAACTGAATAGAGATCTAGAATTTCTAAATTACCCTTGGCCCAAATATCTGGCTTACCACTGAAATAGTATAATTATAAAGCTGGCATAAAAAACAGGACATGGATCTAGTTACTAATTTCTTACTAGCAATAGCAGCATAACAGTTTCTGCCAGTAGCGGGTCTCTTGACAAAAACCTTGTGTCTTCTACATGATATGACCTATAGGGAAAACTGTTTTTAATCAGGCAGATCTATAAATGGTATGCAGTTGTGGTTGGTCTTCTCAGATGTCAAAAGGAACAGAGGAGAAAGTGGGGGAAAGGAGGAGGGATATTCACTGTAAATTCTTGTTTAACACTTCACTTTCTCTCAAATACACACTGGAATTTTGTAGGTTTAGGAGGCTGCCTTTTTCATGCAGGCCAGTGATGGCAAGAGTGTCACCTCAAAAGCTAGGTGAAAAACATAGATTAAATAAAACCCCAACATCTTCCTAGTAGTATTGTTTTAACCCTGTGTTCCACTTCAGCTTTGACTGCAAATACAGGGGGCTTTTCATTACTGCCGTTCTGAGCTCAGCCACTCTAATCTCTTGTTTTCCAGCACACACTTAAGCCCAAGCACATGAGCTACACCACTAAAGTCAATGGCATTGCTCCAGTGCCAAGAAGTTAAGCATGTGTTCAGGTGTCTCACTGGGCCTGTCCAAAGAGCTTGGACAGAAAGTAATTCTAAATAGTTTCCTTTCTGTGTGGTAGGTGTCCATGAAACAGCAATCAGTAGAGTGGTGCCAGTGAAATAACAACATTTAAATGTCTTATACCATATCATAGCCAATACATAGTGTAAGGTTGTGTGTAAGATTTTTGTCTAGCCTTTTTACCAATGAAAAATTGTCTTCAACAAAACTGGACTTTTTTGCCGTGTTTCTGCTTTTTACTGAGGTGTTTGAGCCCTTGACAAAAACTTGAACTCCTGAAAACCTAATAGCTTGGCTGCACTGTAAAATGCAGAGTTTATGGTTTAGAAAACCTTTTAATCTTCTGATGGAAAGACAAAATTTTGTGCAGAGCCAAATCCAAGTCATTCAGCTATTGAGCTGAATGCATTTTCTCAGGCAACACATGGCAATTAGATTAATATTAGGCATAGCCCTTTTCACATCAACCTTCTGAGTTCTAACCCCAGCTTTGCAAACCTGTGATCAATACTCAAAATGTTGTTTATTTATGTGTGTGTGCATATTGGATGTATATAACTCCTTGTTATTTTGCCTTGAGTATGTTGAGGGCCTTCCAATGCCCAAGAGCTGCCAGGGTACTTAAGCATTTATGGGCTGTGAATCAGAGTGGGTCTGAAGGTCATTAAAGGCTGGGTGAGGAAGCGGATTCATGCAACAGCCAGTTTACCATAGTTGATTCCTGTGCTGTAAAATATTATGAAATCTCCCCATTAACTCTTTTTCCCTGCAGAGGGCCTACAAGCAGTGGTGAAATCCATGAGGAGCAACTGTGTCAGAGCACGGGCACAGCACCTGTCCCTTCAGCTTTTCCAAATGGTTTTCTGAGTAACGTCACTACACTGGTGCAATGCTGTAAAAAAGGTCACCAAGGCTGGCAAATAATGATTTTTCAAAAGCAAACAAAACCCATGAGTTGAAGAAATGCTTTTGCTCTTTAAAAAAAGTCCACATGCACCTCCCCAGCCAGGCAATAAAAGGGTTCATTGAACTGTGTTATGCTAGATGATGTTATCTTGCCAGGCTCATGGACAAAGGTGATCCAGGAGTTCCTCCTCCCTCCTGCAGGGAACAAAACAGACATAACAGCATTGTAGAGGTTTAACAGTGATCACTCATGCTGCATGTCTCATCCCACTCTGGATAGAGTTATAATTTTCTCAGGACAGATTTATTCATTCCTTCCAGGTATTATTAGTAGAGCCTTGCTGCAGGGGTGTCCATGTGCTTGCAGCCTGGGACTATCCTTTTATGCTGCACCAAGGCCACAGCCCGCTCCATATCATCCTTTTCTTCCAAAAACCCTGAGCCTGTAAGAGACATGCATCAAACAGCATCAAACAGCAAAACCGAAAAAGCAGGTATCTCCCAGCCCTCAACACAGGTGAGAGAGAGCCACTAGTCTCCATGCCTCACTCAGCACACGTCCAGACGTAGTGTCCCCAGCAATAAGACCTCACACATAACCTATTGCTCATGCATATTCTTGCCATAAGATCAGATGTGCTCTGTATTGGTCACACAATAAACACAGCTGTTTGCACCAAGGAAAAAAGGCTCCAGCATAAGTCTTTTCCAAAAGAGAAAGCCCTGATCAGCTGATCTTCTCTCACATCTACCCCAAAACAGAAAAATAGGCAACTCCACATTAACTCTCAAACTGGAGCACAAACAGCAGATCAAATGCTTGTTTTCTTTGTATGTCTTTGATTCCTTAATTCTTAATGCAGTATTTTGTCCCTGAATCCCACCACACATCTACAGATCAGCAGCCTAACTCTTGCCTGGTCCCACTGCAATTTATGGTCCACTACCAGGCATAGGCCCAAAGGAATGAGCAGGATCACCCAAAGAGCAAGACCATTTGTGAATAAAAGCAGCAGAATCCAATATTTAATACAAAACTCTCATATGTCATCTGCTCCCTCTCATGATCTCAGTTCTCGAGATTGCAGTCTGTATAGAAAAGTGTCTTGTTTGCCCAGAGATGTCATTCACATCATCTCAAAGACCAGGCTGGGAGTCTTCAAAGGAAAAGGTTTGTTTAAGCAAAAAGACATCTTTTTTTTGTCCCATGCTTTCAGATAAGATGATTGATATTTTTGGCTTCTGCTTAAAGTGGAACTTCAGATTGGAGAGAAAATAGTAAAGAAAACAAACTCCAAACAATCAGTTTTTAAAAGGTTATCTTTTTACTTATAAAACAAAAGTAACTATTTACTTTTACCCAAACCTAGTATGGAATCATTCTGTGGACCAGTAAAACCAATCAGATTAAAAAAATACTTTCTCTGACAGAGCTGGAAAGTAAATTCAGCTCAGCAAGAAATGTTTGTTTCCACATGCTTTGAGCCTTTTAAAAGTTACATTTAACCATCCCTCACCAATTATTATAGACATAAATTACAAGGTGAGCTAAAACATGTAGTCCTTTTTTTAGAGCAAAATGATGGGGTTAGTTCTCTTGGTTTCTCTGAAGAATAAATTGTATCATTATAGCCTTCTTCTGGGTCTTGTTATTCTGACTTTTTGACTCTTGCTAGCTGCAGTCTATACAATGCACAACTGTATTTGTTCACAACGAATGCTTTCGTTCCTTTTGACTTTTTCTTTTCCACTTCCTAATGGTTTACATGTAGCAGCAGGGCTTTTGAAAAATTGCCTAACACATACTATGTTTAATGAGTACATTTAAACATACTTTAGCTACAAATCTTATCAGCTGATTATTTAACCTTTGTGAATAGGCTAAATATTTTCTTCAATGCTTAAATAAATATGATACATGGTTCCCGTGGAAAGCTTAATGAGAAGGAAGTTGTTTTTAAACTTAAGTCAAGACTTCTCCTTTAATTTATTTTATCAGTATTTTTTTCTGAGTGATCAAAGCAAGCAGTTTGTATGGCAGACCTAAATTGCTAAAAGAAAAATTAAGTACTAAAATATTAATGCTTTATATGGGGGATGGGAGTTGCACACCATCTGGAAGGACAGTCAGGAATTTTCTGCACACTATGAAGCACATGGTATGAGGTGAGAAGTCAAAATCCTGCCATCTGTCAAGGTGAATTTAGAGAATTAAAATCAAGATGTGTGCTGGTCTTTCATATTTCAGTAAAGCATGTGTATAAAATGCCTGGCTCCCCCACATGCCTTATGAACCAAGACTCTCTCAGGAGCATCAGTCTCCTTGCAGCAGCCTGAGTGACTGGGAGTGGGCACCCAGTCTGTCAGAACCACATAGGAGACATGTATGAACCTGTGGTCACTCCATAGACAGGGGTGCAGCCCTTTCAGACCCCTCAGGTGCAGCAGGGAACCAGAGCATCCTTCCTGGTCTTCTGTCCCAGCCTGGAGCAGGGCACTGGTGCTCCACAAACTCATGAGATGCAGGTGCTGCAAGGTGAGAGGCTGGCTCAGAGCTTTCCCTGTCCCACATCTGAGACCTACGTGTGTAAGGCACGTGCTCTCACGTGTACAGCACCACATATATCCACACAGTGGACATGGGATGGCACTCACTGCTGCAGGAAAGGGATGGCTCAGGGCTAACCAGAGCAGGAGCCTCCTTTGGGGCATAGGACCTTCAATGGGGGTTCTCAGCCCTGCTCCCCAGTGCATCTGCACAAACTATTAAAACCAGCCTGACACGGATCTCCTTTCCTTCTTGAAACCAAAAAACAGGACACACACACACAGGAAATCACTCAGAAAGCATGCAGGAGAATACTTAGGCTTTATTGTGGGGCAGACTGAAGGAGAATGTGAAAATGCACTGACGTCATGAAAGAAAGAAGTTGAATAGGTCAAGAAGCAGAGATGTGAGCTTAAGGAAATGGCAAGGCACACAAGAAAAGATAAGGGAGATTGTATAAATAAATAAGCACACAGAAAGGAGCTGAGAGCTCTGTGAACAAAGCCTTACTCTCGAGCTAGAGTTCACAGTCCCTTTTCAGCCTGAGAGCCCCTAAAAGGTTTTAGAGGAGGAGCAGAACCTTTCAGAAATTTCAAGTACGGACACCACTCTATAGCATCCATAAATTTCTTTTCCTTTGCAGCCTTTTTAGATCAAGCAAGAGTAACCTGCAGGCATCTCCACTCTCTCCACTGGTTCAGAGACCCTTGGCTAGAAGGAATCCTACTTTCCTAATTAAAAATGGAAAGAAGCAAGACAGCAAAGGAAAAATAAACAGTACAAGGGAAACTGGCTTAGCACGCCTTTGTAGTCTGATCTCTCCAGAAGAGAGAAAACAGAGAGGTAACTAAAGTAGTATTAGTTTAGTCATTATTGGCAGCATATGTCTCCTCAGCTCAGAAACTGAAAAATAATGAGCACACTTACAGAGCTTTAATTAGTGTTCATAACTCCTGAGTGTAAACTTCATCTACCCACAGGGAATCTTCTCTTCATTGCTGGAGATATCTGTTAGAGGCATGTAATAATCATGGACTAGGTTAGCATCTTTTCCACTGTGGTTGCTTTAATTTGCAGTGACATTTGTTAGATCATGTCTTTTGAACCACAATAATTTTTATGTCCTTCATGCCAAAAGCAGATAAATACATTGTCCCTGAAACTAGGATGGTGGTGCAGGCAGACATATCCCACCAAACCCATGTACTCCCTGTGCTTTGTCATTAAACTGAACTTGATCCAAAGAAACAAATTAGAAGCCAGTTCATGGTTACTTCTGCTGATCATCTGAAAGAGATGCCCATAGAAAAGGTGCCACTGGTCCTGCAAACTCACCAGTGTCAGTTTTTGTTGTTGGCTTGCTGGCACATGTGAGTGCCTCCCCACCTCCCTGTATTAGTTGAGGTCTGCTCCATGGACAGTCCAAGAGAAAATACAAATATTGACAGTCTAATTTGCTTTGCCTAACTTAGAAAGTATATTGAGGTGCAGAAGTGATTAGTGGGTGGTATTCTGTGGCTCCCATCACTAGTTCTTGGTCTTCACTCACAGGACAACTAGCTCTTCATGTGTCCCTAGGAAGAATTGTCAAGATGGAAACACAGACAAAATTCATTCTACAATGAGCTTGCAAGTTGAATAGAAGTAATGAGATATGTTTCAGGTATATGGAGATCAATGTCCTGGACTCAGTAGTGTTGGGGTGGGACTTAAGTAGCAGATTTTCATTGCCTCTAATTCAAAACAACCTGAGTTGAAAACGTGTTTTCTGGCAGGCTAAAAAAAAATAGGTTATTTGTGCCATAAATATATTCCAGCCTCTATGGAGTAAATCCCTGGTTTTGAAATTTTTTGAGGGAAGGAACTTAAAACATAGAAACAAACTAAAACAGGGAGAAAATGAAACATAACCCTAACAAAGGTAGCTTCTCCCTGTCTACCATAAGGCTCTTATCTGATTTTGCACACAAATGAACTATGGGAAGATGTCATTTATATGGACTAGAACAAAGCATTTGGTACACTGCCAGATGGAAACGATTGGCTCAAGTAGAAAAAGTGAGGATTAAGATAAGAATTTGCAAAGTAGTTAAGGAATTAGCTAAAAGGGAGGTGACAATGGGTTGAGCTGAAAGGAAGGAAATCACTAGCAGAATTTCGAAAGAGTCAGTATCAATCCTTTTTCTATCTTTAACAATTTTAACACAAAAGAGTGCCTAGTGAAACTTTCTGATAACTGAGGTTGAGCAACCTTGTGCATACTGACCAGCAGCAGTATTTTATCTAACAAGAGCCAAATAGTTGTCAGAAACTATAGACATGGAGGGAAAGTTTACTATTCAAAGTAAAAGTGTGTGCACTTAAGAAATTCAGGAGTAGGAACTTGTGTTAGCCATGCATCCAGTAATGTGGCCTGACCACTTGAAAAGGTAAATGTCACCTATAATTAAATATTTCCACTACAGGATGGAAAGTATTCCTGAAATCAATAAATGCCAGGCACAGGCTGGACCTCATCAAAGAAGACCCTGACCAGTTTTGGTCACCAAGGCTCTGTGTGTGCTACTAAAAGAAAACTTGCTGGTGGCTTGTAGGCTGTGCAGCACTGCACAGAGCTTGTCTAAACTGCTAAACCCTCCCACCTTGTCAAAAGAGCCAAGCTCAAACAGCCTTTTAGGAATGGTCCCCAGTCTTTGCTGGTTCCAAAACTAAGTCCATGAATGGCCTGGGAGAGTGATAACTAATACAGGCAAAACCCATGAGGACAGTAAATTATTTGTAGGTATCTTTGGCATAATCTCTTGCTTTTTAGTCTTCTGGGGTGGCCATAGCCCAGTGTACCCAGGACTTGTGCTGGATTACTGGAGGATGTAATCTAAAGCCAGAGGAAGTAATCTAAACTGGAGGAGGAAGACTACTAGAAGGAAAGGAAAACTGGAGAACACCTTACAAGAGGGGCTGAGGAGCACTTGTACCATCTAGCAACACAAAGACTGAGAAAGAGGATGAGTGGCATAAGTAAGAACTAGGGAAGAAACATTTTAATCAAAAGACAGCTCTTGTCATGGGTAGATTAAGAGAAGCACGAACAATCATCTTTATTCAGCCAGCAAAGCAGAGTTCATATCCCAGATATGTTCTCTCTCTTCAGAATTATTCTCTGATGAGAAACTATGTACATAAATCCAGCATGGAATGGAAACACCTTGTGGGGGTTTGTTTGTTTGTTTGTTTGTTTCAGAAGAATCACTGAACATAGTATATCCCTATTAAAATAAAATTATTTTTTTAAAAATTTTCAACCAAAAAACATTGTCTAGATGCCAGATTTTTTTTTCCATTGACCTACAAAACCCATCAGGAAAAAGAAGCTGCTATTTGACATTTAAGTAAGAACTCTTTCCTTGTGATGCACTGTGGTACAGTACAAGGGCGTAGTCAGACATTTGCTAAGCAGACTGTAGTTCTAATTTTTAATTTCCTAGAGGCAACATTCCCCTTCACCTCCCCCAAACCCAAGTCTCCTATATGGCCGTGTCATGGGCTGTTGCCATGCCACCAGCCAGCCACTGATCTTTTTTGAGAACAAATGTGTTCTTATTACGAAGATTAAAGTGGTGACACAATTTATCCACATGCCAGACTCTGAGGGTATAGCATCTCCATGCTGCTTTTGAGTGACATTAATCTGACCTCGCCTGACCACACTCTTCACAACAGCACAGTTTCTCCTTGGCCAGAACCAAAGCTCAAATGAATTGCACTTTATTCACTATAAAGCCCTGACCCTTCATCTCTGCACAGGACTTTCTCAATATTTCCTCTAAGTTTACTAAACATTTCTTTGTTTTCAAGGCACAGAGAAGTTGCTGGAGAGTGAGAAGGGGTGTGAAGGAAGCCCTGTGGCAGCAGCCTTCATCACTCTCGTAAGGATGATTTCTCATGCTCCATAAATCTGACTGAAAAAGTTTTCAGTCTGGGAAGTCTTCCTCAAGACAATGGATTTTGTACCTGCACCTCAGAATGTTTACTGTGGAAGAAGAAAACATTGCTTGACTAACAGAAACAAGTGAAGCAGTGGAAGTGCTCTAACATCAGAAAAACATCACCTATACGAGATCTCAGGAGCAGTCTGTGTGATGAAGCAGAGCAAAGGTTTTGAACAGTTGGCACTCAGGATGAAGTCCCAGAGGGGAGAAACTGTGTTTGGAAGGGAGAAAGGACGACACATCTGACGACTTTCAGTAGCCCTTCTTGTTTGTGTTCAGCCCTGTTGTCAGGTGTCCCAGCTCCCTGCTCCTGAAGGGTAAGCACAAAATGAGAAGTGGTGCTTTGCTCTCTTCCCTGCCTTCCTGCTGGCGCCTGTCCTTCGCCTCCCCAGAATCCAGCATGTTTCTCCTTGCTGGCACAGATTTTGCTGGCACCAGAACTCAATCTGCACTGGCCTCAGTGGCCTTTTTCTCCTTTTTTTACAAGAGTTCCCAGTCATCCCATCTCTTTCTCATCTGCTTTTACTGCAACCCATGGGAGATGGAGCAAGAGGAAAAGGGAAGAGGTGACAAGCCAAATTTTGTAATGCTTAGATGCTGTTTCACATCCAGGAAATGTGAGATCCTCCAGCTACAGGGCTGACAGCATTACAACAGAAGCCACGCATCCTAATACAAATGTTAAACAATGTGGTTCTCTGACCTAACTTTCCTTCAGTCTTCCCACAAAACCACAAAAAGTAGGAGGGGAAGAGTTAACACATTCTCTTCTAGGTTTCCTTTAACAAATGTGACAGCCTGTCACCAAAGGATAGGCAATTAAAAGTGTGATGGATTGGTTCAAGAAAGGCAAGCCCTGCATCTGTCCTGTCCATGTAGGTCTGACAGGACCTCTCCCATACTAAAAGCTGTATGGAGCAGCATTATCGGCCACAGCATCAATCAGGATCCTGATGGGTGAATTGGACCTAAAGCAGCAACAGAGTCCCCAAACCTGACACTATATGTCTGCATGAGAAATCATGGGCTGGTTCCTCCTGCAACAAGAGTGAAAAGGAAGAGGAGACATCTATCAAAGCCCTGCAGAGAGGAACAATGCACTCCCCTGGCTGCCCTCCACCGCCCTTGCCTCTCTGGAGAAGCACGCTCGCTGCCGTCCGTAGCAGTCACCGAGGGAAGGGACAAGCCACTCCACGAGGTCCAGCCTTGCACGCAGTATCAACCCCAGGAGTTATTTATCGTCCCTCAGGAAATGACAGGGGATGTGGATGTGAATGGGACGGAGATTCAGACCAGATGTCCATGGGCTCTTTCCAAGGAAGCCCACATAAATGTGCAGCACAGCTCGCCATCGGCGCTGCGTTGTGTCAAACCGCTGTGGTTTCCCAAGGACCAATGTGATAGCGTGGAGCCAGCACTGGAGCAGGAGAAAGGATTCTTGCTCTCTAATTGAATAGAGTCCTCACCAAGGAGAACAATGCGTGCCACTGGGGCGGCAGGCTGCATTGTGAGAGCCTCTGCGAGGAGCGGCCGCCGCTGCCAGTCGCATTGTTCAGCGCTATCTCGGTCTGCTCGCGGCCAGAGCTCCTCAGCCTCGCCCAGGCCAGGCTCACATCTCCACACATCCCACAGCTCCACTCCCACCTCTGCCAAAGGCAAGGAGTCCTCACCAGCAGCACTGCTGGACCTGGAGATAGAGAGCTGGACCTGGAGATAGAGACCTCCTTTGAGCAAGGGATGTGCTTCTTGTGTTTTCAACATTGCCAGTGAACCCCAAGCTCTTACCACAGCCTCATGGTTGCTGTTACTATGAGACCAAGTCCACAATAACTGCATTTTTCCAATGATGGTTCAACAGATGCACTTTGCCAGCAAAGGGTTTTGTTAAAAAAAAAAAAATTAAAAAGAAAACCAGCTTTGCATGTGTTAGATTTTGCTCAATGGAATTGGAGGGAGGTCCTCAGATGCTGAAATCAGAGAAATGCCATTGAAGTCAAGAGAGTTCACACTCTATGCAGCTGAACCCTGGACTATAGTTTCACCAATGGGTGGCTGCTGAATATACCATTAAACCAACCCCAAACTTAAAACCAGGAGACAGTTTCTTCTTTACTAATGTCAACAAAAAGGAGAGGTAAAAATTAAAACAGAGAAAGTGAAGGGAGCCAAAGGAGGGAAAAGGAGAATCCTGCTGAAATAGGAGAGCCTGAAATGACTTTCCCAAAACAACCCACAAACAATGCTTAAGAAACTCCCCTGATATGCACCTCTATCACTAAACTCTCTGGATTTTACAGTAAATCCTTATCCCTGAGCAGTTTCAGCTGCTGAGCATTGACTCCTTACTGCCTGGGATGGCATGAGGTGAGGCAGAGGATGAAGAGCAATTGCTCATCTGAGCTGGCTCAAGACAATGAAGGACTTTCTGCACCATTCAGTTACACAAAGCCCAGATCCTGGAGTCCTTCTAAAGACATTGCATTTTGCCCATCTGTCACAATTTCAGGACCTACTGGAAAGCCCAGCACCATAATGAGAGACTCTTGAGATAAAATAAGACATTTAGAAAAAAAAAAAAAGATATTCAGAAAAACTGAACTGAAAAATCAATAAAATAGGAAATGTTGCAGAGGTTTGGAAAGTTCCATCTGCTTTGTGGTCTTTTGTAAATTTTCACGCAGCTCTGCACTGCCCCATTAGCCAGATTCAGAAGCAGAAAAATCTCCCTAAAAAGAATGGTAAATTACCTCCCAAAGAAATCTGTTCTTTACCAGCCAGTTCCAGGTATTAAAATTTAATTTCTAAATTTAGTTAGAAATTCATCTAAATTTATTGCAAGCTAAGCCTAGTTTTGCTTCCTCTTTGAACAAAATTATCTCCTTCCTCTAGAGTAGCACTTGCCTGTATGCAGGATAAGGCAGACTGTCCTTTTTCCTGACTCCCTGTTACAACAGCTGCAAACCTAAATTGGAAAGGAGCACTCTCCAGGCACTGAGCTTCAGCCTAAGGCAGGGGTGTCACAGACCTGGATCGCTGCTCCAGGCAGCTTTTCCAGCCTCCTGGGGAACAAGGCTGAAGTGAATGTAGGGCTGGGGCAGGATGGCCCCTTCCACACCAACTTGCCACTTGCAGACAGTTGGCTGAGATGAACAAGCACCATACATGAGAAAATGCTGTAAGGGGAACATTTCATCCCAGGGTCCTGTTTACTCATGGTTTGCTTCAATCTTTTTTTGGCATTATCTGTCTTTTACCCAGAAAATCAAATAAATGGATCTTTCCTGTGTGTAGCCCCATCAGCTCAGTACACAGCATATTCCCCAGTCATGTTTATCCAACTTTCCTTTCCGGTCCCATTTGTACTGATACTTTCATTCTTGGAATAACAATTATTAAACCACTTGGTGCCTTTCATGGTTAATTATTTCCTTAACATTGTCTGCCTCCAGCTGTAGGCCAGGTCTTGAACACACCTCAGCATTCCCATTTTCACTTTCTATGAGAAACCATGTTGTAAGATCCTTGTTAGCGAACTATGGAATTTTGTCACATACATTTTTTCCCAAAGTTTTATCATATAGCAATTTTTAATGACCACTGTAAGAACACTTTCTGTCTTTTGAACTTGCTTTTCATGCATCTGATGAAGATAAATTTCCTTGATTTTGCTATGTTTCTCACATCCAAAAGTTAGCAGGTCACCGGACTGACTTTCCTGACATATGACAGATGCAGTAATAAAAATATTAAATAAATAACTGCTATGAAATGTACAAAACTTAAATGTGTTCTTTGGCCTACATTTCATTATTTTTATATATCAAGTACCATTAAAATCTAACTTGTATTTACTACTCCTGCAAGAAACCCCCAGATGACTATTTCAAAAAATCTTATACAGTCCTTTTCTACTTCAGCTCTAAATGTTACAAATCCTGTCTTAAATTATCTCCTTGTGATACAGGCCAGAAGCACATTCCTTAATTTAATAGTCTAATATTGGTAAGTACTGCGATGGTGTACCTATTTTGCGAAGATATGCCTTAGGCTTTGTTCCTTTTTCGTTAGATAATGTGTGTCACACTAATGTGCTTAAGCCAACAGACCCCGTTTACATTTTGAAGCTGTAGGTAGTAGTGCAGAGCATATTGCAGTAACTGCAGTCATACAGAGACACACACCATAATTGAACTTGAACTAGTTCAGAAACTTGTGCAGATGTGACCCACATTATTGCTACTACACAAATTATGACACCAGAATTGCTCTAAGTGATCGGAATAACAGGCCAGTCTCTTGGGGAATGAGAGGCTGGAGAGCTGTGCCACAGAAAAGGACCTGGGGGTCCTGGTCCAAGGCAAGTTGAACCTGAGCCAGCAGTGCCCTGAGCCAGGAGGGCCAACCCTGTCCTTGGGTGCATCAGGGACAGCCAGACAAAGGAGGGGATTGTCCCATTCTGCTCTGCACTGGGGCAGCCTCACCTTGAGGCCTCTGTGCAGTTCTGGGCACCCTAATGTAGGGAGGGTGTAAAGCTGTGAGAGAGCATCCAAAGGGGGACAGCAAAGATGGTGAAGGCATGGGAGAGGAAGCTGTGTGAGGAGAGGCTGAAGTCACTTGGCCTCTTCAGTCTGGAGGAGACTGAGGGGGGATCTCATTGCAGTCAACATCTCCCTCACGAGGGGAAGCCTGATCTCTTCTCTGTGGTGACAGTGACAGGACCCAAGGGAATGCCCTGAGGTTGTGTCAGGGGAGGTTTAGGAATGTTAGGGAAAGGTTCTTCACACAGAGGGTGGCTGGGCACTGGAACAGGCTCTCCAGGAACGTGGTCACAGCACTGAGCCTGACAGAGTTCAGGAAGGATTTGACAATGCTCTCAGGGACAGAGTGTGACTCTTGGGGTTGACCTGTGCAGGGCTAAGAGCTGGACTTGGTGAGCATTATGGTTCTCTTCCAATTCAGAATATTCTGTGATTCTGTGGTTATCCACTGGCCGATGTATAGTCTACAACGAGAAATGAAGATACAGTTGTCACCCCATTGTAGTGCAAATGTTACACGGTAAAGGAATATTTGGGATAAGTTTTCCAACATTTGGTAATAACTCTCGATTCTGCTCTAAACCGGCAAGAATTACGTGTATGTGTTTACTTGCTTCTCTTCATCCTGTTACCTCTTCCCTTATTACGTGCCAACATTAGGCTTTCTTCTGTAGGATTTTCATTTATCACATAAATCAAGATGTAGTAAGAGAAGAAAAAAATACATGTCAATAGGTTTACAGCCTTTTCTGCAAGACTTCAAGAGACACTATTCCTCATTACCTTTACAAAGAGGAACTTAATGGTATGCTATATCCTTCCCAGAGGATAATCCCATGCCAAGGGCAAAGCTGAAGGCTACAGAACGTCACACCCACCTCTGCTTCTCTGAACAACAACCATGTGTCCCAACACTTTTCTAAAGGAGCTGCCTGACAAATGCACTTATCACTGCGTTTCTTCATCTTCCTCATATCAGAACGTCCAAATACGAATTTCAACTAAAGACTTTCCCAATTGCTACTTCGCTTGGCTTCAGGCATTCATTTAGAAGGTACTTGGCACCTTTGGGTCACAGAATCTTTCTGACAATAGAGTTTTTTCAACTTTATTCCACGGATGTTCTCATCAAAACCATTGGGAAAAAAATGAAAAATGAAAACAGAGTAGGTCAAAACAGAAAAATCCGCTTTTTTTTTTTTTTTTGTTTTTTTTTTTTTTTTTTTTGCTTTTTTTTTTTTTTTTTTTATCTGAGGGCAGCCAGTTCAAAGAGTTACCACGTTTTGGAGAGGTCATAGCAAAGGAAGGATAAATCCGATAGCCAGTGCTTGCAGTTATTCTTCACAGGCAAGGAGATGTCTGCCCTTCAAAGGAGGGAGTTGTTTGTAAAGAATCCTGCTAATGACACCTAAGATAATCAGTGCAAACAGGTCTTTCTACTTCTGGGCTCCATGCCATCCGCTCATTCAAAGGTCGGATAGCTGAAGGCAGGACACTAGAGGGCTTTGCTCCTTTGGGAGGTCCAGGTGGGAATATACCTTGGGGATGGGAGGGTTTATGATTAGGGAGAGTGATCCAACTTTCATTTGAAAAGAGTGAATTTAGCAAACCTGGTCTCTTTGTAGTGCTATATGGTAATTATTGACTCCAGCCTTGAATTTCTTAGGAAATTTCCCTTCAGATCTCTTTATACAAGAGCTTGCCTGCGTGACAACGAGGTGCAAACTGGATGATGGTCCACTTCTGCTGCTGAGTTTGTAAAGGCTCCGTGCAATGGGATCCTGACCTGCCTGGCTGGTGTTTCCACCATTCTGCATGTTCCCAAAAGCAGACTCCCTTGTCCATGTCCAGTGAGCTTGGTGCTCTAGAGACTGGTCACACAGAGC
Source organism: Pycnonotus jocosus (assembly GCA_013400435.1). Lineage (NCBI taxonomy): Eukaryota > Metazoa > Chordata > Aves > Passeriformes > Pycnonotidae > Pycnonotus > Pycnonotus jocosus. Next base: position 575,651 of record VWYP01008561.1, on the reverse strand, counting down.
CACTCCTGTGTCTCCAGGACAGCATCTCCTGGGGATGTTCAGAGCCAGGCACTGCTCTCTTCAGTCCCTTCGTTGCCGCTCATCTGGCACCGTTTCCTGCTAAATGGCGAGCCTGTGCTGCTGAATTTAAGTGCTGTTGATGATCTCACGTCAAAGAACTGTACCTGGGCACCCAAATAAAGGCTCAGAAGACTGACAAGAAACACTGGTTGTGAAACTCTTGAGCCTTTGATTTCATGCTCATAAGGCCAAAGAACTTTCTTTAAAAGTCAGTAAATAATTTTCGAGCAAACAAAGCATGGAGAAAATTCTCAATAGTGAAGTATAAAGCATCCAGGATATAGTGATGTCCAGAAAGACAGAAGAACAACTTTGTGTAACATTGGGGTTTAAGGCTTGAATACCAAAACCCATGGGGAAAAAAAATTAAAGTAAAAAACTAAAAAGCAGCATTGCTGCTCTTTGGACCTTCTGGAAGTATTTTACTGGTGAGAGTAATTCCAGACTCCAGGCTACACCAGAAAATCCTGGTCCTTCACCTAAGCTAATTGACTGAGTATTTTGGCAAAGTGTTTATTCCCCCTTCCTACTCCCTTCTTTTACTACCTTTTCTATTTTAATGCTGTAAAGCTCAAGTAACTTCTAAAAAACAAATTTACTTTTTTTTTCCCAGTGTTTGTTAGACCTTCTCCACCTAGTTAATGACTGGCTTGAATAGCAGCAAGGCCAGGAATGCTTCATGCTCTTGGCACTCACTAATTGGGTTGTTAGCAAACTAGAGAGACAGGAGGAGATGAGGAAAAGCACTGCTATTATAAGCCACTGAGTGTAAAGAAAAAGAAAGTGAAATAAATATGGAATTGTTATGTTAGGGAAATTACGGTACTTAACGCCCTATTTTTCTAAAAAAATAGCTCCCTCAGGACATCTTGCAAGCACTAAAAACAAAATAGACCAGAAATATAACTGGCTTTATTTTTTATAGCAAACTCAGGGAAGAAAAAAAATACATTTCCTTTTCTAAAACAAATCGTCAGCCCCAACCCTCCCTCAGCTTGGAAAGTCTGAGGCTGTGAAGAGCCACTGACAGCATCCAGGCTCCGTGTGGGTTAGCTGGGAATGCTGAGCAGAAGAGTCCTTACAGACACAGCACCTACACCGTGCTGTCTGTACACTCTCACCTGTAACTCTTGCAGCCTGAGTGACACCCTGCAGGGTCCAGCCTGGTATTTTTGTACTTCTAAGACTCAGGGACTTAGAAGCCACGCAGATCAAGTCACCCACGGTGACAGCAGCACGTGCATGTCCCACTGCAGCAACAGAGGGTCAAGCTCTTTGGAGAAGGAGTCACAGAGGCCTGCAGTGCAGGGGATGGGTGAGATGGGGGCAGATCTGCCGTGTTTGCAAGCTGCCTGCAGTCGCTGTGGAAGTGCATCAGCCACGAGCAGGTGCTATGGGCTCTGCACTGGCACTGCTGGGGGGACACCAGACAGGACACATGTAAAACTTCAGAGCATGACAAGATACAGATTGGCTCATGCCACAAGAGGCACAGACAGCACCACGGTGCTGCAGGGCCAGCAGAGCCACCAAATCCTTTTGCCCACTGCATGCCTGAAGCTGTGGTCATAGAATCCTTGGATGGTTTGGATTGGAAGGGACCTTAAAGATCATCTAGTTCCAAACCCCCTGCCATGAGCAGAGAACCTTCCACTACACAAAGTTGCTCATAGCCCCATCTAGCCTGGTTTTGTGCAGGGGTGAGGGGTGGGGAGTCCACAGCCTCCAGCCCTTCACAGCAAGAGATCCAGCCCTGGGACAAGCCATCCATGGCCAACAAAGCAAAGGCTCCATCCACTCTCTAGCATTCCTCATCACCCAGCACCAGGAGGGCAGCAGGAGTTGGGACTCTCCCAGTCTTGTCCTTTCACCCCAGACTTCCCAAAGTTGCTGCACACGGGGCTTTGTGTCCGTGGGGGTTGTGTATCTACAGGTGCATGTGTCTATAGGCATGTTTGTATAGGCTCCTGTGTCTATAGGTGTGTGTGCATAGGCACATGTGTTTATTGCCAGCCCTCCCTGGCCCCCTCTACAAGGTGTGAATTTCACCTCAGGTGAATTATTTCTTCAGGGATTACATAACAAAGTGATTGTGAAAATACCATCATCTGTGTTATAGAAACTTAACAGAGCCCCTGGAGTCTTTAAATTAAAACATTGCACTCAAGTGCTTTTTTGCCATGTATCTCCTCCTACACACAGCTCATTCTAGTCTGAAAAATAAAAAGGCAGGACAGCTTCCTACAGGCTTTCAAAGAGAAGATCCCACCCTAATTAACTATAATCTTGTTCAGACGGCATTTTGCTTCAAGATTCAAAGACTAGCAGGGGGCTGGGGCTAGGCAGAAAAGGAGATTATTAAAACTTTAATAACATGAGCCTTTGAACCTTTCAAATTCTTTACAATTTTCTCACATCTCTAACCCAGATGTCTGCATTTAAAAACTGTGCCAACAAACATGAACTTTTTGTTTATGCTTTTATATCTTTCAATGAACAGCCTCTTTTAAAATGATAGGAAACATCGTGCCTGCAGTTCACAAAGCTGGATGACAGGGCTGAAGATTAAAAAAAAAAAAGGAAAAAAAGAAGAAAAGGAAAAAAGGAGGATTCCACAGGAGCTGTTTCCAGAAGATGAAGTTGTTCCAGGAGGCACAGGCAATGCCTCCAAAGAGCTCCAGGCAGAGTTGGAAGTGGGTAAAATGGTTTTCCTGTTCAGTAAACAATTCTAAGAGTTCAAAAATGTTCTCATGGAGCATCAGAGCATAACTGAAACCTTGGGAATTTTTTTAAAGGGAAAAAACCAAACCAAACAAAACCAAAAAAACCTCCAAAAACCAAAACAGAAACCAAACTTCCACACACGCCCATATAAAAGGTGCTCATGGAAATTAGCCCAGTGTAACGAGGGCTGCAGTGACTGAGATATTTCTCCAGGGTCATGATAAGCTCTGAGATGTGATATGAACAAGTTTCCTTTTCAGGAGATTTTTATTGCTTATCAAGGGAAGAACAGCCTCACTATCAGAGCCATGGAAAGGCACCCCCAGCAGCCCTGGCAAGAAGCACCACAGCTGCAGCCCTGTCCCACCAGGAAGCCATCAGACCCACCTGATCAGCAGCATTTCTGCAGCACAACTTTTGGCATGCTGCCATCCAAAAGCCTGTGATAAAAGGAATAAAAAGGCTCTTCTGCCCAATGCTCGCCAACAGCTCCAATTGCAGTTCAAGGGAAGGACCAAAACCTCATTAGCTATAAGGTCCCAAACCTGACCTAACCCTGCAAGATCTCACCAAACAGGAGAGTAAAAATGGCAGCCATCCTGACACACACTGCACTGCCAGCTTTTCCAGAAGCCTAAGAGGGGAAAAATCCCTTTCCTTTCTACAATGATTGCCCTGGGATCCACTAGTCAACAACTTCAAATCATCACAATTGCTCCAGCTTTTGAAAACAAGTGGTTGTTCAAACACAGGTATTTGTTATGACTTGCTTCCTGATCCCACAGTAAGAACAAGGGAATGAGCTATTCACCAGCCAAAAGCTGGAGTAAGCCTCTTAGCACTGCTAGAGCCCTGCTGTCACTGCCAGCTGCTGGGCTGGCTCCGGCGGCCAGGGTCTGCACAGAGCTTTGCTGAAAATGTAGCCAACAACCTCAGACCCGGAAAGTGCCTTTTCTTTGGGCCAGGGGTGGGAAATCCAATTGAGGATCCTGAAAACAGCTCCTAGAACACATCAGGCTGTAAATCCTGCCTGGTTCACCAGGCCTGCAGTGGGAGGAGCACAGACAGGCACCCTCCAAACTCCCAACTGGTCACCATGCTGCTTCTGGCAGAAACATTCACTGCTTCACATCTGGCTTCTGCTTCTTGTTTCTTAAGGAACAATGATTTTAAAATTCAAATGGCCGCTAAGAAAAGGGCTCTTTGGCAAAGCACATCTCCTGTAGTCACAAGGCAGTTTGGAAACTGCCAGAGAGAGCTGGAAATGGCAGGAGTCACCAATGTTCCTCCTAAAAAAATCTCAAGATAGGTTTTTAAAAGACCATGCCCACATCCAGAAAAACTGTTCGTGTGTCTTCAGTTTGATAGTATTTAATCTTTCCTCCCTAGTGATCATTTTCCAGTTGTGTCTCGAAATTTAAACAAAAAAGTCATTTAAATTATTTAAATTATTTAACTGTTTCTTCCAGAATATGATTGGTAAAATATATCTGCCACTTTTGTCAAAAAATACTCTTGCGGTTTCTGTGCAGATAAACCAAACCTGCTCAGGTTGACCAATGAACATAAGCAGACTGAAAAGGGGAGTAGAGGCTGAGGTGTGTTCCTTCAGAGTTCCCTAAGCAAGTGCTCTTGAAGAGCACACGTACCAGCACCCAGCATTGCAGCAGGGTTTGAAAAAAATGTGTTGTGACTTATATCTCTGTGTTTGGAGTTTTCTGAGTTGAAATACCAACAGGCAATGCAGTAACGCACAGTTGCTCCCTCCCTTTATTTTTCACCCACCCTGCAGCTCCACCAAAGCCAAAGGAAGGAGAAAATATTTCTTTGCCTGGATCAGGAGTTCCTGGTCCTGCTGTCAACGAGAGAGGTGATGGGCTGGGAAGCCACAACAAGAGGATGTGACTGAGAGCAGGAGGAGAGTGATGCAGCAGCTCCTTGTGAAACCCATCTGGAGACACACCATGGCTGACCCTGCAGCCCAGGAACCTCCAGACCCTCAACCCACAGAGCAGGAAAGACAGAACTGGGCAAAACCCTGCAGAGGAGTGAGAGCTGCTCACACACCCATTCAGACTGCAGAAGCACTGATAGGCCTTGAAGTACATGGATTTTATTCTGGATTTACTGAAGACAAGCAACTGCCCAGAAAGCATTTGATGTGTCACTTGGCTCCTCAGCCAGGTTCTTCAAGCAGAGGGTGATCACATGCTGGAACAGGCTCCCCAGGAAAGTGGTCACAGCACCAAGCCTGACAGCATTCAAGAAGTTTTTGGACAGTGCTCTCAGGCACATGGTGTGATTCTTGTTGTCCTGTGCTGGGCCAGGAGCTGGACTTGGTGGTCCTTGTGGGTGCCTTCCAGTTCAGGATATTCATGGCAGATGGAGAAAAAAAGTTGGGGGGTTTGGAGGCTTTTTGGGGTTTTTTTGATATGTTGCTGTTGGATATTACATATCCTGGTCTTGAATTCCTTAGGCTTTCACTTTAAGTGTCTCTTTCAGGCAACCTCCCAGAAAAAGGAAAGCTCATTTCTCAGATAAAATGCATGACACGCTCACACCAGCCTACTCCATTTTATACCATAACCCCCTTAGTGGGAGACATTAAGGCAGGGACAGGCAATCCAGTCCAAGATTTATTCTGCTCTAATCAGCTCAGGCTTTGAGAATCTCCTTGTGGATTTGAGCTTGTGTTCAGTAGCTCACTGACTGCTGTTTTAATACTGAAGTCTTTCCAACCCAGCTGCAGTAATTACCCCCACGGAGAATGAGGAATCTCAGTTATAAACTAGCTGGCAATCTTGCAAGAATATGTCTCCTAAAAGACTTCAGGATATTTCTCTCTAAAGTTAACCCTGTTAAATCATCCCTAAACTGTCTTCAAATAAAGAATGAACCTTCAGAATAACCCTTGCTTTGGTTTTAAATACTCTCTTTCCCCTTTGTTAGTCAGATGATCTTCAGAGCCTTCAAATCTATCAAAGCTATTTCAGTTTAATAATCCCTATTTCTCCTGAAATGGTGCAAACATTCAGCTGGAAAGCTTAGGAGAGACATTAAGAACTGTTAGACTCTAAGTCAAAGCTTAATACATCTTGTGCAGAGAATATGTCCAGTTATACTCAGCCAGATAGGACACTTTCACTCAGTTTATATCAGAGGAGGGGTTTTTGCAGAGCAAACATTACATCAAAGCCTTGGCCAGCAGATCCAAATTCAGCTCGTGGCATTCACGTTCTGCTAAACCTTATGCAGGTCTAAGTAGAAATGGCACTGAGCTGTGGAGCTTCTCTTCTCCACCTGCATAAATCCAGTCTGACTCAGAAGTGACTGTGACCCATTTGATGACACCCCCAAAGTAGCTATGGAAAAGTGTGATGCCTAAAAACACGCAGCCAAGGGACTAAAGTCATGATAAAGCTAAAGCTAATACCCTTCTTGTGCCTCAGAGAGAAGAGATGGGTGAGGAACACAAACCTGTGATAATCTGAGTCTTGCAGTCTTAGAGGCAACACTGTTCAGGTAAGCTCTGAAACCTCCCTGGGTAGCAAGAAGTGATGCCAACCAAACCCATGTTGTGCTTTCTTTGCAGAAGCAGAGCTCTTGGAGGCAGACACTACCCAGAAATGTTCACCTGGCCAACTTGCTGAGGAGATGCAAGTCATAAAAGGCAGCTAGTGCAGGCATTCCTTCTGCAGTGACACATACTAATGGCTTTTTAAAGCCTTTTAGCTTTGAACAAGTAACTGAAAATTAAACAGTGTGTCACCTAATCCCCTTGCTGGGTCCTTGGGTGTATAAACTTGACTAGGCTGAGAAACGCCCCTAAGTCCTCTGGGCAGCCTTCACTTGGAGACAGTGGGGACTCCAGAGATACCCAAGGAGAGGCAGGATGTACAGCAGAGGGATTCACTACCACAGACCCCCATTAAGAAAGACCTGGGGATAAAATGGCTTCTTACTTCTCATGCTTTTAAATCCAGCCATGGTGAGTTTGACCATTGATGTTTTCAGATTGGCAAACAAAGAAATAGAAGCTTTTTAAAATTGCTCTTTTCATACTTCTCTGAGTGAAAAAAAAAAAAAAAAGTATTTCAAAACATTTTCAAAACAATTTAGTCACTGCTAGGGCAAATTCAGTAATATTTAGGCCAGGTAATTTTACTGTGTAATGGGGAGCTATTGTTATTGTCTTTCCCAATACACTTTCTCAAGCTGAGTCCCACAGCATCCTCCACAGCTGCTCTCTCTGAATTTGGGCACTCTTGTATAGACTTGTTTGTTTTTCCCATTGGTGGACTCCACAGGGAGCCAAGGATGGGATGAGCAAGAAACTGGGGCATTAGCATCACTCG
>VWYP01008561.1:547561-568454 GCA_013400435.1 Pycnonotus jocosus | reverse complement strand
GGGGGGGGCAGCTGAGGGGTGAGGGCAACTTTAGACCTGTCAAAAAGTCTGAAGATTTTTCCAAAGCAACAGAATTTATCAAACTGCAGAAAAGTGGTTGATAGAAAAACTTCTTGAAAGACAATTAACTCTTGCTTTGTGGGGTGTTCAGCAGCAGTTATCAAAGCTCTGTAGCAGGCAATGCTGCTGAGACTGAACCAGGGAGATAAGTCACCAAATCAGCCCCTGTTAATTATCTTGGCCCCGCAGTCACTCTTTGCCAAAGTCAGGAAGGTTTAATTCAACATGCCAAAAAACCCTTTCTATGTCAAACAACATATATCCTGACCTAAGGGATAGTGGGAAGGGAAAGACATTTTTCAATTAAAAAATCATAATAAAAATATTCATATACACAAAGCAAAACACCTTCTGTATGAATTGAGCAGTTCCTAAGAGACATCTTGGAGCAGCAAAGGAGCTGGGCAAACCTCAATAAAGGGAATTCTTCAGAGACTAGAGCTTTGCTTTAGTTGCTGGCTGCCTCCTGAGGAGAGACAATACTACAAAAATTGAATATGACCTTGCACCATTGTGGCAGAGCATTTCCAGTTCTTACCCTTGCCCATGTGTGCAATTCCTTGTGTAAGGAATTACATTTCATGATTACCTGCATGGCAGTGCTTCACCACAGGTGACATTGCTGCACTCTTTTACCCAGCACACACCACCTGGAAGCTCTAACCAAACTACTTATTTTTACCTAAGATTTGAAGGATACAACTAACTCACACTTGCTCATGCATTAGAAATTTCAGGTAAGTCTGAGTTTTGAGATGAGGCTCTGCATCCTCTCCCTACCCACACATGTGCTTTGCAGCCACTCCTGCATGGCATGTCCTGCCAGAGCCAGCATGCGCCAGGAGAAGGGTGCCACCCCAGCCAGCCCATGCCCATGCAGAGTGTCCCCATCCATGCAACCTGTTCTTGCCTGTCACCCACCAGGGCAGAGCTGGGACCAAACTACCCAGCCCCGAGGAACAGCTCAGTGTGGATAGAAATCCCCACCAGACCATCTTCCTCAGCCTACCTCCTGATACAGTAATCTCCAGAAATCTGGCTTTCTTTTTTATGTTTTTAATCATCTTGGCTAAAATAATTAAAGGGGAAAAGCATTCCCCAAATAAAAATATCAACATCCAAGCTTCCCCGCTTTAATCTGTGCTTGTCTGACAGCTGAGACCCTCCTATTTACACTGTGCCAGTGTGTGATTTCGTTACCTGAGTAGCTGATTATAGAGTAATTACAACCTTCCCTGGGCTGATGATTTGTTCTGTTTGTTTCAATTTCAACTTCCACAAATGGTGGGAAGTCCCTTTTTTGTTCCTGCCTTACTCTGCTGTGATCTGTGTCTTCCCAATCCCAGATTTTTCCCTCCAGTGAAGGGAGGGCTGGATAACACTTAGGTGTAATTCCTGTTCCCTGTCATGTGTAGTTTCGTACAGAATGAGTAAACGCTCCTGTAATTTCACCGTGGAGCTGCTGTCTCCCGTCTGGATGGCGGCACCATGATACTGGTGCCTGTTCATCTCCTGCAGGTAGAAGCACTGCTGGCAAGCCCCTGCCCATTGCTGTTTGTGTGCAAGGAGTTAATACCCCAGCACTGCAGTGCCCCTTGGTGAAACTATAATTAGGCAACGATTTTATTTTACTGCCTGTGAACACTCCCTGACAGCACAGCCACTGGGTGCTTTCCAAACTGCTGCAGTTTCAGGTCCTAACCTGAAATTCTCATTTAGAGGAGGACTTTTACTGCAGCTAATCCCTCAAGTACCTCTCCGAGGCCCTAAACTGCATGGGGGTGCTGGGCCATGGGGCTGCACTGGGCAGGGCTGGCAGGGTGAGCGTCCTGCTCTGTCCTGTGTGACGGCAGGACAGAGCACGGGAGGGACACAGTGATGCTGCTGGGCTGCATAGGCAGGGCAGGGGCTGCAGGGCCCCAGCAGCAGAGGTCTGAGCAGGCTGCTGGCCCTGGGAGCCAGAAGGCTGCTCCAGAGTGTTGATATGGGCACAGCAGCTCCACGAGCGGCAGCACTGGTGCCCAGGGAGCAAAGGAGGAGCGGCTGAACAGCAATGCTCTTTTTGTCACGGGAGCTATTTTAAACCATCTGCTTTGTGGGTAGCCCTTTTGGCTCCCCAGTCTGTCTGAGGCAGAGGTGTAGAATATGTTGGAGGAGCAGCACTACAGAGCAGCAGAGCAGCACTACAGGAGGACAAAGACAGTCTGTCTGCTGAAGCACAGGCTTGCACAGGACTGAGGCACACATGAGTTTGCTCATCTGGGACTAAGGGAACAAACATACCCAAGGCTTCTGTAGTTACCTCAGAGCTACTGTTATTAAGGCATTTATTTGGGGTTTTTCTTGTCCTTCCAACACCAAATACCCCTCTTTTTCCACAATCTCCATGCAAACCACAGAAACATGCATGGCCATGGAGGACACCAGCTCACAAGGACCTAATAAAACAAAACCTTCCTCAAACCACTGCTTTTAGGACTACTCAGATGACAGGAAAAGGAGCAGAGTATAAGCAACTAGGGTGAAGATTTATTGGCAAGAAGAGTCACTAAATTTTTGTCTACAGTGATAGGGAAGAGGAAAGCCAAGAACAAGGCAGTGATAGATCCTGAACTGCAGGCAGCCCTGCACACACAGGGTTGCCTAACCTTGTGGGAAGAACCTCGGCTTCCTTAGTGGGACTCATGTCACCAGCTGGGCACCTATCAACCCCTGGCCAGGGCCTGGAAGTCTCTCATGGCAGAGAACAAGGGCTGGGAAGTTTGAGGGGAAGGACAGAACTGAGCCCTTGAGTGCTGGATGGCTGCCGTGCCACAGCACTGCCTGAGGAGAAAAAAGAAACCCCCCCTCTGCCAGGGGATGCCCACACTATGGGACCTCTGCTTTCTCTTGGCACATTGGACACTGTAAGCCCTGGCACAGATGGCAGGGGGGTTGGAACTAGATGATCCTTAAAGGCCCTTCCCAAACCATTCCACAATTCTGTTGTAGTCCAGCTTCAGACACATCAAGCAATTAGAGAGTGTCCAAAGGAGGGCAATGAGGATGGTGAACGGCCTTGAGGGGAAGCCCTGTGAAGGGTGCTTGAGGTCACTTGGTCTGTTCAGTTTGGAGAAGAGGAGACTGAGCAGAGACATTGCAGTCACAACTTCTTCGTGAGGGAAAGAGGAGGGACCAGGCACTGATCTCTTCTCTGTGGTGACCAGGACAAGAGGGCATGGCCTAAAGTTGTGTCAGGGAAGGTTTAGGTTGGATGTTAGGAAAGGGTCCTTCACCAGTCAGAGGGTGATTTGGGCACTGGAACAGGCTCTCCAGGAAGGTGGTGACAGNGAACAGGCTCTCCAGGAAGGTGGTCACAGCACCAAACCTGACAGAGTTTAAGAAGATTTTGGACAATGCTCTCAGGCAGAAGGTGTGACTCTTGGGGCTGTCCTGTACAGGGCCAGGAGCTGGACTCGATGATCATTGTGGGCCCTTTCCAACTCAGCTTACTCTGTGATTCTGTGATTCTGTGATTCTGTGATTCTGTGATTCTGTGACCTCATGGCAAGCAAATTCCCAGCTTTCAAAAGCCTGTCAGATTGTATTTCCTTCACACATTCACTCATAGTGAGTGAATGAGACTTACATTTCTGACATATGGACAACATGCTTGGCTGTCCCAATAAAGTACATCTATGCCTTCCCATCTTCAGCAGACACTGCAGGCATTTCCAGTGCAAGGCAGAGCTGCAGCAGCTTCTGCCTAAACTAACATTTCATTTCCTTGCTACAGCTCACTTCTATTGTCATCACTTTCATGCCTCCAATTAACTTGCATCTGTTTCGTGTTTGAAGTTTGTAACACTTGCCCACTTTGGCTACAGTAGTTTATAACCCAACACTAAACATATGTTTATGTTTACTGCACACTAGCTCTGAATCCTTTGACTTAGGTTGTATCAGTTCATTATGCCACTAATGGAGAACGTCTAAGACAGGTCTGAGGCTTAAGTGGCAATAAACTGGGGAATCATTTGGAGGTGGTTGAAGAGAGGTGACCAGTGAGGACATGCCTGGCCTGACATCCACAAATGTTGAGCACTTGCCACCCACTCTGTAACCACTGGGACTTTTAGCACCTCCAAACATGAAACCACAACAGCTTTCAGCAAAACTGTCATCTGGATCTTAAAGAAAAGACTAAAATCCTTTACCATCTTTGTTCCAGAGGCCTTCAGCACATCCCAGCTACCTATAATATAAGTGTCCATTGTCTTTGCAATAGGCCTGATGAGATCTTCAAAAGGATTTCAGAAGGCCAGGAGGGAGAGGGGGCTGTATAACGTACCATATTACACATATAATATATAGCATATTGCTAAGTGGTACTTACCACCTGTCCTAGCTGTTAGGTGACAGGCTGGTGTTCTGCCACCAGCTGAGGTGAATATTCAGGTCCATTTCAGATCAGTTTTACATCCATTAGCATCAGTGAAGCTTCTTCTGTTTTCCACCAGACATGGTAACGATGCCAACATCTGGGTGAAGTAAGCACACCACCTCTCATAGCCAGAGCCATGGTGGTGGTGCCTAGATAAGTGTGGTGCCTAGATAAATGTGTTTATTTTTCATACAGATAACAGGATGCTCCTTAGGGCTAATAAGTATTTACTTTCCCTTGCATTGCTATTATCTCCCTCATTGAGAATTGTAATTAACATCATTGATCATTTGTGTACTTTTCATTCTAGTATTTTTTTGTGCTATGGTGGACTGAAACTGCAATGTGCATTATGTCAATACAGGAAAAGTTATGTTTGATCTCTGCCTTTACACTGCTCTGATCTACCTGGGAGCTGCACTGTTCCTGTGACACACCACAATATTTTACAGGGTACCTCCAATTTAAAAGGGTCAACCATGTATTTTTCATGTAACAGAAGTACCCTTGCTCATAACACTATCACCAAACACTTGAATTAGTTGCTTCCACTTTCCCCATTGCTTCTTGATGGGGATAGACAGCCAGATCCTGAGGTTCTTCTTGGAGCAAGTTTCTATCACCAAACCTATGCTGGGGAGGCATAGGTGAAAGGACCTTCCTCTCACTCTCTCTCTGCACAGGCATCACTCTCAAGAGGTTGTTTTAGACAGGACATTTTCCGTGAGAATGTGATCTCCATCTGACAATTGAAAATGTCATGGGTCTTCCTGTTATTGACTGCATACAGTGAGGATTAAATTAAGCCACAGCCATGATGTATAAGGACATGCTCTCTCATAAAGCCTGAGATGCAGAAATCAGTGCTGTCTTGCTGGTCAACGACACAAAGCTGGTTTGCAGCAACAGATATCTGCCCAAGCATCTCCAGGGCTGCTGTTCTTCCTGTTCCGGAGAAAGCATCAGTTGACAGCCGTCTATGGTAATTTGTTTTATTCAGACAGTAAGAGCTACACAAATAATAGATTAACAATAATAAAATCTGTGCAGTAAATTGACCTGGAAAGTAAAATCTTCTGCATGGCTTTTTACTTTTTTTTTCTGACTTCCATATACTCACATAAGTGTGAGCATGCAGTGAGAGGCACACTGTGAAGAACCTCTGCTTTCCAAAGAGTCTCTGAGGAGAAAAGCCATCCCAGGCACGAGAGCCCTTGCAGGACCTCAGCACCTCGGAGATGTGGCTGGAAGGGGTGTCAGCCCCCTCAATATCTCCCTGCAGAAAGGGCCATCATCAGAGTCCAGCCAAGCCAGTCACGGCATCACCTCATCAAGGACAATCCATCCCAAAGCCACTAAGCTTTGCTCCCCCCTGTACCTGGCTGTATGTGCCTTACACCTGGGCTGCTTTCAGTAAGAAGCAAACTGGAAGAGAGTCACCCCAGTCTCTGTTACATCTACCTGCATTGCTTCCTAACCTATTAGAAATGTGGAGCGGGAAAAACTTTTTATTTCTTTTGGTTTGCTTTTCTCTCATCTTGTTGGCAAGGAAGTCCCCAGACTCTTCCCTAATTTGGCATAAATTCAATGCACCTATTCTCAAATCTTCAGAGCAGAGAACAATCCATTAAGCTCATTTCCATTTGTTCTAGCAACAAATCAGTGTATGGCGACATGAAGAAAATAATTTTAAATTACTTTTTCCATTATCTAGTTCTCACTTCCTGCCACTTCCCGTTTGCCTAGCCTGGCTTCTTTATCCTCCTTGTGTCTAGCCCATAGCAATTATCTCAATATCTAGGAAAAAGCATTAGGTTTTAAGATCTCTGTCTCCCTTTTGACAAAGGCTTTGCAATCCAGAGACACTAAGGGGAGAGGATTAAACTTCCATCTGTTTGCCTTGAGGGGCAAAGCAGAGAAATCAGAGAGAGGTTTCAAGAGATGCTTTTGTGATAACATTTCACACTCACTAGGCAGGAAAGTCTCAGGTAAGACATATTTGCTTGGGAATCATCCCAGTCATCAACAGGAACAAGTTCTTTAAAAATTGCTTTATGCACAGCAGACTAGAGAGATTCCTTCAGGTCCCTTTCTCCAGAGTGTCTGATTGCCTCTCTAGACCTGTGCCATCTGCAGCTGCAATTTTTCAGACAGCGGGGAGGAAGTGGTTTGTTCCTGCTCTCTGCTGAAGCTGGAACAGAGACACCAGTGTGGTTACACCCACAGGGAGCAGAGAAATCCCACAGAGGAGCCTCAATCCTGTCCCTTTGTAGGGGTGATCATCCCTGGCACAGACTGGGCAGTAGGTGGTAGGAACAACACCTGCCCTGCAGCACCCTAATCTTGGGGTCACTGTCCCTAAAGAGATGGGGTGCAGGAGCCATTGCAGGCTGGCTCCTCCACCCTGAGCTGGCACTGACCTTTCTGGGGACAGAGTTGAATGTGGCTGTGACTCAGCAGCATCCTCTCCCTCACCAGTGGCTGGTGACTAATTGTGTTTAATCCCATTCTTCATTCTTGTTTTGGGGAGAACAAACATAAACAGACTCAGCAGTAATTGTTGCTATGTCTCTACTCTTTCCTCTGGCTGAGTAGGGGTTTTCCCACACATAATTTTAGAGCGGCATTTTAAGTACTTTTTCTTATTTTTAAGAAATAGTGTGAACATTTCTTCATTGGTGGGAAAAGAAGGAAGGAAATGTCAAAGAATAATTTCTGATTTTGTGCAGACTCTAGGGGAAAAGTTTCTCTAACCTGTCTCTAACCAGAAGAGGGCTGGTCTGCTCTGGGCAGAGAATTTTGCCACAACACAAAGCAGATGTGTACCAGCACCCAGGAGAAGTCCACATCAGCCCTGGAAAGATAAGTCGTAAGGATGACTTCTCTAAGGACATGGCCCAGAAGCATGGTACCCCTGGTAACAGGTCTCCTGGGAGGAACATTGATCATCCCAAAGGCTGATCTGGAGAGCTGTGGCTGTTGCCACACATCCTGGCCTGGGAAGTACATACCTACAGACCTATGGATTCTCATGCATGCTTGTGCATATACAGGCATCACTGCACATAGTGATCCTGTATTTGGGATCCCATTCTCACATCCCATCATTTGGTGGGAATCTGTAGCTCATATCTGGAATGGACCTGAAATGTTCTTGAGAGCTGAAGTCTTCTTCCCAGCTGGAGAACACATGGACTGGCCAGAGGAAGTAGGGAGAAGAGCAAAGAATGAGTGTGTGATCAGCTGGACAGGGCACTCCACTCAGGTTCTATTGGATATGTTGTTAATTATACAAAAATATTATGCAATTATAAAATAATTTGTTTACTACCAATATAAAAATTAATTACATAATCCTCATCCTCAGCCAGAAGACTAAGCTGATTTTATTCATAAATTTTATGAACACTTTTTTTAATGTATTTTAAAATATGTTTAACCCAAAGCTCACCAAGTCAGACACTTTCCTGAGGGACAGGAGACCTTTGGTCCAGATTTCACTTATGCAATACCCAGAGGACTGTTTAGTGACAGCGATGGCAGTGACAGTGATGGTGCCCCTGCAAGGCAATGTGACCCATGCTGGCCCCAGCCACAGTCTGCCAGCCTTTGCAGCCTGCAGTCAGGTGTTAAATTCAAGGTATGGGGTTATCTCTGTGCCCTCTCTGCAAGCTGGCCTGTTTAAGTTTGCTGCCAGACACCTGCCTGTGCTGTGCACCAAGCAGCTCCCACTGCTGCTGGCTCTGCTAAAGGATTTGCCCCTCTCTGGGACTTGTGAGCTTTGGGGGCAATGCCTGGTGCAGTGCCCAGGAAACAGCACCATGAGGCCCAAACCGACCTGATCCACGTGCTGTGTAATACAGGATCAGCAAAGAGCTGTATGCAATTGAATTCAATCCCATATGCTTCCTCATGTGGCTCCAACCATCCCATCAGATCCTTGCCCAGTGCAGTCATCCACAGGCTGCAACAAAAGCCTCCATATGCCATGGGAGCATTGAAGGCTAAAAGCCAACTTGTCTATGTTGTATTACAGTGCTGGGATAAGTTAATATGTTGCTATTTCTGTTAATTTTGCATAGCATACATGGATATTTTCAGGGGAGAAGATAGGTTTTTGCATGCTCTGATCTTCCCTTTGTGCTAAATTCTTCCACTTCGGTCTGGGCAAAAACTTCCAGTGACTTTTTCTGTCTGTACTCCACCATCCTGTTCTGAAACCCCGTATTTCACTGCTGCAACTGCTGTTCAACTGTACCAGACTCTTAGAAAGCCGTTGACAGAACTCTAGCAAAAATGAAGAGAAATGGATTTAGTATCCATGAGTCCAGGTGGGCAACTGAGGAAAATATCTGGCTGTGAAAGAAACCAGTAAGAAAAGATACTCAAGTAAAGACTGAAAATTACCCCTGTATATTGTATTTCTGATTAATTTTCACTCAATAATATGTGTAGCAGATCCCTGTAACCTTGCTGTTGGATGTTTTTATCCACTGACAGCATCCTCAGCTGTGATCAAGCAGATATCAGTCCATCTGTCCTGCAGCAGCATCTTCCTTGGGAGCAGACAACTCAGGAATCCCAACATTGGCAACTACATACTAACAAATTTGTCATGTGTAATGAAATACTCTGGAAACTATTTGTGAGCAAACAGCTCCCAGGATATTTCATTACTCATTACAAATTTGCAAATTGCTCATGAATGATCAAATATTAATATGTAGATAGGGTGCAGTCCCAGCAGGGATCCACCGCTTTGATAAGAGATTAGCCGAGTTCAGCGGGCACCCGCTCTGCTGTACTCAGGGCTCCTGCCGACGCATGGATTGCCACTGTAAAACAGGGAATGTCACTGAATGTACTGAGGATTGCTGGGGCACTGTCACCTGCTTGCTCAGACACTCACAGGAGAAAGTCGAATGCTCCCCACGTGTGGCTTGGCTCCGCACAAAGGGCTGCGCTGGAGCCCTCGGGGCAGCGGGTGCGCTGGCTCCAGCACGTGTGCAGCCCCGAGGTGGAGCAGACTGTTTTTCTGATACCATGTACATAACACTCCACCCAAGCCTCCCTGTGTAAATAAAAAATAAAGTCAAATTATGCTAGTAAAGAGTGGATTACACTGGTCACTGGGAGTGCTTGTGTATGCTCAGCCATAACCTATGATAAGATGCTTGCCATAAAATTCCTCCTGGAGCCTGCAACTCTCCTGGAAGCTGCAAGATGCCAGCAGAACCACCAGTGTTTTTCTTCACATGATGGGGGCAGCAAGGGGGGCACTGAGGAATGGGTCAGACACTCAGAAAGCTGCACAAGTCCCTGGGGCCATGGAGTTCCTCTCCCCTGCAGGAGAAAGACAGGAGCGCCAATTGCCATCAGCAGATATGCAGAGACAAAGTTCAGTTCCAAGAGGTAAAGGCTGACAACCTTTCTACAGACAAAATTATCCTGCAGTCAGTAAAGCACAGCAGCAATCGGGACAGATAACAGAGCGAGTAATGAAGGCAGAGATTACAAACTCCACAACCAATCCATCCCATAGCAAAAAGCTGTTGTAAAGCAATTTTAACCCAGCCTATAAGCACAATTAGAAATGTTAGGTTTTGGTACAAGATGTTTTTAAAAAAAACCCTACATGGCAAGTTTCATTTGCATTATGATAAATGAATGTCTGAGCAGGTCCAAAATTTGGTGCATTTTTTACAAACAACAAGAACGACAATTTATTTCTGTCATCTGTTGATGCAGAAAAAGGAAGTGTTTCCAGCTTGATATAAAAGTCTCATAAAAATCACTTACAAGAGAGTATTTTGTACTTTTTATTTATGAAGAGGAAGACCCCCATGTTTGGACCTGTCCCAAGAGTAGACTGCTAGTCAGTGGAGGCTGGCAGAGCCTGGCTCTGCTCACCCACCTGGGAGTCTGTCATGAGGGAACCACTCTCCCATCTGCTCTCCCACTACCAGGTGGAATTGGGTTGGAAGAAACGTAATTGTGGCTGTCCCCTAGAGTCCCCCAGGGAAAAAAAAAAAATCAAATAAGGGAAAGGTCACTGTGGACTGATAACAGCTAGGGAGGCTGGGAACAGCACCTGTTGCCAGGGAGAGTTTACTCCAGCGCAGGCAGGGTGCCCTGCACCTCTGGCCCTCTGAGAAGAGCAGAGAAAGGCATCCAGGGGAGGGAGAGCCAGAGCAAGGACGTGAGATGAAGAGCTGCAGAGAGACTGCAGCCAGCCAGACCAGGACCCAGGTGGTTGGGAGGGAGATTCAATAAGGAGGTTTTGTGAAAAAAAAATTGCAAACATTCGTGTAATTAAACCCCTGACCATCGCGCATTGTATGTGACAGAGGGGGATGATGGCTGAGAGCACAGCTTTGGGCACTGGGTAGACAGAGAGTTGATCTTCTGCAGGCTTGGCAGTCATGATTTCTTGTGTGCAAAAGCATAAATGTCTTTGGGTGATGGAAATTGCCAGAGTGCTCCTCCCTACACTGCCTGCAGAAAGGGCCAGCTGCAGCCTAGGACAAGCCTCTAGAGCCAGGTGAGATGCTGCCCTGACAAACACACATCCACACTGATTTGGCCCCTAAATTGTGTCCAGCATGAGCTTTTGCTCCCCCATCATCAGCCACAGCCAAGGCAGCTGGGTCACTGCTCAAGGGAAAACATGGACTCGATGGCCACGAGTGGAGTGACTGTGACAGAACACTGGCATTAACTCTCAATTCCCCTCCACGCTTTAGCAAAGCAAATGCCATGGCCAGCAGGGACTCCCCCAGAGCCTGCTGCAGCTCCTCAACAACGAGCCCACTGAGAGAGCAGGTACCCGGCAAAGGGCTCAGCAAAGGCCTGCCAGCAGCAGGGACAAAACAGCCCCTGGGACCAGAATGAATTATGCACACCCTTAAGTATTTGCAGGATAGAGGCCTTAGCTCACTGGGTTAAAATGCCAGAACAATATAAAACACCTCTATCTCTGGAACCCACTGCACTTCATAAAAATGCCTGAGACCCTGCTGGAGCTAAGCCATTGTCGATAGTCATAAAAAATTGGTTAATAAATCTTCTTCCACTGATGAAATAGCTACTTCACAGCCAGAACTCAACAGATTGAGCATTTCAAAGCAACCTGCTTGACACAAGCCCTGATTTGCACACCAATACAAGCATCCCCAGCCTGGGCAGGACCCTGAGCATGTACTGTTCCTCCCTCCCCATTGTCACAGCCAATGGCCAGGAGGAGATTTAGTGCACCAATATTTTCCTCCCGAGTGACAAGAAGGGGATTTACGTCTGCAACCCGCAGGCCTTTGGAGTGAAAAGATCACAAAAGCAGGGACTAGCCTGGCACTCAGCAGCCACACTGGCTTCACCACTGGCACTGCCAGGGTGACAGTCCCCTGCCCCCTAGAGCCTCTCCCAGACAGATGCTAGTTCATCACAGTGCCACTTGTACCATTTTTTTTTTTTTTGAAAACAGGTAAAAATGAATGTTAAGAGAAAGGCAAGTGCTCATTACCTTGCTGCTCCACAGACACTGTCCTGAAATTTTAATCTAATAGGTTAAAAAGCAATTACAAGAGAGGCTCCATTCTTAACGTGCTGTCACAAGTCAGTATTTTTAAACACAGCCCATAGCCAAGGAGAGTGAAACAATACACTTCACTCACTTTTCCCAACTGCAAGATCGTTGATATATTTAAGTAGTGTGCTAACTAGAAAGAGAAAGTACTCTAACATTTCAGTTCTAATAAAAAACATTAAAAATTGAGTCACCCTTTATTCATGCCAGTGTGATTTTTATGAAGTCAGGGCTGACTTGTTCTCTTCCTTTCTGCCTAGAGGGAAAAGAGCAGGGCTTGGCTGGGAAGCAGGCCCTGCTTCCAGGCAGAAATATTTAATCAGTGAAAAGTTGCATTTAAATATTGATGTTTCAACAGAACTTACTATTTGCTTAATCAAATGTTATAGATTTGCCTAGACAATCACAATTGCAAATAAAAAGTACATTCTTAGGCCCTTTTAGCAACATTGAATGACTTAGAAACAGTGATGACTAAATCCTAAATTTTTCAAATCCATGTGATTTGTGGCTCAAATTTCATGATAAGTTATTAGGATGTGGGTTTGCAAGACAGGTGTTTGGCATTTCTAACTCCCTGCTCTCTTTAGGAGACATCAAACTGAGCATTAAACTCCTGCGGTCTTGAAAGTTCAAGTCAAGGTGGTTTTTGTTTTGCTTTTCCCCCTGAAGGTCAGTCCAGGATTGAATCCTTTTGTCAAGGTTGGCTGGAGAGCAGAAGGCTCTGTTAATCTGCAGGCACTGCGGCTCCCTCCTGGCTTCCTTCCCTTGCAGTTTGTTTTACTTCAGGATTCGCCCCCTGGGATTGTAAAGGATGCAGATGAGGGTTAGAGGTGAAACAAAGAAAATGAGGTTAGGTGTTTATTTAGAGGGAGCCAGAATTCATAATGTTGGAGACACTGGGCCCCTCCCAAGAGATAATCATACTTTACCAGCACCTCTCTACGACTTATTTTTCCCCAGAAATAAAACACAGTGACAGATCCAAAATACTACTTCCTCAAGTAGCTGCTAGAACCAAAACAAGGAAGATTCTTTTTTCTGCCAAGTGACCAGACACTGGAACAATACAAATATGTTTCCAGCAATCTCCATGTGGGAAAGTAACTGAAAAAAGAAATAAAGGCAGCTTTCCCTCTTTCAGAGATTTTCTCTTTTTTTATTCACTCAACTTGTGCCTTATTGGGGGGGGTGGGGGAGGAGTTTGAATATATATTCTTTTCCTTGGTAGATTGCCTTCTTATTCCTCCTCCTTTTCAATGAGAAGGCCAAATTTTGCTTTCATCTATTCACTGTGGAACCCCACTGACTGGTAGCTAACAGGCACATCTCATCTCATGCAGGCAGTCTGGTGATACATTTTCCCTTCTTTATATCTTGTTTTAATTATCACAAGAGCAGCAAGTGAAGGTGCAGATGCATCCATATACACCTAAGAAAAAACCTTGTTCTTTTCCCAGGCTTTTTTGGTGTTTGGCCTCTAGGGCATCATCCATTTGCAATGAGATCCCTGGATTTACAACAGAGCAAGTGGTTGTACAACAAAAACTGGATTCCGGGGTCCTGATAAGAGAAGACAAGCGTCCTGCGACCAGAGCCTGACCAGTCTCCCCAGCGCTAATCTGGCTGAATCAGCTGACGCCGGTGGTTTTATGCTAAACACACACCGGGGTGGAAAATGAGAGGGGCGCTCAGCTCCGGCAGCCCAGCCCCAGCGCTCTGCTACCAGAAGTGCCTGCTTACTTTCAAGCTCTCCGCACAGCCTGTAATCACTCAATATTGAAACCAGATTTACAAGCTCTTTAGAGGAGAAGTTTGTGATTTCCAAAGCAGACGCATTTGGTATTTCAGAAAAAGGTCAAGCCCCCTGTGGAGTAAGGGGCTTTTAATAGAATCAGTTCAGCAGGAGTTAAGAGGAGACATACCAACCCAGCGGCTCGCAAAGCCAGGAGCGGCAGGGACATAAGAAAAGCTACAACCATTGTTGTTTTGAGGAAAGAAACAGAGAGAGAGGCACGGGCTATGCTAAATTAAATCTTGGACATTTGATTTCATTTATTCCAATCCGAGTCTGAGACTTTCTCAGTTGGAAATAGAGGGCTGTCCTTCTCAGCTCCCAGGCTTGCAGGGGTTTCAAAGAAAGGAGGGTTTGTTATTGTCTGCAGGGGAAACCTGAGAGTGCTTAGCACAATGGCAAATCCAGGCTCTTAACTCAAATGCATTTAAAAGGATAGCCTTCGAGTACTGTCTCACCTCTTCAGCCTCCAGCCTCTGGCCAGGCTCTTCAGCTATGAATATTTGCCTGTCTCAGTAGGTTGGGTGATGTGGTTGTCTAGGGCTGCTTTGTTTCATGCTGGTACAGCACCCCGCAGCCGGGAAGCCCAGGGGACACCACTAAAGACCCTCCCGGTCACAGGGCTACAAGTTTTCTAAACAGTGCTGAGGCCTGCAGGCGATATAAGCAGCCACTACAGAAATCCTGGCGATGAAGCTGGCTACTGCTGACTCCAACGCCCTTTGGACTCTGCAGTCAGTGGCTTCAGTGAAAAGATTTGGGGCTCATTCCATAACTCACAGAGCTGCTGCCAGACAGACACTAGAGCTCATAACAAAATTTCCTGAATATAAAGGCTTTAAAATAAATTGGAAATCCAGATTTCATACTGTCCTGGTTTTGGCTGGGATAGAGTTAATTTTCTTCTTAGAAGACTCATAGCTCAGAAGCTCCCAGGCCATATCAGCTACCACACCTAAACTCTAAGTACCAGACCAGGTAACAGAACCCCAGGAGATGGGAGCTGCTAACCCAAGCCCCAGCCCCAGCGCTCTGTGGCCCTGCTGCCATGACTGCAGGGGATGGCAAACAAGCTCTTTTCTTCTTTAGAACATCTCCACAGCAAGGGGCCAATTAGAGCATCCTGGTCTTACTAGCCTTTTAATGGCAAGCATAAATAGGCCCTTATGTATTCAAATCAGCGGCAAATGAGTGGTGAAGGTCACAGGATGCTTAAATTACTATACAACATGCTCCCTCTGATTGCTGGAAAAGGCACTTAAAAGGTTTAGCCATCAGATTTTCTAACTTGTCTAGTCAAAGTAACTACTGGTGCAGCTACAGATGGTATTTCAGGTTTGTCTCTTTCAGCATCAAGTTCCCAGTCAGCCATTCCCAAAAAATAATACACTTGGCAGAGCAGACTACTGCCCTAGATTTTCAGATCAGTGCAAAGGAAGGGCAGAGCTCTTATAGGAAAGCAGCACTTTGAAAGGTCAGCCAGAAGACCACAGGCCAGATTCCAAGGAGTTGTGGCCACATAACTTCTTAAACTTCAGCAGCAGAAAGAGACAGAAATCAGATATAATTCTCTACATTAAAAGCAACTCTCCAGGCACGTTGAAGTAGTAAGAAGGGTCAGCAGCTTAAGGCACACAGATGAAACGAATCCTTCTACCTTGCACTTTAGTATTACAAACATGGGCATAGTGGGACCTTGGCATTCCCAAGGCTCTCACAGCACTCAGCCCACAAGAGTGTAGGGGTAAGTTTATGGTATCAGTACCTCTGTTTGCACAGCCAAATGACCAACTCAATCTCCAACAACAACCCTACCACATTGTTTAAGTGTACTTTCAGGAACGTGAGCCTGTGACTTAGAGGGGCAGGTTCTCTTTGCTTACAGCCCCTTGCGTTTCAGCCTGCACATCCCAAAGCAATCTACCACAGCACACGGGATCAGGGCATTGCTGCATGGTTGTTGTAACCCTGTGTGTGCCATCCCCTTCTCACTGCTGCCAAAAGTAGGAACTCAACTTCACAGCCAGAACAGGAGGCAGAAGCATTTCTAAAACGTAGATGAATACTAGACTCTTGCCAGGTTTTATTTTCTGAAGCAGCATTTTGGATGCCTCTTTCACCATAATGTGGCTTCAGCCTTTTAAGCAAGTATACTTTAATTATTGCAAAGTCTAATATAGCAAGAAAAATAAATACAATAAATTCCTTGAATAATCCAGAGGTTGGTTGTTTTTAGCAACTAAACATTGAGTAAATGAAATGATCAAGTGCAGCCAACTAGCAGAAGGAGTAAGAAACAACTTAGTACACAAATATTGGCCAGGAAGAAAAGCCACTTATGCAAGAACAGCATAAAGGAGGAGCCAGAGATCAAAGTTCAGTGCTGTTTCTTCAGTCCCACACAAACCTAGAAGCATATGATACTTAAGTTACATGATAGAAGAGCAAGGCAGATGCTTTCCACTGTGCCCAGAGGGGTTATAAACAAACAAACAACAACAACAAAAAAATCAAAAAACAACCAACCAAATGTAATAGGCAGTGTGGTTTTGGGGTTTCCCTCTACTCCCCCAAAAAAAGTTTGGGCGTAAAAGGTACAAAAGGAAAACAAATCATAGAAACAAGAATTGTGAGACGAGGGAGGAAAGCCAACTATAAAGAATTAGGAGTCATTTTCTGACACATTTTGCACAGAGCAAGTCTTTCTTCACTAACAGAGGACGAAAAAGTTATCACATAAAGCTTTGGAAGAATTCATTTAGGTTATGAAAAAAATGCTACAGCCAAGAACTGAGGATGTGGGTTCACTGCTACTTGAAGAATAAAACAGAGCTGCCACCCTCATTCTCAAATAACCACCTAAATTCCTTTGCAGAGTAGGAAAAGAGCCTGCTTTCAGAATCTAATTCTTATGCATGGCATGAGCATGCACACCTTGATTTGTTTACCACTATCACCCACGAGAAAACCCATTTTCCAAAGCAAAAGTCACAAGCAAGTTTCAGACAAAATATATATATTTTAAAAAATCTTTACAATAAGTCAGGAAACATAGGAGCTTGCATACAGTTTATTATAATAACTCACTTCTCAGCTCCCTACAGTTCAGATAACCCTGTTGACAGTGTTTACAACTTCTAACTTTTGCTTTCACAACTCTGAAGCAAACAATACATTTGAGTGTATTTTACTCTGTGCAAATAAGACAACTTTTGGAATCCTTCAGAAGAAATATCCAAGATTCTGTTTGCAGAGGTCCTTTCTTTCTCAAAGATGACTTATGAGAGTTTTTAAGATAAAGTGCTCCTGTCCAGTAGAACCCAAAGGCCTTCAAGAGTTCAGAGAGTAAGTTTAGCTCAGATTAAAAAATAATTGGTCATACGAATTCCAGCTTCCCATGTCCGCTGTACATTCCCCAGTGGACTAGTGAAAGAATTTTATCATTGCTGAGGTCTGAATGTCTCATTTTATCACAGGTCATGCAGCAGTTCTCGTGACCAGTCACAGGCACCATGCATTCCAAGTCCAATTTTGCCACCTGCCCTTTTTTTGAATGATGTCCATGAAAACTGTAGTGCAAACGAGAGAGCATCTGCTGTCGCTGATCTTGCAGTCTCTTGTTTTCACTCCTGAGCATCTTCAAGGCCAGCATGATAAGGAGCACCAAGATGAGCCCACCAGCTATTGGAACAGCAATTACAGCTGCCCTGAACCATAACTCTTTTGAAGAAGTCAATTCTTGCACTTTGGTGATGAGATTCCTGCTGCTGTCATGTTGATATCTGCTCCCTTGTCCTGCAAAGGGGAAAGATGTGAAGCTTATTTCAGGATTTATATATACACTGAGATACATATAAGCAACTCCCTTAAATCCCACACTGAACAAGTTTAAGGAGCAACTGCTACACTCTGCAGTATCTACAGAAAAGATGCCTGTAAAGAAAAAAATTAGTTTCTGAGTCTGCTTATAACATGGAATTTCTTACCCCTATTGCCAGTTTAACTAGGAACACCACTGCCACTGGTTCTTAGAAGTCATGTCAAGATGGCAAGAGAAACTTCCAATATTAATGTACAAAAAATTTAATTAGCTGAGATGTTCCCCTGCATCCAGCCACCCACTTCTCCCTCTGCTGTCTCTACTTCCATTAACAACTAAATCAATATTAGCAGATGCACAAGGTTTTGATTGTTTCTGGCCTGATGGCCACAAGAGGAGGTTCACTGAAACTTTATTGCCTTACCTGAAGCATCGCCCCTGGAAGGAGACAAAACATCATGTAGTCCTCTGTAATTACACATATCTTCATGGCAGCATTCCAATGTGGACATGGTGGTGGTGCCAGAGTGGTTTTGTGCTTGTTTGGCTTGGCAGATCTCAGCTGTGCTTGCAATAGAGTCCAAGCAGCCATGAGTAAGTGGGGAATGTGTATTCTGAGGATCCAGCAGTCTGGAGAAGCAGGCGCTAAGCTCAGATTTGCACATATAGCCGGTTGCAACACAGTGTGCAGCATCACAGTAGCATCTGATTTCACCTAAAAAACAAAAACCGTGCAAGAAAGGTAAGAATATGGTCCTCTAAGGACACCTCACCATATATCCTTACTAGCCCACGCATCACACAACCAAACCTGGTGCCAGTTTTGATGTACTGCCCTAGACTGTAGATCCACAAGAGCTGGGGTTGTTTCCTTCCCATCACTGTACTGCGCCTACCTCGTTGTAACCTTAATCCCTGTAAAGGCCTTGGGGCACTTGCCCTAATGACTAGTATTGTAGTCCTTTGAATTAAAGCAAGAGCATTTCGCTAAAACAGAGACTGGGGGAGGAAGGTCAGTGGCTTTTTTTTTGTTTCCCCAAGGTAAATAACTAACAAGACGATTTTATAGCTACTTCCACTTGCTGTCAGCAGTTGCATTTAAACACATTTAAAGTGAAATACCAGCTCTAAAAGGAACAGACATTTTCAGTCCTAGAAGAAAGTCTCATCTATGTTTTAACCATTACTTCAGAAACAGCATTCTATTTTTATAACAGTAACTTTTTAAACTGTGCATAAGGACACAACAAAAACACCAGGCTTAAATATTTATGTGACAAATGAAAAAGAAAAAATCGGAACTGCTGAATTGTTTATTACCTCTCAATTCTGCGCCAAAATTTAAAAGGTTTAACTAACACCTTATAAAGCTATTAGCTAGAACCATTACCATCTAAGTCTCTCAGTAATGAAGGTTTTACTGTGTGAAACTGAGCAACTATTTGCAATTTCTGCAGAAAATCTTTAACTAGTTATTCATGCAAAAAGACTTTTAAATCAGTATTATAAAACAAAAAAGTTCCAGCTTATAATGATTCTGTTCACTAGAGACAATAACTCTCAACTCAAATGTGAAGATTTTTAATTGAGTGAAACTGCAAGGCTAAAGGCTCCCCCTTGCCTCTCCCCAGTTTCACAAGCAATCCAGCATCCAGTAGAAAAGAGGAAACACTTAAGATTGAAAATCCTCTACCGGCTCTATGAAAAATCTCAGGAAACCTCAAAAATTTCTAAAGGAAGCGATAAAAAAGTTCCCTTCATAAAATTCTTCATTTTGTGCTCTCCAAACTGCTCTGGTATGAATTAAACATGCCCTGTGCTGTAGAGAAAACTTACTCTTTCTAGGCAAGTTGCAACTCAAACATAATTCGATGTGCCATCGAGCCAAGGTTTAAGAGGAAGCCAGATTCTGGAGACATCCTTGGAAGAACTGACTTAAAGCTACCTCTGGTGTGCCTGCTGTACTTGCCACCAAGGCTTTCAAAGCTGACTGAATAGTCAGCCTCCTATAGTCTTCATTGGAAAAATCAATCCACAAGCTGTCACCTCTTCTTATGTTACCTACCACTTGTATCTAAAAAACCCAACTATTCTGCAAGACATTAAAAATCATCCCAAACAAATTAGCTTCCCTTCGTCAGGCTACCTTAATACTTTCTCCAAAATGCTACTGCAGACTCCAGGCCTTGAAGTTCCTGCTGCTCTTTAATAACTCAGCTTAATAGAAGCCAAATGATGGAGTGTCTCACTGTCTCCAGTCCAATTCCCCTGGGCTTTCAGACCAAGTAACCCAATTTTTCATTAATTCACACTGTCATCCAGCATGTTACAGAAAAAAAGACTCAATCACTTTCTAAGCATTCTATATGCGGTCTCCCCCCCGCCCCCCTGAAAAAAAAATCGTTTTCATAATTTTTGCACTGTTAAATGTACGATGCAAACATGGCACACAGTATCAGAGCTGACAGTTCTTTCATGAGTCTCAGCACACGACGAGAATAATGTGAAACAATACACATATTTTTATTCTAACTGCTTATACAATCACATTCAAAAATCTACATTTTATTGCCCTAAGACAATCTGACAAACAAAATTTGACAGGCCAGTCATCAGGTTAATTCAACTACTTTTTAATTAAAGCCACGTTTTCAGTGAAACAGAATGGACTTTGTATTACTGTATTTCTGTCAATTCATAACGTTTCTTCCTGTGCTATGCAAAAGGCCAGAAAGGGTATTTAGTATTTTGAAACAGTGAACAATGCCCTTCTGTTCCCTCCTCTTTCTTGTTACTGTATGTAGCTATTAAAGAAAAATGTCTGCTTTTAGTCAAGATGGCTACAGGAGAGACTGCAGGCTTCTCTTAAAGCTTTTGAAGTCAACAGCAGCCAGAAGTCTGTGATCCCCTAATTATATCATTATCAGGCACATAGTTTCAGTATCTGCGACTTCACATCACTCAGTCACTCCCTGTTCAGCCCGCTTTGATGGGGCCAGCAGGCTCCCCCCTGCACGCTGCAAGGCTGTTATTTAGGCTTAATTACAGCCTTCCTTCCAAAATAAATAAATACCGTCGCACATCACCACCACGCTAACTTATCCTTTACCCTCCTCCCCGGAGCACGACGATTACCGGCAGCCAGCGGGTCGCCTCTGCCCCGGAGGGCGCTCCCCGGGCGGCCAGACCACAGAGCACAGCCCCGGAGCCCGC
>VWYP01008561.1:528069-546676 GCA_013400435.1 Pycnonotus jocosus | reverse complement strand
TAAAAAACCATCGTGTTCTGACTGCGAGTTCGGCAGAGCCGCGATGGATGGATGAGCAGCCCTTAGCCCGGGTCGCGGTGACGGGGCAGCGCCGGAGCGGAACGCGGCGGCGGCCGAGCCCTGCCGCCCGTTCCCGCTGTCCCGGCGCTGCCGCCAGCCCGGCCGCTGTCTGTCCGCTCCCGGCCCGCAGGGCTGCACGAGGGTGCAGAGATGTTGCCCGAGCGGGAACAGCGGCAGTTTCACTGCAGCCAGGGGTTTATTCCCAAGGTTATGGAAGTCCTGCTCTTGGGCTTGGCGCAGCGCGGAGCCGACAGCCATCGGCTGGAGTCGCGGTGCAGTTGGGGTGTCCATCCCCGGCCCCACGCCGCTGTTCCGGCCTGGGGTCCATCCTGCGGCTCGGGGGCTCCTGCACCCCGCGCTCAGCCCCACAGGGTCTCACCAGCCGCTGTCACATCCACGCAGCAAGGGCAGGCCCGTGGTACAGAGCTAGTATCGAATATACCCTGCAGTAACTATTCTCCTTCCAATATTTCCTTTCCAAGAACAGCTGTCGGGGATGGAAGCAGGAGCTGGTGTTCTACCACTGAGCTCTGATGCAGCTCCTGTGGGTCCTGTTTAGCTTGGACAGTTTGCCTTCACGTGTTTGTCCTGAAAAATATATGCTCCTTAATTAAAATTTCTTTGCTAACTTAGTTTTCTTGTTTCTTTGCTCATTACATTTTATAAGCCTTGATTTCTACAGCACAGACTGTTAGCCATTTATGGACAAAATGCTTTACATATTTGGGTCCACTGCTAGTATTAAAGCTGTTGGATGATGTGTAGATAATAAAAAAATATTACTTGAGAATTTGAATTTGAGGGTTTTTGTACATCTTTAAAGACATTTTCAATAGGGGACACAGTACCTCATGTCGGAGGCATTCCTTCCTGAAAGAGAAAGGAGGAAATATGAAATCTGAGATTGAGATAACTCCAGTTTACTTTGGCAGAGAGGAACAGACTGGATCTCTGGCTAATTAGTGCTGATGCCATCACATGTTATAATGGTTTTGCTGTGAGTCTTGTTATTTGCATATGTATAAGATAGATACATGTGTGCTGTGCCACAGCCTTTACACTTACGTTAGATATATTTGCACTCCACCACAAAGTAATTTTCTAATTCTTGTTTCTGTTTAGAAATTACAAAAACAGCAAGAACAGCCAAGCCATATCTCCCAGTCTGGCACCAGCTATCACACACTCATTTGCAAACGTACAAAATATCATTCATTATAACTTAAAATCATTACAGCAACATGTGCAATTCTGCTTCTCCTGTTCCTATCAGCAGTGACAAGCGCATTAAACAGATCTCATTTGTTACATGCAGCACCGACAGACTGGAAATGGCTTTTATTCATGGAGCCACATTACTGCACTAAGTAACATGAGAGACTCCCTGAGTATTATAAACATCCTGGCTGAGGGAGCACAGACAGACTAACCAGAGGGCAATGTGCTTGAGATCAGTTTTGAACAGCAAATTTCATTGACAGCTGTCAAATTTGAATTGTGATGTACAATTTACTGTAAAAATTTTTCAAATTCTGTATGCTACAAGCATGCATGAAATACTGAAACTGAGGGAGGGATAGCTTGGATCACTGCCAAGCCTTAGCTTCCCCAAAGCAACTAAAGATCCTTTTGGAAACCTGTGGATCAAGTCAGAGTCAGGAGGGTTTGACCGACTTATGGTGTCTCTTCACTCTCTGGTACACTGCTCAGAGAGACATGGAAGGATTGTGTGGGGTCCTCTGACAGAGTACAACATAAACTAAATAATTCAGCTTCTGCAGTGCTAATTTGCTTTTGTTTTAGAGACAAGAGCTAACAGGGCCAGATTGGCCTCTAAAAAAGGGACAGGAGACAGACCCAGCACAAAGCAATAATAACAACATGTTCTGCAACCAGAAGGAATGTGGAGTAATGACTACAAGGAACCATCAAGGAAAGCGTCAGGAGCCTGAGGCCGCATTACATGTCTCCAGCAGCCGTGGGAGAGCAGCCTAAAGCCTCCACTTGAGCGGACTACAGAGCCTGTAGTCAGAGCCCGCGGAGCACGGCGCTGCTCCCTCCCACCAGATACGTGAGGGCCTTTGAAGCCAACATGAACAGAAGGACCTGGTTGCAAAATCAGCCTCTGGGCACCTCACAGAAAAGGGACTGCTTTGGGCAGCATCTACAGGAGTACGTTCTCTGCATCAGCTCAAAGCTCTGTCACAGATGCAAAATCTTGTCTTTAAGAAGAAATTGCCAACTAAAACAAGAGATCCATCCTACGAGTCTTTGCAGGCCACGCAAATGCTGGTTTGAATCTTTTACTCCATTTCACAAGCCAATAGTTGCAGTGCCATGTTTCTGCCAGGAGGACTTTAGAACTGACAAGTCCTTCTAAAAGACCAGTTTAGATGAGCACCCAGTGTCCTGGACTATTCCAGACCAGGATTTCTCTTATCAGCAAGCAAGCAACAGCTCAGGACAGTACCTGCTCTCCTCTACAATCACATTCCAGAAGAGGCTCAGTATTTTTCACCAGGAGTGTGTGAGCAGTGCAGCCATGCAAGAGTCTCCTTCCAAATGTCAGGGTGAAATCCCTCCACTGAAGTGCCAAATCACATCCGTCACCTTCTCCAGAATCTCAATGTGCCTGAGAGTCCCAGCACAGGCGTGAGAGGATGGCTGCCATGAGGGGGTTAGGCCTTTCCTGTGTCAAGAAGGAAAATAAAACAAGGCAAGACAGAGGCCAACCATGCAGCATTTTCTAAGTACAGAACTTTGAACAAGAGAAAAGCTCTTTTCTGGCTATGGGAACCCAGCTTCAGAAAATTCAACTTCCTCCCATTGCCTTACTTCTTTCATATATTCTCTTTCTCTTTTTCACATGAATCAGCATTAATACCTGTCCCTGCTGCTACTGTGTACTGCTTATGTGCCACCACAGCAGCCTGTCTGCAAAACGAAGTTACAACTTCAGCCTGCAGGTGCCCCTAATATAGATAACTCACTCCAGAAAAACAGTTTGGAATCAAAAGTAATTCTTTCATCTGGCAGCTTTGAACACTATCATGAATAAACTTTCATGGCATGCTGGCAACTCACCACCATTTCCCTCAAATTATTGAATGTAACCCTTCTGTCTATTTCTAGCAAAAAACCCCACGTGTTTTCACAGTATTATTCACTTGTTTGAACCTTTCAACAATGAACACATCGCCGCCCCTCCCCCCTCCCAAAAATGTAGGCAAAAATAAAAATTGATTAGAGCTGCAGTTTGGAAATCCTTTTTTTGATACCTCTCTAGTCAAGGCATCACTGCAGCCCTGTGCTGGAGAGACCCACACTCCTCAGGGAGATGAGGATTTGCATACTGCTGGAGCTGCGTGCACACACCAGCATTTGTCAGTCCTGCCACATCAGATGCTCACTGCACTAGCAAGGAAAGGTTAGTACTGCTGCTTTGGAGTAATTTCAAAGTGGTGTCAAGAGCAACACTTGCACACCATATCCATTCCTTTTTGCACCTTGCAATTATGATTCAGCTGGGAATTTCTCATTTAGAAATTATATGAAGTTAAAAGCATTGGGACTGTTTAAAGCATCTTTGGAGCAACATTAATCAGAGTAGTTTGGGGGTTTTTTGTTAACTGCTTAACACTAGCCAACAAACAACCATTGTTTTTTGAGTTACTTTGCTAGGATTCGGGATATGATATGCACAAGCTAATTCTACTGAATTACATTTATTTATGCTGATTATTGCCTTTAAAAAAATAATTAAGGCTTAAGCTAGCTGAGCTTGGCATAAAGCTCAGGGGGCAGGGAACATAAAGCGACTGTGCAATTCTTTTTGCTTCCCGCTTCTGGGTCTGGCCACGAATTTACTGAAGCAAGTAGCCATTTCAGGATCTAAGGCTATGCAGAGCCCAAAGGCTGGCTCCTGCAGCCGCTCCCCTGTGACAGACAGGTTGCTGAGCAGGTTCCCTCAAGGTTAATAACTCCCAAGGAGCTCTACCCTGTAACTGGGACAGTTCAAGGAGGAGCACACTAGTCGCTGCTCATTTTCAGCAGCAATTAGCGTGTCTCCAGTGAAACCCAGTTACCTTCAAACTGGAGGAGGGAAGCTGCATTCCAGGGATGATCAGTGATACATGTTCACCTAAAATAAGTAGGAAACCAGAATAGTGTCTATGTTGCAGGATCCACCTCTCCATGCACATGATATTTTATCCAGATGTCACGAATCTGCACCCCCTCAGACACAGGACATGATAAAGAGACAGTATTTAAGAGGCCCAGAAAGTGAAGCATTTCCTGCCATGCTCATCACTTTACTTTTTTTTTTTTCATTTAAAACTAATCCTCTCTCCCCCAAACGAGCTGCACTCCTACTCCTCCGAATCAATAGGGCGATTTGCATTTATCCTCCTGGAGGCATCGCTCCTAGAATCGGGGCCAGAGCGATCCAATCGATAGGAGAAAGCTGGAGCAAGACTGGAAAAGAAGCAGCAGAGAGATTTCCCCCAGGGAGAAATGCAAAACACTGGAGAGAGGCAACAATTATTGTAATTGAAGGTAATGAGGCCGAGGCGCCAGCTCCAGCTCTGCTTAACATCATTCAATACAAAGTGAGACACACATGAAGGAGACGGCCCGGCCCGGCTCCCGCAGCCCCGCACCCAGCCCCGCAGCCGCCGCCCGGCCGGCTCCCCTCGGCAGCAGCACGGATGCTCCCGGGACAGGCCTGGCTCCTGTGCTGGTGCATTTCGGGGAGTCACTCTGGATCTGACTGCTGCCAGGGTCCCAGAGGTCTCCTTTCCCTGTCCCCAGGAGACTCCCGTGTCTGTAAAACTCTCGGTGTGTTCATTGTCACGCTACCTTGAAAGTCACTCGCTGAGCCCCAAATCCCCCGGCCAGGGCCAAACGCTCGAGGCACGACAAGCTCAGCCCCAACCCTTTAACCTTCAGCCCATCCCTGCAGACACCTCAGCCTGTTCCTCTCTGCCACCGCGGCCCCTTCCCCGCAGCTCCCCAGTGTGGGGTGCGACTCCCCGGGAGGAGAGAGAGGATGCTGGAGAGGAGCTCCACCGGCCCTGCGGCTCTCCCTGCGGCTCTGCCGGGGCACGGTGCAGGGGGTTCGGTCTCTCTGTGCCTGTGGCCGGCCGATCTCGGAGCAGAGCTCACACCGGCTTGAGGCGAGGGGTCTGCACCAGACCCACTCAGCTGCGCCTTCTCCTTGGATTCCCTGAGCACAGAGCCGCCCTCGGCTGCTGGGGGGTCAGGGAGCCACCAACACCGGGGCAGGTTTATTGAATCCTCCCTGAGATCGAGGCAGCCGGGGCCGGCACGGGCTAAGAGCCGCAGAGGCGGCCGGGGCTCGGCTGCGGGCGGGCGGCGCTCCCCGGGCCCGAGGCGGCTCAGCGCGGACACCTCTTGCCCTCTGCCGGCAGAGGCGGCCCTAGCAGGGACAGCGGGGCCGCTCCCGCAGCCGGGAGCCTGGCCCCTGCTGGGTCAGGGCGAGAGAGGGCCGGGTGGAGGTACGGGAGGAGACGGCTGCTTGCAGGCGTAGAGATGAGCAATCCCATCGCCAGAAGAGTAAGAGCAGTGCGAGGACACTAGGGCTCACATCGGCACCTACCCCCAGCCACGTCCTGCACACAGGAGTTAACATCCAGTGTTCTGCCATCACCTTCTGAAACATCCATGTAAAGGTGTTACCTGTCAGAATTTATAAACGGTACCTAAAAAGTCAAGCACCACCTATCAGATCTGAGTTATCAGGTGTCTAGAGATAAGAGATGGCAAATATTAGGAATTTGCTTTAGATCCCAAGCAGGAGAACCCGTTAGATATGTCCTGTCACAGCATAATGTGTGCATGGGAGAGGAGAGCTGACACTGGACATGGCTAAAAATTCTTGGAAATAGAGCATCACTGCAGCAGGACAGAACATACAGATCAAGTGACATTTCTTACAGAAAGCTGTAGCTTGTATATAGGACATGTAGCTAAACAGTCATGTTTGCCAGTGAAACCAGAGCTTTTTGAATAAGAGCTTATTGCCTAAGCAAGAGTCTCAGGCTTATATTTGCACATGCAAGAGAGACTGTCCATGAGTCTGAACACAAACACCAGTTCCTCGGAGGATTTATCCTAATCCCTGGAAGACTTACACCCAGCAGTCAAACCCTGGGTGCTCTGGAGACGACAATGTGAGACTGTTCTACACTCTTGCGAATCTATTGCCAGCAGCCCCTTCACAACAGCAGCTCTAAAACTTTTGATGCAGATAAAGAAACTCTCCAGAGATACATTACTTCATATTAGTCAATATTTATTGCTCAAGCTCTATTTTCTGAGTCGCATATTTCAGAGCCAAATGCCAGAGACAAGGCAGTCAATGAGAGTCAGGAAAGCCTTTACACATTGTAACAGACTGGAGTCTCTGCTGCTTAAATAGGCAGCACTCTGCCAGATTACACCAAGCTCCAGTTCTGACAGACATTTGCAAATACAGTAAAAAAATTGAAGGCAGAGCTAGGTCTCAGAGCAAGGACCAGCAGTTTCAAGATGATGGATATGTATCTTAATAAGATTTTAATAGTTCAGCCCCACAAAGCTGCTGTTTGAAATAGAAGGCAGCAGGACATCTAAGCACAGATGTAAAATAAGAATAAAACCTTAATTCTCACTTTAACATGAAAATGAGAAGGGAAAAAAGTATTTGTGAGAGGGGACATGAAGAGCTAAGTCAGCACAGGCTGTGAACCCACTTAAATTCTAGCAGCATGTGATGGTGTGCTCCAAAGGGAGAGCAGGGACACTTCCCTGCCCTGGCTCTAGGGCAGGACCAGCAAGTACATCAGAGACAGCTTGTAATTCTGATAACGCTGAGTCAGAATAATTGTAGAAAGGACAAATAACAGGCCAAGGGGAGCTGCATGAGCTTTGGCAAATATGTAAGAAGCTGAAGGCATTCAATATCTGGGATGCCAGGCAGGCATCTGAAGACCCAAGCCCACCACCTCTGGTGGGTTTAACCAGGGAGGGTGAAGGTAGTGATACCCTCAGCTTTCTGCCAGCCTTCCTTGAGGCACTCCCACCTTTGTGACAGGGACTGCAGATGGGATCACCCATCCCTATCATCTGCAGCCTGGCACAGAAGCACTCAAGGAACAGGTTTGAGCACCCTCTGACTGAGAGGATAATCTCAGGCAGGGGAGGAGGATACGCAGCTTGCTGCCAGTAACACCTGAAGAAGCCACAAGGGTTCATCTGTAGGAGCACTGTGAGATCAAAGGCAGATCGGGCAAAGGAAAGGATGGGTGGAGAGAGCAGTGTTGGTAGAAAGTGATACCAAGTGCAACAGAAATTCAGATTCTTCGCAGTCTAGGCCCCAGAGGCAGTGAGAGGGTGAGAATGCTGAGTTCAGAGAGATGAGAGTCCTGGAAGGGGGAAGAAGTGTGGCTCCTATGTTTTCATAACCACAAGTGCAAGACATTAAATTTACACAGGACTAAAACAAAATTAAGAAGTCTCAGAGAGAGAAAGCCGTCCTGATTATTGTCAAAGCACCTTTTGTAATGATGAGTATTATATAGTAGAGTAGGATGTTAAACCAAGGTCTTCTCCACAGGTTGCAAGGCAGTAGTGAAACATGAGAGTTGAACACTCTGGAGGTGGAGAGCAGGAGAATGCTGCCCAGAGCCCCAGAGCCAGAGCTGCTGGGCAGCCACCCCCAAGCCTTGCCCCCACCCCCCAGACTCATATTTCCACACTGCAGAACAGGACGGGTTCTGCCATCCTCTTCCTCTGCCATGCCTCCAACCTGCTGCTCTTCTACTTTTGTGTGTTCAATACTGTTACATGTTTATGGAGGAATAGTTTTCCTTCACTCTGACAGAAAGAAGTTTAAAAAGGAGGTAGTGGGTGTTTCCATCTGAGACACAAAGGGAGCTTCAGAGATGGAGTACCAAAAGCATTGAAGGGACTAAATTATGGCCTTCAGTAAATATACCAGTCTGCCCATAGACTGTGAACAAGCTGGCCAACTGCTTTGCCTTTTCTTTGTTGCCTTTGATGCTCATGACAGTGCAGTGCTGTCTGTGGCTGCTGCAGCCCTGTCTGGCACATCCCCCTCTCTCAGCAGCCCATCTATGACCACCTTCTCTTTTAATCAATTCAATAATAACTTAGTTTACAATTTCATCTTCACTCTTGAGTTCTAATGAAACAAAATTCTATCAATCTCTCTAAAGACAGTTCAGACTGATATTAAGTGTGTCTCTTTAGGTTCCCATCCAGAGCCTGGCAGGAAGAGCGGGAAGGCACAGAATGTCCTTTTTCCTCCTAAGGGTAGATTTTAAACTTATCTTTCTAACTATGGGAATAACAGAAGGGCTGATATTAGGAGCCTGATTAAGAGAAACTGCTACTGAACACTTAACAACTGAATGGCTATTAGCATGATAGAAATCAGACATAACAAGCTGCACTAATTAGTATCCCTGTTGTTAACCCTAGCTACATGCATTTCTAGATAAATACAGATAATATTCATCTGAATTGCATTCCCATGAATAAAGCTGGACTCAAGCTCTGTGCCAAAGAAAGGAGGACCCTGTGGGATGCTGTTTTCAGAGCAGGGCTGGCAGAGGGGGACACTGGCAGCAACTCTGTCCCTGTGCTATGTCCAGCCAGGACCATTTCATTTAACCAAATCTCTTTGCCTTTCCCAAAATCCTCAGGTGAAAACATTAACCAATTCATGACACAAATGCCAACTGAAACACATTTATTTCCAGTAGCAGGAGGTAACACTTGATTCATCTCTGAGGAGGCTGGCACAGGGTTTCTCTGCCTATCCACTGGCAGCTCTGCTTGTCCAAATGGCAAGGAGCTGAGAATAACAACGCACCAGCCTTGCTGGGCTGCTGGGCACCCATGTACAGCTCTGCTCTTCACATATGGTCACAACCAAAGTTGCCCAAGATCATCCCTACTGACATGTTCTTCAAGCCTCTCCCCAAAAATCTGAAATTCCCTTTACCCCTGTCACTTTTTTTTTTTTTTTTCCCTGTAGTTACACCTGAAGCTAGAAAGTAGCAACAGCAAGAAGAACTGAGCTGTTGAACGAAGTGGAGTGAAAACTGGCCAAAATGGAGAAGAGTCCAAAAAGCTAGCAGGGAAGAAGGATGAGGAATGAGCCACCCGAGTGAAAAGCAGTGAGTGGATCTGAGCACAAACCCTGCAGTGAGAAAAGCTGGTCCTGGCACTCAGCTGAGGGAACAAGGGGTGATGTGCCAGGAAAAAGAGATGTGGTAATGAAGGCTAGGACATAGTGACTGACAGGCACTGGCACTGCCAAACACTGATGTGTGAAAAATTGTCCTCACTGTCCCCTCTACTGGTTTGCAACTTGACAGGCCTAAGAGCCCAGCTGGCACTGAGGAGGTGCTTGGAAGAGCTAGGGACAAGGAGTAGGTACAGGGAGAGCACAAAGATGAGGTGCACCTGAAGTTTGAGGAGCAGATATTTGGCAGGAGAAGAGAAGCATTCAGGGACAGTGTGTAGGACAGTGCTGCCAGGATCCCTCTCTCAGCTGAGAGGGCCCCTCTACACCCATCTTGGCAAATCTGCAACAGTGCTCATACTTTCATTCCTAAAATCTAGTGCCATGCTCCAGAAACAGATCATTATTTACAGCATGCCAAGCTCAGATGTTTTCACTATGCCCAGAAAACAAGTCTCCCATGGCCTACTCCATCCCTGACAGTCCTGCAGGAACACTTGGGTGAGGAATATCTCACCATGGCTGACAGGGTTTTTCCCTTCTGATTTCTGTGACATAATTAGGAAAGCACAAATGACGTGGCTTTTTGAGAAGGCATGCTTCTTCCCTCTTTGCTGGCATGTCTGTAACAGTCCTTCTCACTACATTTGTGTCAGAGATTTGCTTCATTTGTGTTGAAAGAAGTGGTTGTCAGAAATCCAAAAATGGAAACTGAGCCAGGGTCCTACCTTAATCCTTAAAACTACACAGCTGCCTCAGACTCCCTCATACAGATTGCTTAAAAATGTGGTGGTATGCAATGACCTACCATCAACCAGCAGGGTCTGGCAGATAGTGTGTCAGGAGATACCTTCAGCTTATAAAGCATGTTTCTTCTAGAAGGTCCCTAAAGCCCCAGTATTAAAAACAGTCAGCAAAAATGATTAATTCTCATGATATTTGATTTAAAAACCTTCATTTTCTCAGCTGTGGTACAGGTGATGATCCTAAATAAAAATGCACATACCAATTCTGAAGCAAGAGAAATAAATGTTAATTGATTCACTATAAATTGGGAAACACGTAATTCTGTCACCAGCCCCCGTGGCTCTTATCACAATATTAAACTTCACTGGACCATTACCAAAACCAATCCTGAATCCAAATAAGCTGATTCAGAAAGCACAATAACTTGCTCACAAGCTTCTTATTTCCTCCAAACTCAATGATTAAGAGTGGGATCCTTCAGGGGAATTTAATGGTGCTAAGCTCCCATTTGCCACAGAAACACCCATATATTAATTACCATAGGGTGATGGTTACAAACCAGGTCTGAATGTGGTGGACACAGGAGGCAGAGAAAGTTGTCAGTAAGAGCCATGCAGCACCTACAGCCAGAATGAGTGGGTGAACTTGGACACCCAGCAGGAAACACCCATTCAAGTATCCCCACTGGAAGACATCCCACTTACTTCAACAGATGGTTTTCCCTCAGCAGAAGGCAGTGTCCTGTGGACAGTGCTCCACTGCAGGGGTCCAGTTGACCTCCATACAAAAGACCTTCTCTCACCTTCTCTTGAACAGTGCCCTTACAGAAAAACTTTAGGAAATACTAGGCATATCCCTGCAGAAATCATCAGAGACCGTCCTGTTTGACCCTTTAAGAATAGATGAAAGGAACAGAAACAAACCATATTTCTCAACTGACCTGCAGAAATAATTCAGTTATGTGAAGTGCTGCCTACCGCACGCTAGACTCCTGCTACAGTACATAAAATAATGTGTGAGATTTGTTCAGCATCCAAAATTGAAGTCATCAAGTTCTACAGATGTTGAAAGTTCATCTACAATCACCCAGAAATGACAAGGAAAGAGCTGCAGGCAGCTATAAGGTATCGTGGCATACATAATTACTTCAGAACCAAAATAAAATAAAAGTAACAGTTGATTAAAAAAAAAAATCCAACATAGTGCAGTCAGAGCTGCTTATTCCTTGTCTTACCTGCCAAAGACACAGAAAAATTCATGCTTCTTGCAACAACCCTATATATATTTGAAGATTTCCATATTGCATGTTCTTCTCTTTCACCCTGAGGCTGCCCCAGGCTAAGCTATCCCTGTTTTTTCAGCCCTTTCTGTCATGTTTTGGAGACTATTGTACTTGTTTTCATCCAAATTATTTCCAAAGTGCAGTCTACATATACAGACTCCACCCTACACCTCAGACCCTCCTTGCCTGATTTTGCAGACTGGAACATGGCATATACCTCTGAATTTGCTGCTTTTCTGCA
Organism: Pycnonotus jocosus; assembly: GCA_013400435.1. Lineage (NCBI taxonomy): Eukaryota > Metazoa > Chordata > Aves > Passeriformes > Pycnonotidae > Pycnonotus > Pycnonotus jocosus. Next base: position 535,072 of record VWYP01008561.1, on the reverse strand, counting down.
ACAGCAACACACTGAGACATATCCTGAACTGACCTCCAAAAGGAAGAAGTTAATCTCTCTGTTGCAAATTTTAAGGCTACTCCAGAGGATATCCCAGAAGAGTTGCCTAGCTAAGGCAGTCTAAATTTCAGTGTAGGAGGTAACTGCTGGCTAGGAAGGGAGTTTGGGAAAGTTGGCATCAGCTGAGGTAGGTCTGACAGATACACCACCAGTAAGACATTCAGCTTGTGAGACACAGATGGACCCAGACACCTTCCAAAGGGCTGCTCCCCAGATATGTTCCTGCAGTGGGCTCTCCTCTGTGCACAGTTGTTCTTCTCACCAAGGAGTTTCATTCCATGTTTTTTCAGAAAAAATACTTTTCACTTTCTGTACACTCCTACCTTGTGAAAGAAGAGATTGCATTGTAGCTGGTATCAGCCCTTACTGCTTTTTCTTTCCTTGGCCCATGCTGGAACAACTTCTTTTGGCATTCTTGGGACTCATATTTTAATCATTACTTAAAGGAATTGCTAGTTCTGGTTAACTCATTTTTCCTTCAGGCTTCCTCTCTGAAATCACCTACTAATTCTGATTTTACTCAAGACTTTTGTCTATAATTTGTTCTTCTCTTGCTCTGTATTCCTGGACGGTAAATACCTTTTATCTTCATAGTCAACCTGTTTTGTTTTACTGGTTAGACACAAACCTAGAATTTATCTTTTCTAATTACTTCTTATATATATAAAAAGAAGGTGAAAAAAATCATTCTCCCTTTCATTCCTATAGGTAGGAATAGGCACATATATTTATGAAAAGCATTATGGCAACAAGTGCTGGAATTTCTCGCCCGTCTGCATCCCACTCATCCTTTCCCAGCAGATGTGCAGATGATTATAGCCCTCCCTGACCGACACACTCTGTGCTTTGGATGACATGGCTGGGTGCTGAAAAGCAGCCTGGTCCACCTGATTTTCCTACTACCAACGCCTGCAGGAACATGTGCAGCCACAGTGCACCTTCTTTCCCTGTCACCCTCACTGACAGAGCCAGTAACTCCTGTGAAAGCCTTCAGCTCTTCTTTGGTGCAGCAGCCACAGATCACGGAGCCATGGAGGCATGTGGTGTTTCCTTCTGCACTGATGGTGTTCAGTCCCCACTTTGTGTTTGGGCAGGGATCTAGTCAACCTTTCCTGCTAAGGAACAAGTTCCAACCTCCCTTTGCAGAACAGCATTCCCTCTCTCATTAGCAATGCTGCTGCAAACCCTCACCTTCCCAGCTTTTGCATTTTCAGCATCAACTCTATCTGGTTCTGTGGAATGATGATCCTTTCTCTGTCTGACTTTTCCTCATCCAGCTCTTGCAGTCTGCTTCTGTAGAAGTTTCCCCAGAACTATTCTCCACACTGGAGGATGTTTGTCTCCTTACCCTCACTAGGAGAAAAATGTGGAGTTCAGTCCTTGGTAACCCAGCCCTGGATCCAGGCCGAAACACAGAGTGTTTGTGGTGACCCTGTGGGCCTGGGCCTCAGAGAGTCAGGTCCAGGTGGGTCTGGGTTCCAGCAGCACCGTGTTCCACCATGCCTGCCTTTCAGGCTGTGTCCCAGCCCACCTGTTAGCCATGTGAGATTCTCCTTTGTTACCCCTATTCACTCACAGATGCTGAGGCTGGGGGTCCACAGGCTCTCTCCCAGCCCAGCTGCCTCTTGCTCTCTTATTTGGTTGCAAAAAGAGGGCAGAGATGCTACTTCTCATTAAACTGATGCAGCTGGGGAAGCTGCAGCAGATGGCTCTGGCTGGAGGGATTATGTGGCTGTGCTGGGATTCCCCATAAATTCATCTCAGTCAGAACAGTTTTCCCATAATCTGAAAAGACTAAATGAGAAAGTCTCTTAAAGCAGCTGAGGAGTAGGAGCAGCATTAGAGCCACAACAAATCCCCTTCATTAGCTTCTGAACAAGGGTATTGCTTCTGGCTGCCAGTGTAGCTTGTCTCATTACAGCAGAAATGGGGCTGGTTGCACCAATTCTAGACATCAGCTCTTTTCACTACAAGATTACCTTGTTGTAAGGAGAGGCAAGATTTACCTAGGTGGGCTGCTGTCTCCTTTAAGTAGGTATCTGCATTATGTAAGAGAAGCCCAACATTTGAGAGAGCCATGTTTTCTCCTCAGTGTGCAGAGGAACCATTGGCTTTGTTAGCAGCCAGTATGTGTGTTAGGCATTAAAACTACTAATATTCAAAAGGAGTCAGGTGGAAGTTTTCAGCTGTGTTATTTTAGCTATTTTTCTCACCATTTATCTTCAATATCTCTGAAAATATACTGAGGTTGGCTCTTTCTGTGTTGAACATTATGAAAGAGATGGTAACCATCTCTCATCTTCTTCCACAGTCTATTCTCCAGACAGGTTACTTTTTAACCTACCACAGGCCACCAAGTTCTCCAGACTCAGAGAGATTGGGTTAAGATCTAAGTTATACCTTCTCTAGCCCAAATGTGGACAGGTGGCTATCAGAACAGGAACATTTCCAAACTGTTTATGAGCTAATGCCTTAAATTCTTTTATAAATAATCAGGAATAAATAACTCAAGTTTGTGTCTCCTCTCAATGCAGAAAGAAGTGTTCCTATGTATTTAAGTCAAGAGATTTCTGCTAGCCTACACATTTTTTGACATATCCAGAAACATTTAGGGTTTGGATATCTTGGAGGTTTTTTTTAACTTGTAACACTTTGCAGAGGGCATCTGCACCATGGCACCTCAACTACAGGGTGTGGAAAAGGTTGAGCTCTCAAAGGCAGGGACTGCTGGGGACTGAGGATGTGATAGGAAGGGGGAGCAAACTTGTAGAGTTGTCACTGATGGGTAACTTTGACAAAGCAGTGTAGGCATGGGGGGATGATCATGCCTAAGTTAGAAAATCTATCCCAAAATTCATTACTTAGATGGGCTGCAAATGTTAGAGGGAATTTTAGATAAGCTAATTCACCTAATATTCTAAATTGTTCCAGATAGGGGTTCAAACTGATTAATAATCAGGCTAAGATATCTACTTTCCTCTTTCTTTTCTCAGTACTTTTAGTGGCTGTCATTGCATCTTGTTTTAAAACCAACTGGCTCTGCAGTGTGAGGGTTATTTCCTAGGTTCTGAAATGCTCCAAATCCTTTTTGGGACTCAGAAGCAACTATTTCCTATCCTCGGCTAAAATTATGAGGGCCATTCCCATAATTTCTCCCAAATCTAGGCGAGTTTTCACTCAGCCTGCACACTGATCAACTGTTGGCACAACCCAAACCCACAGAAGACATTGTGACCCTTTCAGCTGCAGGGCTACATTCGACCCATGAATGAGCAAGGAAGGGACAGGATCTCCACCCAGGTCACTCCCAAGGAAATGTACTCTTAATTCGAGATATGGCTTTGTGGTACAGAGGAGGTATTTTGGCTGAGAAACCAGCCTGTGTCCAAGCATATTTGGGAAGTCAAATATACAGGAGTCAAGTCTCAGTTCTCACATTAAAATCAATCAGTTAGGTTCTAAATCATCTCATTGCAACATTCTATTTAAGCTGCCAAGCTGTGTGGGTAAACAGAATTTGTTTTGTCTCCAGTATACCCCAGGATGAGCATAACAGGCTAGAAAACCCCACATCTTGTGGGAGCTGCCAGGGCCTCTTCCTACGTGAAGGCAGAAAGATGACAAATTAGGGCAGAGAGCAGAGCAAAGAGAAAGGGCAGTCACACCATTTCCAGTCTCTCGTCCAAATTGTCTGCCTCCTAGATTGCAAAAGCCAAAAATAAAATGAATCTATGCAATCCTGTAAGAATCAAGGGACACTTAGGCAGAAATGCAGAGGAGAGCTGATGTCATGGAGCAACAAGCTGTGCTAAAAAAGAAGATGCATCCAGGAAAACAAAGCTGACTGGCAAGGTCCAGGGGGACTTTCTTACTTTGTACCCAGTATGGATATTAACTAAAAGCATTTTCAAAAGCACATATTAACCTTCCTTCAAGAAACAAGGAATCCCCTCATAATGGCTCTCCTCCATGAACAGAAACACCTTGTGAAAATGCCTCTGGGAGTCACAGCCTGCAGTCCCCCTCTCTCACCAGCTTTGCACTGGGAATGTACCTCCAGCAAGTGCCAGCAGGAGCCAGAGCCTCCCCAGCAGAGGCTGAACACTGCCACGCTCTGCTTCCAAGTTCTAGGTTCTAAGCACCTAAGGATTCAAGCTCTCAATGCACAGAATGTTTTTGGCACAGGCCTTTTGTCAAGCCATAGCCTTAGTAAATGGAACTTAGATCAAAAATTATTCCTCTGTCTCTAGATAACTTCGACCCCCTGGTATATTCCCTCATGGTCAGAAACTATTAGCTTCACGTCACAGATTTTTGGCATGGCACATCTGTAAAGAAACGGGCTGCAGCTGTACCCAAGCATTTGGCTTAGCTCAGCACAGCAGGAGATGCTGGGAGCAGGGGGTTAACATGTTGGAGTAACCACAGCCCTTCAACTTCCCCTTGCAGCCAAACTCAGAACCTGCCAAGTGCTGCGTGCCAATAAAACGCAACTCACACAATCTGTAAGTGCAATAAAATAGCTGTTAACAATTCTGTAACTCTCTCTCTCTTAGCTTGTAAAAGCCTGAAGGTCAGCTGGAAGTCAAGCTGCATTTCTTCGGAAAGAGGGCAGGCCAAAACCCGGGTGACCAGTTCCTGTCCTTTTGCCTCCTCCTCTGGGGTTTCTGAAGGGCAATCACTGTGTCTGGAGGGGATCTTCTGCCTTATTCCCACCACAGAGGAGCAAACAGAGCACAGGGGTGTGTGGCCATAGGGGAGCAGGTACCAAAGGACCTTGCCCATTCTAGGTCAGCTCAGCTCCACCTTTCACCTGCAGTGACACTGAGCGAACATCTCAGTTTGGTTGTTTGGGGGAAAAAAGCTGATGTTTCCCCTTCTCTGGACTTGACAGTGCCAGGACCATGGAGTGAAAAGAGAAGAAATTTCAAACCCTGTCCCTCTAGGAAGGAGCAAACCTTAAAATCACCTGGTGACTTCCAGGCTGTCTGAGGTTTGGGGCTAGGTATGCACACCCAAACACAGTGCTTCTGCAGTCATGTATGTTGAAATTTAGCATCACTCATCAAGGGACTGAAGCAGCTCTGCCACATATGAGAGTGGGGACATAGGATGGGTGCAGAGAAAAGAAGGGTAACAGAGGCAGAAAAAAATCATCACTGCTTCCTCATCAGAAGACACTTCATTTCTAGTTTGGCAAATCAAGTGAATTTATTTGTCACCTCCAGGGTCAAAAGCGTTCTCATTTAATCACTGAGATTTGGAGGGACAGAATGTACCAACACAAAGAATAAAAAACAACCAGTATGAAAGCAATGTTTTCCCCAGTAATTTCCCAGTTGTGTTCCCAAGTATATAAAATTCTTGAAAGAAAGAACATGTAGACAGGCCAGATAGAGGGCTGAGCCACACCACTAGAACAGCCCTGGTGAAAGCTGCAGTCATTGCAAAATGGCATAATCCACTTCAGTTAATTACCAGTTGAGAGAGCAAAATCTTCATGGCTGGATCCTTTTATTGTTTTAGCAAATGCTATGTTAATATACTTACATTTTACATTAAAACTCTGATTATTTCAGCTAAGAAAGGAGGGACTCAAAGGGGAAAAACAAAGAAGTGCACTAACCTGCAAAACCAGTTCAAACACAGGCTTTGAAATCAAGCATTTTTTTCAGGATGACATAGGAATACTCAAAACCCTGCTCTTCCTAACAGGCTTTTGGTTGCCATTACTTTATAGTAGCTTAGGGCAGGGTCTTCAGGGACAGATTTGGATGAGCACTGTGAGGCAGGAGGAAAGGTGGAACACCATCAGCAGGCTGTGTATTGCCCTATTCTCCAGGTACTGCAAGCCCCTGTGCACAGAAGAGATCCTAATGTTTAGACAGATCTGTAACACTCACACAGACCAAATACTGACCTTTTAAATTCTTTCTTTTCTTTTAAGAAGTGCCCTTTAAAAATTCCACTTGCCATAACACCTTTGGCTGAAAGATACAACGGCAGCTTAGGTAACAGTAAGATGCACCAAAATAATGATGAAACACATTCAGTTTTTCACCTAGCCTTGTGTCTTCAATCCATCTTTAATCAGGGAAAAATCTGGGTCTCTTAGGGGTTTGATTATAGGAAACCAGCTGTAGCACTGGAAGAAGACAGAGCTCTTCCAGAGGTGGCTGGTGGGGTTTGTGCCTGGTGAACTACTAGAAAAGTTCAAATTGGACTCGAATCGAGCTCTGTTGTGTACTCACTTCTGGGAAACGCCATGGAGACACGGTTAAGGTATGGGTGGTCAAGAGCTGGGGAAGCATCACATGAGTATGGAAAACAGCCCTGGGATGTGTCACACAAGGCTGGCATCCCATCACCTTCATCCACCAGTGTGTGCCTCCCCTCCACGCTGCTGCTGCTGCCACTTTGGGGAAAACCGCTGGATGAGGCGAATTTGGTCCCGAGCCCGGTGGGATCCCCGCAGCCCAATCTCACCCTGCTGGGGCAGCAGGGGGGGAGGGAAGGGGGGGGCGAGGGCAGTGGAGGGGGTGGATGCAGTGGATTTGATGGATGCAATGGATGCAGTGGATGCGATGGATGCAATGGATGCAGTGGATGCGATGGATGCAATGGATGCAGTGGATGCGATGGATGCAATGGATGCAGTGGATGCGATGGATGCAATGGATGCAGTGGATGCGATGGATGCAATGGATGCAGTGGATGCGATGGATGCAATGGATGCAGTGGATGCGATGGATGCAATGGATGCAGTGGATGCGATGGATGCAATGGATGCAGTGGATGCGATGGATGCAATGGATGCGGTGGATGCGGTGGATACAGTGGATGCAATGGTTGCAATGGATGCAGTGGATGCACCGGATATGGTGGATGCGGTGGATGTGGTGGATTTGATGGATGTAATGGATGCAATGGATGCGGTGGATGC